>CAEMYA010000488.1:979648-997916 GCA_903131615.1 Diplodus sargus
ACACACACACACACACACACAGAACTGGGACAGATCATGCTATAAGTCTCTCCCGTCTTCTGTCTTTCTGTAGTTATGCAGGCCGCGTGGTTGGCAACACTTTAAAAGCCCAGAGGGAGAACCCAGAGATGACCGTCCGTAATACAGATCCTGTCCTGAAGGGGGCGAAACTGAGGCTGGAAAAGCTAACACAGGTACGTACACCGAATGTTGACACACGGCATTGTCACAATTTCATTTTCTTAAACCTTAGGACAAAAACTCCTGCATAATGTTCACCTCACTCGCAATTAGGAGTGAATTTGAATAAGTTATTGAAATTCAGTCTTGATTGCAAGTGAGGTGAACAGTAGTGTGCAGGAGCTGCTATCTTGATTTTGCTGGCCCGCCTTTCTTCTCCTGTGTTCCTGTCGATCCACAGACGAGCAAAAGTTTTACTCTGTGAACAGTTTTTCTCATTCTCAGTCACACAAAGTTCATTTTCACAGGAAAGATATATAGCATAGCAATACTGCTTTGACTGTCCATTTCTCATCAAGACTTTTATCCAGAGGGAGCCATCTTGATTGTCTTGATTGTACATCACTGGCGTAGACGTTCGTGTCCCAAATGAAGACTCATTATTAATTCAGTTAGCTCATGACCTTTCATCTAGTGCCGGAGACCTTTTTCTATTTCATTCTTCTGCCTTTCTTGCGGCATCATCATCAGCACAAAAGGTCAACTCGAACTTCGTAACCTTCCTCATAAAACTTACAGGCATTCCAGCATGTACATATCTCACGTGAACACTGACATGTTCGGATTTCTTGTTCACATAATCCTCCTCTCAGGGCCACACATTATTAAATTATTGTTGATTAAAAGGAGCAGTTCCCTCCGACACCTGCAGAACACAGTCGCTTCAACGAGGAGTGTGCAGTTAGTACCGCTTTGCTGCATTACACTCGCATTGTTTAGGCTTCACATTTTCTCTCATTTGGCCAGTTTATTCATTGTTCCCACCATGCAGGCTAATACCCTCTGCGGTACACATGCATTTTGGCGAACTTCAGTGTTAATGTAGATAAAGCAGCAAGACAATCCGTGGGTGATTTCCAGTGTTGCCACAGTTACTTTAAAAAGTAATCTGATTACTAATTACTTATTACTCCTTTAAAAAGTAACTTATTTCACTGATATTTCACCAGTTATTTCACTGATTACTTGTTTTTAAAAGTTACTAAGTTAGATTACAAGTTACTTTATTAGTTACATTCAATAGGGGTTGAATGTAACTAATAATGTAAACCCCCCCAACATAAACTCTCCTTCATATTTCTCTCCATCTCTGCATACTCCTTCCAGGTAGAAAGAAAAAGATGTTCTGTGAGATAGCACGGCACTGATAGTAGCTAGTACTAATTGATAGTATCTTGTTTATTATGGCACAAAACGAGGGCGAGTCAACAGCATTTCCTCTACAACATACCGCGCGACCAACTTCTTGTTGTCCTCGTGCTAAAAACGTGACTTGTCGCGTTCGTGACATCACTCCCCGAGACGCAAGAAGAAAGCAAAAATATATAGTTTTACTAAGGAAAATGACAAAAAATAATAGTAACACACAGTGACTTGAATAAGTAACTTTAATCTGATTTCTGGTATGGAAATATTAACGCTTTAGATTACTGGTACTGAAAAAAGTCGTCAGATTAGAGCAACGCGTTACTGGCATTGCTGGTGATTTCATTACTCTTCCTAAGAGCTTTAATCGCTTCTGTGGTAACCTTGGCCGAGACAACGCGACGTATAAACGTGATTAGAATTCTGCAGGAAATTTGCCACTTGCCCTTAATTGATCACATCCACACTTAAATAATGATGCCATTGTTAGTCTGATCTGTTGCTGTTATTATTATAGTGAAATATTAAGTTCAGTGTGATGAAGGTGTTATATGCAGTTGCTAAAGCCAACCGAAGTGGCCTGCTTTGTGATTGTGTGTGTGTGTGTGTGTGTGTGTGTGTGTGTGTCTCCTCTTCTACATCTGGCCCTCAATCATCTTTTATCACCTTGTGTCTGAAGCACTGCCTAATCCAATAAAATTAATTGTCAGCACTCTACAGAGATGTCGTGGAAAACAGGCAATAATAAATCAATTAACTCAACGATTAAACCAGATCTATGCAGCACTCTCAAAGCCCTGGCCCGCATGGTAATATGGTGAAATGATTTGCATGGGTGATTCATAGAACCGTGTAAATATGTTGACATAAAATGAGACGTCAAGGTTATTCATGATGATGATTCAGTGCTTGGCCCAAAGACCATGTGGCTGTATTTAGGACAGTGTGACAGGTTGATGAACAGACGAACAGGAAGCCAGTCAAGTAGAACAGAGACATGTATGGCTTGTCAGCCATCACAGGACTGTCACTGCCACGAAAAAACACTAAAACCATTGTTTCAACTGTCACTTTCTAACTTTCCCGGCACTTACTTACTTTTAACTTACTACAAGAAAATATTAAAGGATTATGAAACAATCTCATTTTGATACAAATACCTGTTGACAACCCTCATAAGCAGAAAAGGCTATCAGTGAGAAGACTGGCTATTTCTGCAAACTTGATATAGTTGTAGTTATTAGTAATGATAAAATACATATTAATTCTACATTAAAATGTCTAAAAATGACCACGCCTTTGTTATATATTTTGTGGAGTCGTGGATTTACTTTATCACAAATGTTTTCAACAACCAGATAAAGATTACTCAAGGTAACGGTGTGTTTCACTTGGCCATCTGAAACAGGGAAGTCCGGGAATGAGACAAAACTTAAGGTTAATACAACTTTAAAACAATATCTCAACTGTGAACGGAGACATGTCAGATAGATTTTTATCAGCAGTGGGGGTTGTTAAATGGTGTAATCACCACTAGTGATGCAATTTTGACTCATGTTTATTTGAGCAAGTCTTTATCGTTTATCACCTTCACTTCACACACAGGCCAACACTCAGCGAATTCAGCACTGACCAGAGACTCCAGTTTTCCCTCTTCTTTTCCTCCGTCCTAGCTGCAAAGTTATGTTAGTGAAGTCAAGTTTAACATTTGCTTATGACGGTATGAAAATGAATACAAAAATATAAAAAATTAGATATTACAGATATTACATAATATGTGTTTAATGCCTATCAGTAGGTGGGATTACAACTTGTTCGGGTTGGATAAGACATAACCTTACAACTTTTTAACCAGTCAGAGTGAGGAGGTTACATTGAGGAGTTCCACAGCCCGAGAGGAGCCTGCCTCTAAAACAAATGCACATATAAGCTAGATCAAGATCTCAAGAGACAAGGTGGCAAGGCTTTACATTTTACACCAAGAATATTGACTTTCATTTTTCATTTTCATTTTTAAAAAGGCTTAATCATTTCCAAACACTTGTGGGCACTGTAGCTTTTACCAAACTTCCGCAACCCGAAGTGAATTGTGTATTTGTTGGGGACTAAGGTAAACACAGTTACTCTCTCCAATAAAGCACAAACAAGATGCTGAACTGTAAATCAAATCCTCCATCGGCAGGACCGAGTGCCG
This sequence comes from Diplodus sargus, assembly GCA_903131615.1. Classification (NCBI taxonomy): domain Eukaryota; kingdom Metazoa; phylum Chordata; class Actinopteri; order Spariformes; family Sparidae; genus Diplodus; species Diplodus sargus. The sequence goes on from CAEMYA010000488.1 coordinate 983,229, forward strand.
AATTATAAGGTCAAGAATGGACATTGTAGTTCGTCAGGGAAACCCGATAAATTCTGTTAACGCAAGTGTTGTTGCTTGCGGTTATGGAATATTCATGAAAAGTCATGGGATGGGACGAGCTAAGGTTTATTTTTCCCTTTCTGCTGCTGAAGCTTTTTCTGCTCTCCGTCTAATTTTGGTAGTGAGACCATTAATCACATTAGAGGAGATGCCAAGTCAGCATCCCCCCCACGTCATGTACACAAACACACACCACATGCTCACCATGTCATCATTTACTTTTGAGGTCTACTTTCTCATCCTATTAATTCCATGTCACCATCATGTCCTGTTAGTCTATGATTTAGAGAACAATGTGTCTACCGCTCGTGTGTCATGCGCTCAAACACGAGGATAAGAAAAGTTAGATCCGTGTAATGTGTGCGCGACAGATGGCTGGTGGTAAATGCTAACAACCCACAACGTGAACCAAAGGGAAAAGTCAGATATAGCGCAGCTCATCTGCATTGCAAACAGTGTTCACTTCCAAATCCGCTTCTAGCTTTTTGATATATTGAGAGAATGCAAGTCTGTGCACACAAACAAACCCTGTGTGTAGGTAGACACTGTGAGCTGTTACTGTCCTTTGAGCAAGTGTAGAGTCACTGCTGGAAATGGAGAGCCAGGGCTGTGCTTCTTCCATGCTAGCTGCCGGAGTGGTTGCTCTGTGGGGGGAGACATTTATCTGAAGCACACACACACATTAATGCACGCCATGTATTAAAAATTATTCATGCCTGTCATGCGTGCCATTTGCACACTTGCACAGCTCAGATGAGAGGAGGAACCGGGACAAAGAAGCCTCCTCGGAATTTTAATTATTTCGTCCTCCTTCAGTCCCTGTTTATCTTTTAGTGTCCCAATTTTGTTTTTACGTGGTCATCAGACCTTTTCAGCGGCGGAGTGTTTCTCATACACTTTGCCCTCTAATGGCATTCTATTAGCGCAGCCACTCACTTGTCCTCGCAATTACAGTTTGTACTTACATGCTCAGCCAATCAGGGTGAGCCTAATCATCCCAGTGAGGGCTTACCATGCACGGGGAAGAGGCAGTGGTCCATCCACTTTTGTTTCTTAAGTGACAGCAGAGGTCAACTCCGCCAAGGATGGTTTCATTAGCGGAAACTCTTTTCTTGGTACTCGGTCTCAGTCTCACACAGTATCCCCAGGATTGGCGTCTATAACTGGTGATTAAGCAGAATGCACAGACCACAGACAGTGGGAGGCGACCAGGAGTTTGTGTTCCACCACAGAAAAAGTTTGCTAAGTTCAGTTTTAATTTGTCTAAAGGAATAGTTTACATCTTTTACCTGTCACTTAAATATTGATTTACCACTAAGCTAAGTGGTAAAATTACTGCCGACCATCCATCATCGTGTATAACTGCCGTAACAACGTATAAAAATCTTGGCATTCCACCCTTCATTACTTTGAATTAATATTGTCCTGTCCGCCTTGTTTTTTTATGATATGCAAAGAAAGACAGAAGAAGACCAAAAGTCCATACCTTAGCCACACACTGTCAGCTTCTCCCCCTGTCATTAATTAGATAGTATAGACCTCACTGGAGCTGCTACCATTGAATAAATTCATTGGTTTCACTTGGGAGTTTCAGTGCCACACGACCTGAATTCATTTTAGATTCTAGCCTTTCCACATGACTAAGGAAACACAGTCCTGGTGGAAACATTGCTGTAATGCATTGTGTCCTCTCTCAGCCCTCATTTGCAGTCCGATGACATGACGGTGAATCACCACACAGAGTCTAGTCTGTCTCCATGTCCCTTCGGACATGCTGTCATAAAGTAACCTTGGTTCCCCTTGAGTCCATGGCTGCCCTGCACCTACTGCACTGTACAGAGATGGCCAGATGTCCCTCCTTCTGCATCCAACCTGCATTCACTAATCCAAAGATTGTTAGACCACATGACCAGTTGCTATTTTAGAATGGTTAAATACCAGTTAGTGATAGACCCTGCATGCAAAATATGATGAAACAATGCAGCCAAACACCATAGTGCAGAATTTGTAGTCCTACTGCTGCACATGTTCACGGTCACAAACAAACGTAAACCAGAGCTGTATTTTCCTGCTCCGTCAGTATGTGTGTCGCCCACTGTGGACCATAATATAGCAGCAGCTTATACCGTATCTTCTCACCGGAGCCATCTTTAAATACAGGAAAGTAGAATGGATTTTGGCTGTCTGGCAATGAGCACCTTAGGCAGGAAAACATTGTTATGACTTCTCTTAGACGATACAGTTCTAAAAAATATGTGGAATTTGTAATAAAATTGTAAACAGTTGACTCTCAGTTTGGCCTTTGTAGTTTTTAATTTGCCAGATTTCAGCAGTTTAGGGTGATATAAATCATCACGATAGATGTTATAATCTTGGTGGCTTTGCTGCATACATAGAAATGTTATCTTCAGGGGGGAAATAAAATAAAAGAAGATGTCAGCACAATATATCTTTTCCTTTATAAAACTGGTGGGTGTTTGCCTTATCTCTCTTTTCAGCTGGAATTCATATATTACCTACCTTGACTCTGTAGAAGACACATTCATCATACTGTGAGCCAATTATAGGTTCCTGTCGCCGTATACCTGTGAAAAAAGCCTAATAACTAAATATGTTTGTCTCAAGGTTTCTCACTTCAACAAAAAGTTTAATGTTTTTCTTTGTGAGTTGATCAAATTTTTACAGTGGATGTGGATGTTTACAATAATCAATAGTAAATCTTTAGGAGAGATGATGTTTTCACACGGCGTCACAATTATGTAACATGCCGCAGCATCCGTGCTGTGAGTTAACAAATCAGTAGATAATATGGATGCACACAGAGACGGCCTGACCTCAATTACCCTTTAGTGTGCTCTACGGCCGCTGTGTTTGTGTATGTGTATTCTTGTTCTTCACTGTTCACTTTTGCACGTGTTTTGTGTTTGTGCAGATGTTTTTGGTGCCTATAGAAGAAAATGTATTCCAATATATCTCTGACCTTTGACCTCTTTACTATTAGTTGTTTTGTGATTTGTCAGTAAGGGTGTATATTTTCCTATACAACTCCCTGCAGTTCATTCTCAGGTCAGTTTAACACCTTAAATGTAAGAAAACAAGAGTGACTACAGCTATGCTAGCAGCTTTGTCAGACTGAACTTACAGGCATAGCATTTACAGCAGCAAGCTAACAAGCTGACAGTGACATGCTGATGTTTCAAATGTAATATGTACCATGTTGACCATCTCAGTTCTGCCTTTTGGTATGCACTAAAACAAAGTGCAGCTAAGGCTCATGGAAATATCATTAGTATCATTATTAATAGAAATATCATTAGTTCTGCAACTAATTAATCATCATCATCTTCATTAGGGTATTCATATTTTGACCTGATGAGGGTGTGGCACATTCTGTTTCCAGTGTTGCCAGATCATCCTTGGGATGCAAGCACCTAGGTCTATGGAAACGAGAACAAAATAGGAACCTGATGAATTTATACTCTCTAAGTATGCATGAAATTATTTATACAAAAACATTTTAAAAAAACTTAAATTAAGATTGTTGTGTATGGAGAGAGGAGCGGTGCGGAGGGAATAGGGTCGTAAAAGCATTCTGGAATGCAACAAACTCTGCATTTTCCCTTTATGATATGGGAGAGACCAAAAAAACAACTACGCTTGAGAAAAAAAAACACACCAAAACAACTCTACAGAAAAAAAAAACAAGCCACAGTCGCAGCATTAAACTGATGTACTTTGGTGTAAAAAAGCCGCCGTAATGACATTTCTTCTTTCCAGTGCTGCCAGATGTCTGTTTAAAAAGTGCTTAGCAGTCATCCTGCGGGGACTAGGAATGCCTTTACAACCATACATGGCAATCCATCAAGTAGTTGCTGAGGTATTTTCAGTTTGGACAAAAGCGGTGAACCAACTGACCAACTTCACCATAAATAAAAAAGAAAAATGTGCCAGTTGTGTGTTTTGGAAGTTTTTGTGCGATGAGTTTCAACACTCGTACGTGCGTTTTATTTAGGAGCTGTTGGTGGAGCTCGGCTGGGCCAAGAAAACCAGAGTCGATCCGGAGGAAGAGGAGGGAGGGAGCGCACAGACAGAGAGAGGCAGTGGGGATGACTGTGATGATGAAGACGGCTGTGAAGCATCTGGTGATGAGAACGGTGAGTCATACACACAAAAACACACACACACACACGCATGCAGACAAGCACACATGCAAAAATAGCAGAGCAAACATTAGCAAACATACACCCACATGTTAACACACACAAACTGATGCATACTTGATGACGCAACTCGCCTTGTGGTTGCGCAAATATCAGGCTTCTGATTTACACATAAGTCACCAGCATATATATCTAGTATATCTGTATGTCTGTACGCGCACCAGTCATAAATAAAAGACAGCTCTCACACACACAAACACACAGTTCGTTGGCATGGTGGAGGTTTTAATGTGCTGCAGCCTCCACATATCTTGTGCCAGCAGGGAAATGCCCAGAGGGAGGGATAGTACTGAGAGATGGATTCAACTGTCCTCTTTCCCCCTTTCTCTCTCTACCGCTCCCTCTTTTACCCATCTCTCTTTCTGCTGGCCTCAGCGGTTTATTTCCTCCTGAGCCGGGATAAAGGATGCACTAACAACCAGGTCACCCCAAAAACAGAAAATGGAAAAATAAACTGTAATTATTCATTTATCTCTTGACTTATTCATCGTGCCTGCGCTTATACATAATACATGGGTGTCACGGGGAGATCTGAGGACTCCTGGGAGCCCAGAGGCTATCCCACCGAGTGGATATGGTTAAAATATGCTGCTATTTTAATTGTTGGGCATTTGCGGTGAAACAGTCTATGCATTGAAGAAGCTCGTAAAATATGACAGAATCACTAAAAACTGTTGGTTTAAAATCTTTCTGTTTTGATTTAAAGTCTCTTAATGAAGCAACAAAGTGAATAAATGTTAAAAGCTTAATTGATTAGCTTCAACACTGCCAGTCTAAGTTGATTGGCAGTAATTATCACACAGGTACATTCTGATTGATGTGATGTAGCAATACTGGAGTCATATCTTGGAAATGGAAAAGTATCTGTTTTCTATTTGGATGATATTCCATTGTTGTTAGTTGTTTTATTCATTCATTTATTGTTTGTATTTACATTATGCACATACATGCATTAAATGTGTGTGTATTTCTTGAGACTGAAAACAGACAAAGTATTGAGTACACTAAAAATGTTTTTTTTTATCAGCCTTCAGATATCCCACCATGCAGAAAAGTGCTCCGTTACATCACACTGAACAATGGTATCACGGTGATGTCACGGTCAACAAAAGAATCATTTTCAGGGGGTGCTAACCATGTGAGGCATCTTGCCAGGCCTTCAGCAATATGCTGAACAAACAGGAATTGAACCAATCAGCGTCCATTGAGGATCTACTAGCCTTAGAGACGGCAGTTTCGGGCACAGTTTGGAACTGATGACCAGCGAGAGGAGTGACTTTTTTTTTTTAAAGCAAAAATGGCGCCTCCTCAATGGTTTAGCATAAATACTGCAATCGCATCAGTTATATCAGAACTGAAGAGTCTGTTTCATTGACAGAAGAGCAGGAAACTGCACTGAAGGATGCCGTTTATGGATGGAAGAAATGTTTTCACTCGTTCTTAACTGTCTTTGCTAAGAGTTCGGTGTACTGTACCAACTGTCCGCACTGGTGGTAGCACTCTTCGACTACTGATCTGATTTGTTGAAATTAGCTTGTGATGGACACATGGTTTGTCCAATCACCTGCCAAGTATTTTTTTGAAAAGTGCTGTCCTTTTTAAAACAGTTCCCGAGGACGACTTCTCAGATGGTTCCATGTAACAAACCCTCTGCTTCAACATGCTCTCACTCCCAACTTGTCATATGAGGCAGCTTAGTCGACGGCCATCAGCTTCAAAATACTATGCCCTCCGCAGCCCTCTAGTGGCCGTTTTGCAGGTGAAGGACTCTGGATGTCTGGCTAGACTTTCAAAGTAAAGATTGCTGACAAAATTTCAACATTATGACTGACAATGACTTTGGACTGTTAATAACGTTGTGAAATGTTTGCAGGTCGGTAATTACATTTAATAATTTTCATAACAACTTTAAAGAATTCATTTCACAGGCTGCTGTTATGTACATCAATCAGCATCATTCCACTGTGGCAGTATGTTCATGAATGGCTCCACTGTGTATAGTAAGTAGCTGATTAAGGTTGAGATTAGTATTATCAGTCTCAGCAGAGTGTTTACACAGCGTATTTTACGTACTGTAGCAACCGTCTTTCAAACTAGTTTGTGCTCCCTCACAATAAAAGCAACCAGATACAGTATTTTATCATATCAGTGTCATCTCCAACCAAAGGCCCGAAGGACAAACAGTCCTGCTCACATACTGCAACTACTCTATACGCTGTGGAAAGCTTTGCGGTCCATATCTATCTTTAGCTGGAAAAACACATAAGTTGATTAACTGGTCATCATACGAAAAGACCGCGGCCACCTTTATGGTGATGGAACTTTCCATGACACCACGTCCTGTGAATGGTTTCTGTGGCCATGTTGCTGACGACAATTAGTTTCAGGTCAAATCAGTAACGTCATGACACTTTGTAGGCTGTTTGGTTAGAATAGAGCAGGGTATACGTTTTAATTGCTGGAGGCATTCTTGCTTCGAATGATTGATTGTCACAATTTACTAAACTAGTGCTCATTCTTCTCCATCATCACTTTGTTACCCATGACCCATGAGGTCATATGTGATGTCATCGGGTGGTGGCAACGCCCCAGGGGGCAGGACGTAATGGGGTCAAAGATCACTGTCACATTAATTACCCCTGTACTGTCCTCGTCATTACTATAGTCATGAGTTTGTGTCCCTACAAGTGTTGTTGTTCGTCTATTCATGATTCTGAACTTTAAATCAGTGGTTCCCAGCCCCCGAGCCATGTACAGTATCCAATTAAGATACTAGCTAAACAGACAGAAAATAGACCATCTGTGTTCAGTTCTCCATGTAGCGTGTGGAGTTCTGCCTTCCACACCCAAACCTAATAGTGAAATAATAAGTCATAAAATGAAGCTATTTTTCATGACAGACTGCTGAGGATGAATTGCAGAGTCTTACGGACTGGAGAAATAAACTGATCTGTAGTCTGTTGGTGCCGCGGCAGATTCTTCTGTGTTGCCAGCAGAGCATTTGTCTCATAACATTTGCTGCTGGGCTATCACTTGCTCTTGATAGAAAGATAGATAGAAAAGATATAACATTACGGGACAATACTGATAACTTTAGCTTCCTCAACAAAATTAGGATTGTATGTAGGTTACATGTAATCCTAATTTTGTTGAGGCATCCTGGAAACTGCTGCGTTAAAAAGAAGAACATTTTATATAAAATAAGTTGAATCTTGCTTCTCACTTGCTTCCAAAACAAATGCACGTCATAGCAGATCAAGATTTTTACGACACGAGGTGGTGGTGCTCACACCACTTTTGTCCACAGGGGCCGCCAGAATCAACATCTAATTAGAGTTCCTTGTAGCTGCTTTAAGCCTCAATTTTGGGCCTGTGGAGAACTTTAATGTGATGTTTCAACTACGAAATGATTAAAGAGAGAGTTTGAGAAAACTTGAAAGGAAAGAGAGATCAAGGATCCAGTGCATGCGTTGTACCTTGTGATTATAAAAAATGTTCGGTGATCATCTGCTGTAGGTATGTACTGTCAAAGTTTGCTATTGAGGTTACTGGATCTGATGCCACTAATCCCTCGATAAGCATCCGAGCATCATCTCCACATAGTAGTTCTAACATTTTTCTATATCCGAACTAAGACTGTTTAGTCAAATGGGACATTTAGCGTGTGGGTGTTTTACAAGAACAAAACTGTATTTAAGATCTCAGGCTGCAAACTTCTGGCAATTCATTTAAAAGAATTACAAACCACAATATTTCAAATGAGACGACAGGAGATAAAAGTCAGGATTACGTTTCCAACATGCAAACACTGTTTATGTAGTCGTTGTGAATGGAGGACTGTGTTCGTGACAGGATAAAACATTTTTGCCGCCTTGAATGTTTGTTTTCTCATACTGCATCAGCCGCTTATTTCGCCGCTCCAACAGGAAGGCATTTGTTGGTACATTTGTCATACCCTTTAAAATAACCTTGATGTGTCAGATCTGTTGAAAGCCATGCGTCCCGCTGGGCCTGAAACTAGTAGGCTGGCTATTTACAGAGAAAATTGCTGGTTATGATTCACCGAGCTGGTGGGGATCGTGTCTCTCGAGCCACAGTGAATTCCTGGAGAAAGAACTACAATAAGTGACAAAAGGAGGATTTTCTGCTTGTCTCCCTGTTTGATGGCATCTCTGTGCATTTAAACAAGGCTCCTACGCACTGAAGCTGACAGGGCGATGCAGTGTCAACCAGACCACACAAATCACACAGGGTCATTTGCCTTTTGTTCCCGTTCTCTACACCGAGTCAGCCGCTCTGAGTTAATGTGTGAATAAAAATACCATCAAATGAATAAATGTAGGCCGCTCTAAAGTTTTTTTTTTTTCTTGGATACATCTGCCACCAAATCTGCCTGTCCACGCTTGTCTGACTCTCTCTCAATTTATAATTCCGCTTACAAACGGCTTCTTTTAAAATCTGAATTGCTGAAATGCGAAGCTCATTATTTTTTCGCAGGAAGGGAAGAGCGCAGGCACAGAAACTGTGCTTGCGTGAGAAGGAGAGTGTGGACGTGCACGCACAAACGGCTGTTTATGGCCATCCTGTTTGTTAATGCGTTCCCGACATGTGCTTTGTGTGTGTGATTTAAGCGTGTTTGGTGGCACTACTTCTGTCGCTGCGATGCCTTTGTGTGTAATCCTGTATGTTTTATGGATGGCCCCGTTCTCCGTCTGACTGGCTGAAACGGATCCAGTACCGTGCTGCTTCTTGACTTATAATGAATTTCTCAATATCTACCCGCTGTTTTCTTCAACGCACACATGATCGAGCTTAACTTTCTCTTCTTCTCTATCCCTGGGCTGCAGATATGAACAGGGATCATAAAATGAAGAAAACACCCCGTCTGCCTGTAATTAATTCTCACGACATTTGAGCTTTGAAGAATACTATAGAGGGACAAGAGTAATGGAGGATGAGAGGTGGAGATGGTGAGATATCAGCCAGGAGCTGAAATCAAACCACAAAAATTCAGCCTCTAAAAGTCAAGCATGTGTTTTATTAATGTTGGCGACTTGACAGTAAGAAGTTATTTTAGTCATGCTGGGACCGCACACAGGCTATTATTATTTGATTCTAGTCCATTTACAGGTTGATCTAAGCCAAGGAGCGGGACTCACTTGGCAATCATTGTTCACGGATCAAAAGCAAAGGGGGGAAAAAAGCAGGCACCTCAGCATATGAGCAGTTAAAAGCAGAGAGCTTAATGTAGGATTTCATTTTAAGTCGACAGTGAAGTTCAGCCAGAAAAGCTGATTCTGTAGTGTTTCCTCTTACATTGCAATCATTTGATGTTTTAAAATCAGTGTTAAACTGACGATTAGTTAAATGCAGGAGGGGGGGGATATTTTGTTTGCTGTTCTTACATGCCTTTAGAAGCACAACTGTAGGTTTTACCGTTAAAAGACTGATGCTAATTCACGCTAAAGTTGCTCTGTAGTTCTGCATTACTGTCAGCAGTCACATATTCAGCTGAAGTGGCTATTTATTAGAGGTAGACCATTATGTTTTTTTCTGGGCTGTAATCAGTCTCAATAACCAGTATTTGGAACTGATGTACGTTGGCTGAATAACCAGCCACTGACCGATTTTTTTTTTTATCTGTGTTCCGTACTTTTCTGCAATTTTTACTTTCACTCTACATTTATTCAATAATTTAAGTCACTAGCTACTTTGCAGATTCCGATTATTCCGGGTTAAGCCTATTACTTTTGTCGTGTAACCAATCTGATAATGTTGTGGGCGGAGTGTGTGAGATCAAACAACGGTGACTGTAGATGGAAAAAAGATGCTGCCTCGGAGCCAAAGTATCGCATTTTGAAATTAAATTATCATCAATCAGACACAAAAGACACGGACAGATAGATTTCGCCGGATGGCAGCGGGGGTGAACAGACTGTGGCTGGGGTGGGCGTCGTCTTCAAGTATCTGCCCCGATAATCGGCCTATACCGGCTATCTATTGCAGTTTTTTTCTCTTTTCGCTACTCTTCTTTCTTCATTTGGCCATTCCTCATCCTCCTCTCCCCTGGAATTCACCAAGATTAAACTGATTGATTTTTTTCTCCTCAAACCAGCACGATCCCTTCTTCAGCTGCCCCTTCCCCACTCTCTCTTTGTCTCCCCGGACATATCCAGGTCCTATAATGTCAATAATGTAAATGTAATCACAGCTTCTCTTCTCTTCTCTTCTCTTCTCTTCTCTTCTCTTCTCTTCTCTGTAACAAATGAAATGCTTTGTCATAGACCAGTAATTGCTGTGCTTTTAGCTGTGTTGTGGTGGTGGATGCAGAGGTGGGGAAACTTTAACCTCCAGGTATCCGTGAGTCACACTACAACCACTAATGTAAGTATAGTCTGGAAAGCACCCGCCCATTTCCCTTTAGAGACCTCACTTTCACGGTTTGAAGCTGCGCACAAAATCCCCGTTATGACTAAATGTTTCACAGAATGACTTTGTCTAGAAAAAAAGCAGCTGAGCTCCGCCGTGTAAACAAAAACACGGATGAGGACATTTGCAGCAGGTTTGCCTTTCACGGTATACTTGGTAATATATTCAGGAACTCTTTGTTTCTTTACCAAGTACAGGATGTATCTGTGTGTGTGCGTGTAAGAGAATGTGTACTCGTGAGGGACACTCAATCCCTGTAACCATGGTTACCAGGTGGTCCGTCTTCCCATGGGTGCTTATTTGATGGCAATGAAGAAAAGGGGGGGATGGAGAGAAAGAGGGGAGGTGTGGCAGGTTTTGTGCCATCTCTACTACCAAAGTATCATCATGTTTCTTTGCGTCGTGCCTTCTTAGTCTTGTAAAATCTTGAACATGCAGTTAAACCTGTGTCAATATTCGGTTCTCATCATAATCCCGCACCAAATAATGCACACGCAACTGGACATTGTACATTGCTTGAACCATTTTCTATGTCTTGTCCTGCTGCCATGTATCCCCGCTTCATCATCCCTGCCTTGCTCCTCTGGCCTCTCCCCCACTTCCCTGGGGCCAGATTCACAAGGCTTTTAGAGGCTATTTCATCTTAAAGGGAAAGGCCAGTGTTTTCCAGCGCTCGAACATGTTAGCCCTCTGCCTGAGGACAGTTTGATCTGCATTCATAAGCATCTGTCCAAAGGGAGCCAGAAAGAACAATAAAACAGTCTGGCGGGGCTCCTAATCTGCACCCGTGACTATAAAAGTTCCCAGAGCGAGCGTTTGCATCGGATTGATCAGCGCTATAAAATGAAACTGCTTCCTTTGTACATGCATGCACTGGAGAACATTAGCTTGTGAAACGTGCTGTGAATGCAGTCGGTATCCTACTGATACAGAGGCAAATCAGGATTGAAGCATTTCTTCTTATCCTACTTTTCTTGTAGTCGATCGTCTGGAGTTAACAACAAGAATAGCATCAGTAAATACATTGTGTGAGGAATATAATGCTGCCTTGCGTTTATTTTTGTTTTGTTTTTACCAACAAACACAGACCTGTCCACTGTTCACAGCAGACAAATGTCTATATACTGTCCAACATATTAAATCCACTAATCGCAAAGTGTTCACCATCAGCTGATTGTATAGACTGAATTAAAATGACGTTGTGGTAACGACAACAGTTACCGCCGGGTGGAAAACTGACCTTGTTTAGTTGTAATTTCTGGTAGTAGAACACAGTGGTCTGACATGTATGACGTGCTATGACAGCATCACACATGCATTTTAGATTAATTCGATGTATACACTTTGAAATAACACAATTGAAAAAAGTTACTGCAAACACACATTATGATGTTTTTCCTAAAATGTCTGCCGCTGACTGTGTAAAATATGGTCTGAGCTCTCTGGTCTGAAAGTGAAGTCACTATGAAGTGTGTTTAACGTGCATTCTCTATAAGTCTCAAGGAACTCTCACTTGATTTATTGCCTCATTATAAAGTTTCCTAATGAATTAATGGTCTCAATCGCAATGGTTAAAGTCTTGTTCAATACAACATGACGTTCGTTCCGTAAACTATGGTCTCAGTTATATCTTCACTCCTGGCTCCAATAATCCAAGATGGCGACACTGGAGTTGTGCTCCCTGATTTTTGTCTGCTATCTATGGCGCATTTCATGGATTTGATAAACCGTTGCCAGGAAAGGTCATCCAGTCGGAAATCATGTTTCCTTCAAAATGCATTTTGCAAAACAAATTAAATGTATAAATTAATTTCATACTTTCGATGTTCCACTTTGTTTTTGTCCGTTTTTTTCTCTTTTTAATTGCTCCTCTTTGTTTTGAACCTTATTTTGTTTATGTTGCCCGAGTCTCACAGCTTGGGGTATGTTGGCTAAAACTGGTACACACACACACACACACACACACACACACACACACACACACACACACACACACACACACACAAGGGGGCAAAGAAAGAGAAAGGGATGAGCTGATACAGAAGAGGACGATAGGTGGTACAGTTGGTGCAGAGAGAAAGGGAAGTCATAAGTGTAAGTGCTCACATGCTGTGCGTGTGTGTGTGTGTGTGTGTGTGTGAATGTGTGTTCAGCATGTGGTAATGGTTAATAAGCAGTTAGAGTGATATATCCTCAGGGTAGTAGATGCGGCTCATTAAAGAATTACACATTCACTTTGCTCTCACAGTTCTCTCATTCACAGCGAGGGTCCGTTTTGTTCAGCACACCTCAGACAGATAAAAGAATGTAACTCTACTTGGAATGCTTCACATTGTAGGACCTATGCAATAACTACAACATACTCATAGCCAGTTAGCAAACAATCATTTCACATTTTGGAGGGTGGGGAGGGTGGTGTGTTACAGCCCCTACCCTACAAACTGACGTCAAAGAACTAGCTGCGACAAAGCCCGACTGTTGCGCCATGTCATGTCGCCTCTGTCAGGGCCAAAAAGCAGCAGCAGGGTACCAAACAGGCTTGTATGTTCTGTGCCTGCATGAAAGAAAATACTGAATGGGAGCCCCCACGAATCCACTGCTGATGCTACATGCTGAATCAGACAATTAACTTCTGACAAGGTCTGTCAGTACCAGCAGTGTGGGGCACACCGCACCGACTCGAGCCACTAACTCTCACTGGCAATGTGCGATGGCCGACCACTGGCCTTGTGGCTAAGAGCCTGTAGGCCTACATAACAATTCAAATGGAGATTTCAGATGCACACTTCAATCCAAGTGTTATGAGTACTCTTTATTATTTTCTTTATAACAGACATAGGACAATGTATACTGGTTTGCAAATGTCTTGGTAGCTAACTAGCTAGCAAGCCAATGTTACATTATTGCTGATTTGTGTTTGACAGTTTCTCATTTGATGTATTTCAATATTGCATTTTAATTGTCAGTGGCATATGACGCCTGGTATTTAAAGTCCATTCCTCTAGCATCAGAATGGCAGGTAGGAGCGCAGTGTTAGTATGGATCCATAATGTTAGCCTACAGAGCGCCAATAGTGGTTTTTTGGAAGACGTGTCCATGCTTTTCTATCTCCATCAGATAAATTGCAAATGGTATTGTGACAATACCAGGATTGTCATGGTAACGCAAGAGAAATCACCATGGTTGAAGACGACATATTGGAAGTTTCCATTGTGAGCGCCCTATCTTTACAGTTTGTTTGGCTACAGGAAGTCACTCATGTTATTCGTTGTTGTCGATTCTGAGGATTCTGATTGACTTGCATGGCTTTATCCTTCTCCCTACATTGCTGCCCATAGGTTTGGCATAGTTATAATGGCACTTGACGGCGTATTTATACGGGTTGGGTCACACGGAAATGAGGGGTAGGTGTTAAAATTGGAAATGGGAATTTGCAATAGTACATAATTGTGTAGTCAGAGCATATATTTTAGGGAATATTAGAGTTCCTAGACAAAACTAGACAGAAGTTTGGGATTGAGAGAAAGAAGCTCAACAAATCTGCCTGGCACTTCAGCCAGCGTACAACCTCATGGATTTATCGAGACATAGCACAGTTAGAGAACTGATATTTCAGAGACATAGATCCTAACTTCAGTCAGAAACAGGATCAATGAGCCAGGCAGGCTAGACTAACATATTCAAGTAAACAACTCCTCTGCCCCTGCACCCTCTCTGCTCCCTGGGGTATACAGAGGAGGGGGGGTGGCAGGTTAACAAGGGGGATGCCTTTGGCCATTTTGCTAACAAGGGCGTCGGCATCCCCCCTCTCTCCCTCTCAAATGGCCTACCTCCTTTAGCCTCCAACAAGCATCTCCTACATTTGCTGCTCATATCCCATCCTCTCCCTGCCTACCTGTTTATCAACCTGTCTGTTTCCGCTTGTCTTTCTGTCCGACTCCCTGCTCGCCTTTACACCTGAGAGAGTTTCTTCATGCCA
>CAEMYA010000488.1:1006138-1019752 GCA_903131615.1 Diplodus sargus
GTGTGTGTGTGTGTGTGTGTGTGTGTGTGTGTGTGTGTGTGTGTGTGTGTGTGTGTGTGTGGGTGCACATTTAGCTGGCGGCACAGTCTGTCTCCCTCATGTCCTAATCCAGTCATTTACCTGAGTTCCTCCCATGAGGGGCCTGGATTACTGCCAACACACAGACACAGACGCAAGACGCACACCTACATACATGCAAGCGATAAAGCAGCTGGTGAAATCCTGCCATATGCCCATTCAGTGGAACAACATTCTGTGTTTTTGTGTGTGTGTGTGTGTGCGTGTGTGTTTATGTGTGAAAGGTAGCAGTATTCACATTTGTGACACACTGTGGGTGGGTGGGTGGGGCCAAATCCATAAATCTTCCAGGTCAGCCACAACTGATGCAAGATTTTGTGCAATCGTGGGACTAAAAGCAGAACCAGAAATGACTTCCACAAATCCTGACTCGCACTGTTAATTTATGGAGTTGTTTGTTTATGAACATATTTTTAAGCTGGATTTCTGTTGATTGTGAAGGCCTGGACATGTTTTTGTTATTACAGTAACTGATCTTTTCAGACAAGTGTGGGCTCTTTGCTTGTGCAACAAGATTAATAGTATTGTTTTTGCCATGTTTAAGATTACTATTATCAAAGTCTTATAGGCATCTTAGCAATGCCCGCGGGCAGTTATATCAGGTTAACAGGACCGGAGCCCCTTTCTTAATGAATCGAGAGAGAGCCATAACTTCACTTTTGATGGTCAGAGAGACAATAAAGCATGTATAGAATCACCAGGTAAATCTGATAAAATCCCATTTAATAGTTGGTTAGGGGGAGATTTTAAGCACTGCCATGACAATCATATTTTTGCTTCTGTCTTTCTCAGGCGATGAGACAGGTGATGTGTCCAGCGGTCGCAGTCCAGCCACGAAGGACATGGCTCCGCCCCCTCCTCCTCGCCGCCCTGTCCCTCCTCATCACCTCTCGCCTCCACAGGTAAATCATAGCTCTTCCTACCGTCACACCCATTCATCCGCTCTCTTAGATTGCTCATTCTTCTTTAATTTTGTATCTCATGCTTTCTATCAGGTGGCTGTTCGAGGCTCAGCCCACACGTCATCTGTTGAACCTTTGACCCTGCTGACCCTGCTGCTCGTGCTGCTGTCGACATGGGAACCTCGCTGATGACGGAGAGAGAGATAGTCCCCGAGACTGACAGAGACAAAAAAGACTGAGAGACAACCTCATAGGTTTTTTGTGGTGAAGTTGTAAGCGCAGGTCAGCCACTCTGATTGTTTTTGCGCCGCGCGGCTCAGCTGGTGGGACGAGCTGTCGATTCGTCGCAGGTGCATGGCACGCATTTTTATGTTACCTGTACTTACCTCTACATGTGTTTGTTTATTTGTATTTAACCCTTATAGGATAGATTGCACAGCACTACTGACTTTTTTTGAAGAGATGTAAATACAAATATATATATATTATATATTTATATGAAGAATTTCTATAGATAACAATGGCTTGATGTGTAAATAGTGATTAATATAGAACAGAGCAGACTGACTTGGATGTTTAAGGATGTTTGGTTTGGTTTGACCTTTATGTAACGCCCACGGGGATTAGGATCCATGACAGCTAAAGTTCAGGCAGGAGGCCTTCACTGTAGCAACAGGCACACTTGTGAGGACTCGGCACAGAGAGCTAAACACAGACTGGAGAAGGGACATCAAGACACTATCTTGAGAGGCAACGCAACCAATTATGTGACACTTCAGACTATTTGCAGATGGTCATGCAGCATAATGAACAGTTTGACAGTTCGGCCTGTAAATCTGCTCAGACTGAAGCCAGTCCGGCACTTTTTATTCACACTGATATGCTCTTTGTTCACGCAAGCTGGGTGATTTCTGCAGCAAGTATGCTGCGAGTTTTAACTGTGTAACACTTGCTCACAAATTCTGTTCCTCAAAATAGCTGAGATTTCCACTAGAAACAGTTTGTCCATTTCTAGGCATATAATGCCTCTCACAGTCTCGGTCTTCGTGGGAAAAATTAGACCTTTTTTTTCTTCTCAAGATGTAGAGTTTGCAAAATTGTAAAAGCACTTCAAGGAGAGATGTGACAGCTTCAATTACACAGCGATCCTTGACAGAAAGCTCAGTTAAAAATAAGAGTATACAAAGTAATAGAAAGCACCTGACAATACAAGAAAAGACTAAATATGAACGGCATCCACAAGCCAGACACAACCGTCTGCCCCAAACAATGGATAACGTTACATCTCATTGTCATAAGCAAACGCTGGACTGTTTTCAAGGGCTGGCTGGTGTCCAATTGTTTTTATAAGAGCAGCAATGAGATAATCTATAAAACATCCAACGTAATATTGTATAGTTGGTATAGTAGGCTTTTTCTTGGTCTGGTACAAGTGTTATCAACTCGTCTCTGTATCCAGTAAAGACGAGAGCTGAAATGTCAGGAGAGTGATCAGATTACAGCTGAGGCTTGATCCAAACATGTGAATTTAATGTAATTCATATTAATTAGGACCATCAAGTCCTGCCAGCTCTCTGTTGGGTCTCAAACCTCCCCGAACTGCACCCAGCAGCAGGACAGACAACTGGAATACTGATTAAATAGATTCAGATGAACCAGCTGAAGGACACTGCATTTCTGTCTATGAACAACATACTGTCCTTTCAAAAACAGCAAAACCCCCACATCAATCTGTCCACTTTAAACACCTGAGACCGTTTTATAAATGTAATGTGACTGACAGATGAGACAACCTGCGAAATACCATTAAGAGCCAACATGTGTGAGTTATCTGGGCAGTGAGCCCAAATACCGTGTTAGCTAGCGGGATGCTTTAACAACATAATCCCTCAAACAAAAGTGCTATTATTTGATTACTATTAAAACGTTATACCCAAACGGGATGAAATTTTGGATTCAGGCCAAGCGCTCCATCTTTCACAGTCCTGGCCAGGTGACCTACATAAAAAAAACACCGACACACCAATGCACATACAGATAAGTGGATAGAAAGGATGCACACTGTTGTTAATTCTCAATTTGGGATAAGACCAGGGCAATAAAATAATGTAAAAAAAATATATCTATATTTCATTTATTGTATATGCTTAGAAACACACGTTTAAAAAGGTTATTGGCATGTAAACTGTACATTTTGTAAACTAACGAGCAGTTAAAGCTCTCTTGAGTTTTAAATTCAAATTGAATCTGGAAAGTGAAACTAAAATAGCTTATTTGGTGTTGCAAGTCGTCATTCTGAGGATACTCACCTTTTTCTTTGAGCTCCAAACTTGTATCTGTGAGTCGCAAGTTAAGGGTCCCATATTGTTCTGCTTTTCAGGGTTGCACTTTTATTTAGGATGTCCACTACATGCTTTTCTGTTCAAAAAACACATCATTTTTCTCGTAATGTCAATTGCTGCAGCACCTCTAGTCACCCTCTCCTGTGCCTGTCTCTTTAAGGGCCCCCTCAAAAAACAGCCCAGTTTGTTCTAAGTGGTCAGCTTTGGCAGGCCTGAGCAGGCACCGCCCACCATGTTTCTAATTCAGCTGAGCCTGTGTGTTTGAGGCAGAAACAAGGCAGGGAGGAGACCGGCCACAACACAAAAGCATTTTGAATGGAGAAGTCTGTAACGCTGGAGATGGTGGTTTTATGACACATATCCTGCTCCGTCCCCCCAAACACCCAATCGTGACCAAACCAGGAAACACACCACCCAACTCTGACGTTGCACTGACTCCACAGTTTCAACTGATTTTGTAGGGGTGTAGGTGGACCTTTTAGTGGCATGTAAGAGGAGTATATCAAAATAATGGTGGTGCACAGGAGCACCAAGAAACATGAGGTTGTCCAAACGAGACATTGAACATGAGTTGACAGCGTCACTTAAGGGCACTCTGGATTGAGCCATGGAAGTCGCAACTGTAGTAGAGATAGTAGTATAAGCCGGGGAAAAGGGTGTTTTTGACCTTATTTCAGGGAAAAAACACCCAAAAAAGCCCAGCATGTTTCATCAGATTTGCCTCGTGATTGTAAACATGGAATTCTGATGTCCTTGAAAATGAAGTTATGGCTCTGTCCCCATTCATTGAGATAGGGTCTTGTTAGCCTTAACTAACTGTTAGAGGGTGTTGCCAAGACAGTGGCAGAGTTGCAAGACTTTCCTCTGGACTCTGGTTGAGGGTGTTGACTGCACAGTTGTTACATCACAACCCCACAGAAGTCCTGGCAAGGTCCTATTACTTCTATGCTACTCTTAATACTTGCTGTGTGCCTTTGATACATGGATGGAGCATTTTGATACTTTCACAGCATTCGTGAAGCACCCAGCATGCTATATTATAATAAAAAAATCTCACCTTCACAATATGGGACCTTTAAATTGTTGACAAATCTTTGTAGTGAATGACGTGTGACTCGTTTGTGCATATTTGTATATCAGGCCGAGTGATGTTATATCTAGAATAGAAATAGTTGTCTGTTGCTTCCTCTAGTGCTGTGTTGTTACAAAGGTTCCCAGCATGTGTGTTGAGGCACACTGGTGACGGCCACAGAGTAAGCTGTGCTGCGTCGTTGTTACATAAAACCATTAAAGGAACCTTTATCAAGGTTTAACAGCTGTTTTTGTTTAGCGATTCTAATGTTTTTGTTGTAATATAGCAGCATGCAGGAACACCAGGATGCAACAAAACAACCAGTTAGCTACAGAACTCCTGTTTGGTTTCTCTCACTGCACTGAAAACCACTGTGCCACTTTAATAAACTAAATCAGTGACTGTCATGTGAAAATAAACCTGTCTGTAATACACCGTGTCCTGCTGCTCTGTTGAGTTTCTAATCCTCAGATTAATACCTTCAATAATAAACTGTTTTCAAATATATGTTGTTCTTTGTCTTTTTTATAATGTGTAAAAGTCTTGTGCGTGCGGAAGCTACAGACAGAGCTGAAACACGGTGTAAAATAGTAAACATGATTATATGAATATTGTTTCTTTACATATGACTGCATACTTTCACAGCCCAGCCAGGAGGCTGAAATGTTACCAGTTAAAGCAACATTATGTCACTTTTTTACCCTTGACAATAGCAGAGTCAAATTCATTTTGATGGTGCAGTGTCTTGTAACAGGGTGAATGGTGTCTCTGTCTCAGCCACTCTGACCTCCTGTCACTTGTTTTCAGTGTTGGGCAATAACGTCGCTACAAGTACTGGCGTTACTAGTTTAACTACATTTCTCAGTAGCGTGGTGGTAGCGTCGCTGTTTTCTGAATGAAATAGCTTTTCAGTAGCTTAGCTCATTTATTGACCAAGTAGTAGGCAGCTTCCACACAACCTACATTTTTACGAACAGCTCTGAAGCTCAGCGCAGTGGAGCTTTCTGCTGCGGGCTGAAATAAAAGGATCAGTCAGTGACGCCACCGCCATACACAGCCGTGTATGTGGAGCCGACAGAAGCACTTCCGTATGACGGTGACATCACAGACCAATCCTTGGGCTGATGCCTACAACGTCTCTGCTGCAGGGGAATACAGACAGGTGAGCTTGAGTGTGTTTACGTCACTTGATGGAAAGATGGCAGAGGGTGAGGAGGACGGAAACAAATTGATCCCGAGAGAAAAAGACAAACTTAAATAATAAACTAATACAGTAATGTTACATATAGGAGGTAAGAGGTGGGGAAATGAGGGAACAGAGAAACATTTGAAAATTTTACATTACTCTGAATTATTACTTTTGTCATTTTTAACCAGCAGAGGGTACAACAAAAATGCTATTTCTACAAAACCAAAGTATGGTGGTCAGTCATAATATTAGCTTACAATGTATGTAGATATAGCTATAACTAGTCCAGAGTGAACCTAATGAAAATACCACTTTTATAGTAGAATTTACAAAATTGTGAGAGCACAGCTTATTGTTTGATAAACAATTGAATGTAATATTTTTACCTACTTATCTGTCTGATTGACAGTTTTATTGATCACTGAGGTAGTTTTGACTTGGAATGAATGCTGGATCACAGCAATACATACGTGTTTACTTCATCATAAAAGTTTTCAACACAAAATATTGTGATGATGTAATGCGTGTGATCACAGTGAAGTTGACCTTGAACCTTTTGTATATGAAATGTTATCTCATCACCCTTATACACTCACAAATTGCCAGTTTCAACATAATGTAGCTTTAACATTTCTGCCAACCACAGATACATCCACGATATTACCATATTGTACCATACTGACATTTGTACAAAACATGTCATCTTATGTTTACATTATGCATTTGTAACCTGCCTACTTTCTACCAAAACACTGTTTGTTGCAAATATAGACTGTTTTTAATGAGACCTTGACAACCAAAGCAGCTATTACAAGCCAAACCATAATGTTTTCCTAACCCTTACCCTAACCAAGTGTCTTTTGTGCCTTAACCTTACCACTGTGTAAGGATGGCGTTGTGCCAAGATAAAAATAGAAAATGGAACCAAGAGATGCATAAAGTTTGAATTTATCTGTGGGTTTTTCAGGGACATTTGTTCTGGAGATTGTGTTGGCTTTGAGCATTTGCGGTGTGTAAAACTGTTTAAACTGCAGATGAAAAATGCGGTTTTGGAATTTCTACCATCTCTCTTATAAATAAGGACAATTGGTTTGTTTTTGTTAAGCGGTGTATTTTACCGTTTATTTTAGCAGTTTATTTTACCGTCCGAGCAGCCACCAGATCTGAGCTGCTAAAACGGGTTTAAACAGATAGCATTCTGAGCATTTTTGTGTACATACATATATATTTATATATTTGGGAATGCTGCCACAGCTCTTTGGCCTCTGGCCCTTTGAGAGATTACTGTGATTGGATTGGCATGGTCAGGAAGTTGGCACAGATTGCTTGTGTTGGCACAGGATGCTGCCAGGGGATGATGGGAAATAAAGACATCATTGAATGCAAATTGTCACACAGAGGTAGACACAGAAAGAGACAGAGTGAATGAAGGCGAAAGACTGTTCCTCATCCTGATGTTGGCACAATGTAGTCCCAGCCATATATCCTAAGTCTGTCGCAGAGCGTTGTTTCAAGGTATTTTACTAGCTTCTTCTTATTCATTTAACTTGATTTATTATCTTTTAACTTATGTGAAATATCAATTTTCCCTGTATGATGCAATGTGCAGCTTTGATCAATTACCTGGAAGCAAACTTGTGATGCACTTGAGCCAGAGAAGGCAGAGGTCCAGTACACCCTGCTGCATATCCTTGGACTTAAGAACAAAGAGACAGAAGATCAGGCGGCGGGCAGGATGGAGGTGAACGAGGTGGAAAAAGAAACTCAGATGAGTCAGAGTTCAGAACAGAGAGAAGGAGCGAGACAGGGGATTTGCAGGCTGTTGTTTCAACAAGCTGGAGAGGTTGCTCTGCGGAATAACATCCTTCCTCAGTGCCAGAACAAATGAAATCGGAGCCGTGATTATTCTTACCCTGTCCACGGGTTATGATCGAGGTTTATGTTATTTAAATCAGATTTATGGTCCAATCCTCGCCAGTGTTTGCCGCCTTCCAGACACATTTTATATCAGATTACTGACTGTCTACATGTTGGAGCTCAACATGATTTTATAGCCGTTTTAGCTGTAAAAATATGGCTGGGGGCTTTCTAAAGATTGAAAGCAATCGGCAAGATAAATGTTGGCAATGTACGTTTCTGCAAACAAGGACATGTTGAAATCTTATATTTCTTTATGATGCAATTTTAATTTTCTTAGATTACATTTCAAATTGTATGTTGTGACAGCTTTGTTCTTATGGTCAGGTTAGGTTTAGGCACAAACACCACTTGGTTAAGGTAAGGAGAAGGTCAGGTTTAGGCTTCTGTTGCTACAAAAGCGTCTAGAAATTGTCCCAAGTTCTTGTAAAAAATATCTGGTTTTGTCTCCACTGTTAGAGCTCTTAAAATGTCCCGTCGTCCTGATATCCAGCGATTTCTTGCTTACAAATGTTGAAATGCAGTCTTGAATGGTGGCTGAATCATATTTGTCATTATCAATCCTTTTTTTGCTGAAAAACTACAACCTAAGAATAAAGAACAAGCTCTTTCCCAGACAAACATTTGCCTCTCTTATCCTTCAGGCGTTCAAATATTTCAGCTACTCTCATTAGAGCTGTGAACGGTCTATTGTTTCCTCTGGGTGTATTAAAGATCCTTGCATATCACTGATGCTGATGGAATCTATGTAGCGGTGGTATGGCTCTAGTCTAAATTTGGATGGGGAGTTTAGGAGTCATTTAACCCTGAAAGCTGATCAACCTCACAGTGGTTGGCAGCCTTCTTATCCACGATCTGTAACGCCAAAATAGAGCTCTGCTTATGCAACTGGGGATTGGGTGTCTTGCTGAAGGGCACTTTAACACCGATTTCTGTGTGAACGCAGGGCACTGAATCGTCTCTCTCACCTTAACACGCCCATATAATCCTAAACGCCCCTTCAGTGTTAGAAGCACTAATTGTTTCTGGTAAACCTGCGATAAAGGTTCTTTTGTTCACGTGGGAGAAGCAGAAACAAGCTGCTGGCACCATAACATCGTCTTTTTAGTCAGCAGACAGATGTCTCTTTACAGATCCAGCGTACACATCAACATTAACATTCATCTGGAGTTGAGTTCCTGGCCACCTGTCAAATCTCAGTCCAATATTCACTCTACTTTTGGCTCTGTTTTAGGTCTATATCTTGTCCTGAGGAAAGGATCTGGCTCTTTAGCTGCTCAATGCTCCACATGTTTACCAGCTCGTCTTTAAATCTGCTGGCCATTTGGTGCTTCATTTGGCTTCTGGCCAAGTTTTCTGCAGCAGTTTGCTCTAAAACTACTGCCAGCAAGTAGTAAGTAGAGAAAGAAGAATGAAATGAAGCTACTTTAGCGAGCAGCCCTCCATCAGCCAAAGCAAACACAAAGACATTTAGACAACTGAAAAACCCCGCTGCACTGTCTTTCTTACTACGTAAAGTATTATTTAACTTTTTTCTGTTTTTAATGCACAGTTAAAAACAGTGACAATTCCCAGACAGTTCTAGCCATGGACAGGTCACCAAAAACGAGGGACTGTCCATGGAGACAGGTAGCTCTGTCGGGTTGGCTGCTGTTAACATTTGAACTGACATCAATACCAAAACTGGTAGCTGTAATCCGGTACTTTTTTGCATTCTTCGCTTGCTCTGGAATGAAAAAAAAAGTTATTTCAGCGGCACAAAACAAGTCACCAACTATGACCTGGCTGTAAAGGTTGATAACATGAACAAAGAGAGAGAGAGAAAAGTCCAGTTATCTCAAACAACAACTTCTTCAACTAGCTGCTTAGTTACATAAAGACGTTAATCAGTTGTTGAATCTTTGTTGTTCATGTAGAAGGTTTAAGCTCTCGGTGAACGAGCCTGTTGCTGGCTGCGAGCGCTAACGTAATGCAGGGGATCCGGCTTTTATGCTATCAAACATGGTGGATAGCTTTAGGTGACTCCTCAGGTTTGTTCATATCTTTGCTGTACAAATATTGCAGCGAGTGTTGCCATGACTCTCTCTCTCTCTCTTTATGACACTGCTCTAAAGTTGCACTCTCAGGTACCCAAATTTGGCAGCGATTGATTTAACATGAATTGGTACTCGACAGTCATGACTTTATTTGGTTGGTGCCCTTAAATTAAACGAGTTCAGTACCTAGCCCTACACGTCTGGTCACAGATGAGCTGTCAATCAGTGATCTCAGTCACCATTATAGCCAGTTAATTTGAAGACTCTGTGTTAACGATTTGTTTAAACATGTAGACCAAATTAAGATATTTCAGTCCGGCCCAAAGCAGCTGACCAATTGACTGACCGACAGCATGGGAGGTAGTTGAGTTAAGAAGTCACGATCTTCTCCTGGTGTCTGTTCTCTTACATTAACCCTAACTGACCTTGGCCTACAGCATGAACTAAACTCTGTTGTCAGGTTGGAGCAGGCTCAGACTGACCTGGATGTCAGCCAGTCATTCACTCCCATGCCGTTCTGTCAGTGTTTTTCTGGCTGCCGCTCAGAGATTTTATCTTAAATGAAAGATAGTTCAGATCGGGGGAGGCAGGCAAGCCTCATCATCCGTGTGATTTATTGTTTGTTGGTGTATGTATAAGGCTGTGAGCATGTAGGCACACCTTGTGACAGACACATTGAGTGTAGGCTGTGTCTACAACAGCTCTCTGCTGATGTTTATCATATCTCCAGTCGTTCGACTGCAGCTGCTACCAGGAATGACTGACAGGTGAGTTTATATCTGCAGAGAAGGAAATATCTGTCATCCTGACTTACAGACTTGAAGGGAGACAAAGTAGAGCAAAAAAACACTAAGATAAAACACTACAGGTCGTAGCAGGCTAAGCTGCTTTGTCTTTCATTGTTTTTCTCTTGACATGCTCTCCTTGAGCATCCTTCATGCTCCGGTGCATCACAAGCATGTACTTGGAAATACTGAGCCCCATGATGCACCTGAGAGTGTTTACATGTGGAGAGCAGGGTTTAAAGCAACCCTATTCAACTGGTGGCCTGTGTTTATTGACCTCAAATCAAGCCTTTTGGTCATTATCTTAGCAGGCAAATAAGCACATTTATTAGTTTAATAATACTAATAATACTACTACTAATAATAATAATAATGATAATAATAATAATAATAATACATTGAACTTTGATAGCGCCTTTCAGGGTACCTAAGGACAATTAACAAAATGGAACAAACAAAACAAAGATGTTTAGTTTAAAAAAGAAAAGTTTAGTCTGTTGTTAAACAAAAAAAACCCTCTAATTTCATTAAAAAGTTAAAACCTTTGCTGTTTAAGCAGGGAGACTTCATGAGAATCAAACAGACAACTCGTAATATTAAAAGGCACATTGTTTTGTTTCCTGTACTTTCGTACACGTAATGTTTCTTTTTCAGTTCTGAAAACTGATAAGCAAAGTGGATAAAATTCTTTAAATAGACCACTGTTTTAACACATTTAATGTGTCGAATGTAACAGTCCCGCCCCTCGGCAATTCATTATTTTTTTTAAACGTGGCCCCTCTGAAAAAGTAGTTGAGTAGGCCTGGTTTAATGGATGGTGAACATGGGTTTTAAATGTGGTTCCTGGCTAAATGGAAGTTACCACTGTACTGACATGTATGGTTACAGTGAGAATCATGCTATCTTCACTTCACTTCACCGAGTACAGACAACTGATGTAGGGTTTCCTAACATGGTGCAGCGACAATTGCCTAAAGCTAAGCAAAACCAATGAGCATGTGGTGGACTGAAAAACAAAACAAGAGTCATATTCCTTGTATGTTCACATGCTTGGCCGATAAGGCTGATTCTGTTGGAACAGGAAGTGGCTCTGACTTCTAACACATAAATGCTTCTCACACAGTTTCAACCCGACTGCACAGTTTTGAGATGGACACCCAAGATTAGTGTCAATGATTCAGTTTTGTTCATGATGAAACTTCAAAAAAATAACTTCGAAAATCGAATCAAATTTACCTTTAAATAACCAGACAAGCGAAATCTAAAATCATCCTTCGTGCCAAGAGGATGTTTGTGCCAAAACTGAGGATATTCCATCAAGCTGCTCCAAATATATTGCATTCACAGGAATGGGTTGGAGGGATGAATGGACAGCAGGAAAACATGTCTGCCGGTGAAAAGGCACAAAGTTGAGTCTCAAAGACTTAAAACGTTCTACTCTAGAGTGCGTGGACTCTAGAGTAGGCAGTTAAAACAAGGCTGGAAGAGGAGAAAAGAGTGGAAAAGAAGAACAAACTGGTTCAGTCCTGTGGTTGGGTCAGATGAGTGAATCTGATCCGGCTTGAATGGTCTCTCGTTTCAGTAAAGACCTCAGAAACACGATCGAGACTCAGTTTGTCGGGAATGTTTTTGCTCTGTTTGAGTAAGACAGGATCTATTTACTGTATATTGTTAACTATAACCAAACAGCTTGTCATTTGTGCAAACAAGCTGACTTGGTGGCCTGAGCCGACACTGAAATCCTGCACATGTGAGGAGCCAGGAAGAAAGTTGAGCCAATACCTGTACTCGTCCACAGACAGTGTGACACAGACACATTGTTGCATGAATTCACGACCTAAATATTTGTCTGATATCAGTTCAAACCAGTTTCCAGTGGTTATTTAATCTGACATTTAATATATCACCTCTTCAATTTTTACTGACATGGAACTCTGGTGCCTTTTCCTTTTTTTGAATGCATCAGTTTTTTTTTATGTTTCCGTTGTGAAACTGTTTCTAATGTGAAATCTGGCTGCATCAGAACATCTCCAAAACAAGGTGCCATTCTTCCCTTGATTCTAACGACAGGTACCGCGTAACATGTTACTCATCAGTAACTCACATCAGTAACTCATCAGTCTCTCTGTTAACTGGAATAAAACAAGGCTTTCTCCCTGAGGTCTAAAGGTGTTGCTTGGATGTCAATCAATCTCTTTTAACACATCAATCCTAAAGGAATTTATCCTGCTCAGGTGATAAATCAACAGCTGGATTAACACTTGCCTGGACTTTACACGATAGGTGTGTGTGTGTATGTGTGTGTGTATGTCAGGTATAGGTGTAGCTCTAATTTATCTGGTGAATGAGGTGGCCCGTGAAAGTTCGTCCTTTGGTTGACCTGAAGGTGTGCTGAACCTGTCATTATAAGATCAGATGGTCCAGCCCCCCAAAAATGTGAGTTTGACCTAGAAGATGTCCTCAAACAGCCAGTCAAGTGGTAAACAGCAGTTGTTAGCTGGCAGAGTTTAGACCAGAGCTCCCTGTCAACACTGTCATGGCTTACTAGGACACTCCAATCAAACAAGCTATCTGATGTTGGCAATGTAGTGTACTGTACCACAGATATGTTGAACTCTTTATGTTGCAACTTTATGTTTCTTTAGGTTCTTTTCTCTATTTTATGTTATGGCTATTTTATGCTTATGCTCTAGGTTAAGGCACCAAACACACCTGGTTAGGGTTGGAAAACATCAGATGTTCCCTTGAATTACCTGTTTAGGTCGCCATAAATACGGCTGGTCTGGTTACAGTGATAAAAGCAAAGGTAAGAGACATTCTAGCACATTAAGTGAAGCCATGCACACGGTTATTAATGATAGGTTAATAGTTAGCCGTTGACATCCCAAAGCACAATTTTGTTGAATGTATTTTACTATGCTGTAGCATAAAATTAAGAGACACGCACTTGACCATGAAAAGCAGTCCTAGACAAGGATGTCTACATACTTTTGGCAGTATGATGTCAGGACCAGCTTGGACCCCCAGCTTGGTCCAACTTGCTATAAACTCGTCATGTATGTTTAGATTAGATTAGATGGGCTTTATTTATCCTACAACGGGGAAATTCACTTGTTACAACAGCTCAAGAAGCACCAAGTACAGGAAAAAGAACCAGGCAAATATGCATACAGTTAACCCGTTTAATCCCACCGGCAACAATTGTTGCCGCTCTTTTTTTTTTTACTTCTGGTACCTCTAAAAGTGCTGTTTTGGTTTTGGCAGCTAATTTAAGTTTTTAAATGAAAGAATAT
>CAEMYA010000488.1:1029132-1043732 GCA_903131615.1 Diplodus sargus
CCCGGAGAGCCGGGCGGTGCTTCTGTTGTCTGATACCTCTTTTACAAATACCGGATTTTACTCTTTTGTTGCCTTTACACCGGCCGATCTCCATAATCATGAAGCGATAGTGCGTGACACCTGCCCTCTCTCTCTCTCTTTCTCGTTCTCTCCCTCTCTCTCTCACTGGGTCTCTCTCTCTCTCTCTCGTTCTCTGTCTCTGGGTCTCTCTCCCTTTTGTCTCTGACATCTCTGCGGCTCGCACCCAGCAGCGCTGACGAGGAGGAGGAGGCGGAGGAGGAGGAGCGGCGTGTACCTGACACCTACAGCCGCGCGTCGCAGCTCTCTTCTCCCGCAGAACCAGCCAGGACTGCCCCCCCTCTGTCCGTCCGCGCGTCAGTTGACCAGGCTCTCCGTGCGGTTTGAACGGGCGCCGCTTTTGCTCCAGCTGACAGACTGACAAACTCTTCAAAAATCAAATAAGACAAGACAGAAGGAGGGGGATCCTCTAAGAACTGCAGTTTGATTCACTCGGACCGGAGATCTTCAGGGCTTTCTGAGTGACTGAGGGGGGAAAAGGACTAGACTTGAGAAGATGCGTGTCCCGGTGCTCCTGTGCGTGTTGGTGTGTGTGTGCGCCGCACCGGGCCCGGTGGCCGGGGCGGACAGGAGCTGCTCCGACCTGCCGCAGTTCTACACCGGGAAAGGGTTCACTCTGGCAGACGTGCCCCAGACAGAAATGTCCGGTGAGTTTTGGGGAACATTTTTTCTCCATAAAATAATTAAAAAAAAAATAATTTAAAAACACAATTTTATGCAATTCACAGCACTTAACAAGTCAGTTTTTATGATTATTGTTCCAAAATGAAATGCTTGCTATAATATAGACTAGTTCTGATATGATGAGGTAGTCCTGTGGCAGCAGTATATGGGGTTTGTATTATTTATTTTGCAATACTCCTTTAATATCATGAGATCATTATTTTTGGGACACATTTGCATAAGTTCTCAGGTTAATGAACCTGCATCTGAAGCTTGTCCGCCAAGTTTAAAGTTGTACGAACTTGTTTTTATTGTTCCGTAAAGGCGTGTTTGCTTGCATTAGGCTGCAGTTTAAAGTGTCTTACTGTGCCATTATCCAGTCTTTCCAAACCCTCCTATTTTCCATTTCCCTCACTGAGCAATGTGCCCGTCCTGACCGAAGTGTTTCCCCCCTGCACATCTCTCCCACAGTCCTTTCTGGGGCATTTTCATTGTTCTGCTGAGGGCAGGATTGCAGGTGGGTGTAAGCCATGTGTCTTGAGGCGCTATTACGGTCTATTCAGGGCATTTGTGATTGTTTGCCGAGGCTCAGGTGTTAAAAGCTGTTTGTTTAATGTAACCCACGGAGGGAAATATAGATTTGCTTTCTGCCTGTGGCTGCTCTGCACTCCACGTTGAATAGTGACACTACACTAATGTGTTCTCTGGCATTTTTCATTGTCTGCTCTGCTCTGGACTGCAGGTGTGGTGTGTGTGTGTGTGTGTGTGTGTGTGTGTGTGTGTGTGTGTGTGTCTCAATAGATGCTGAAATGGCCTGTTTTTGTCATTTGCATAAACTAATAATTTAGGCTAGCCTGGGGCGATAGCAAGCACAGCTCAGCCAGCTCTCAGCACAAGCTGCTGTAATAAAGTTGAGCTGAACAAGAGGAGGGAGCCAGATTTTGTTGTTCCCTTCTTTTCTTTGCTTTTGTCCCGGCACCCTCTCCTGCCAGTCAGTCGGCCAGTCGGCCATTCAAGCAATCATGCATTAAATCAATCAGTCAATTACGCAGCCAGTCAACTAATCAATCAGTTGGAGGCTCAGTCAGTCAGCCGGTCAGTCAACCGGACATCACACTTCAAAGTCTCTGGGTCTCCTCTCTCTGCATGGTCGCCACCCTTCACCAGAGCTGATTAAACTGTCTTGGCCTTGAGGAAAGTGCACAAGGAGGAAAATGTGAAGGTGGGGATTGCCAAATTGAGTTGTCCCCCCACCCCCCTCTTTAAGGCCGATCATCTGTCGCTCTCTGCCTCCTCACGTATTTCACTCAAAGATCCACAGAAAGCCGGGCAAAGGAGGGGATGAAAGCGAGGCGAGATCGAGGCGCCTTTATGTGCTCAGTGTGTACCATCTGAAGGTCATTCCACGGCGTGTCAGTGAAAATAGTCTCGTATGGGCGGGTGTGATATTAATATTGGATGCCTGTATGTGTTTGTGGGTGTGTGTGTGTGTGTGTGTGACATGGAGACCATCAAACAAACACTAGGGAGGCGATGAAAGGTGGCGACAGAAACGGACAGAAAAAAAGGAAAAGAGGATCTCTCCCCTTTTTCTTTTTTCCGTCTGTTTTCAGACAGCGAGGCAGGTTGACAGAGCAAGTGAGTCACTCAAGGTTTCCGCCGGCGCTTCATGGACGAGCGAGGGAGAGGCCCGGCACGTCGCTTCTCCCTCCCTCTCCATTAAAAACTCATCTTTTATTGACAGATGAAAAAACACAATGCTTCAGTCACTTGGACCTTGATCTGCTCTCGTTATTTGAGCAAGAGTTTCTCCGTTCCCAGAACCCATTAAAGCTGACAACCAGATAGGAACAGAAAGATGGCGACTGGCAGCAGAATTCCCCACAACAGGGGCTCTTCAATCTTTCTCATCTCAGAGACCCAAGGTTGGTAAATGTAGCTTTTCCTTCTCAGGGAGAGAGCGACTCCTCCGCGCTGCTGTCAGTGTCGATTGTCGAGCAGGGTGAGATTCCTCATAAAACCAAAACCTGGGTGCATCATCTCTGCGCCTGGAAAAAAACAAAAATCATTTGGATGGCCTTTTCTGAACCTTTACGACCATTAAGAAGGACATGCATTGTTGGGATAATGAAGAGTTCGTTGCCACGGTGTTTGCATTTCCACCCACCATTATCGACGCAAGCTCGCATCAGTACCAATAAAGCCTCCAAAGCAACAGCCTACTCTACTTCTGCTCTTTTCTTCCTATTCTTTTCACTCTTGCCAAAGGTTTGAACTGACCTTGTTATAAAACAAACATTCAGGTATAATGCCCCTGTTGCCTGTCAGACCTTATAAAAGGGCTTAAAACTGAAGGGCGGGTTAATGCTGCGTGGATTTAAAAACATTTAAAGGATAAGACAGTGGGATGTTGTTTTTCAGAACAAGAGAAACAAGAGTCGTTGGCTCATATAACTGCATATGTGCCTGCAGCTAAATATTGATACTGATACACTAGAAAGCTCTCCCCTGTAGAAAAGATGTTACCTCAATATCAAGTAGGGATGTCTTGGGATTATGTGATATTGTTATGCTTACTTTGTGTGTCTTTTTTTAGTAATAAAAGGTGGAGAGAGATTACAATTCTGTACTAAAATTGAAAATAAAAACAGTTGCACGAATTGAATTGAATTCCATGAATTCAACAGGATGAACTGAAAAGATCTAAAGATGGGGTTTGTTATCATATATGTATCAATATTCCTTTTATTTATATCACAGTTATGGTCTATACACGCGGCACCCCTATCAGAAACCTTAATACAGTTCTGACTGAAACATGTTTGAGTGCAGGAAGACAAGTGTAAAATCAGGTAAATATCTGAATCAGTAGCAGTAAAAGTTGCGAACAAATTGAAGCAGCACATTCGGCCTTGCTTGATGTCGTTATTGTGGCCCAGCGCAGGGATCACATGCGTCAGTGTTTCGGCCCCCGTGGCCTTCCTTGTTCACGCAGGCTCACATTTGGAGGAACAAACAGTCT
This sequence comes from Diplodus sargus, assembly GCA_903131615.1. Classification (NCBI taxonomy): domain Eukaryota; kingdom Metazoa; phylum Chordata; class Actinopteri; order Spariformes; family Sparidae; genus Diplodus; species Diplodus sargus. The sequence goes on from CAEMYA010000488.1 coordinate 1,032,896, forward strand.
CCTAATGATTTGGGACACGAGCCCGCTGTTGCCAGTCACGATCAGTTCGTGAGCAGCGTTATCCGCAGAGCGCCATCGGAGACCATCTTGCAGTGGAATAAAACCAGCCGCCAAAGTCAGTCCACAGACATAAACACCTGGCAAAGTTCTCAGAACGGTTTCTGTGGTTGTTCCCTCCAGGATCACGTTGTGCCACGATGACACACACACACACACACACACACACACACACACACACACACACACACACACACACACACACACACACAGACTCACAAGGCGAAAACATCACTCGCCAACACTGTTGCTGTTAGGAATAAAGGTAGAGCCTCAGTTACATCAGTTTACTGACAGGACTTGGTGACAAATCCTTCAAAAGACAAGATACTTCTCCTCATTAGGGGAGAATAAAAAGGTTTTTCTACAAAACCCTTTCATAAATCAAAAACGGAAGTCCGCCATGCGTCCATCAAGTACTCGATGCCGACTTTTGATACTTTCAAGTTGTACTTTGAACTTTAGAACATTTTAAGGCAGACAGTATTTAGATTTGACATGTAACCTTCCTCACACTAAAACTCAATTTCTGCTATTATTTCTTAAAAATGTTCTGATCCATGTCTTTTCCTGATCTCTTGGACACCTACAGTCTCGCAATTCTAAATTTGTGGTCCATCATGTGCGTTTGAATATACATTAACAACCTCTTCATAGTCAAAGCAAGCACTTAGATCCATTCATTTCTTATTGATAAATGGTCTTCGCTCACTTTACATCACTTCCAGTTTGTATATATTAAATGCAGAAGGAAAGCTCTCCAACAAAAAGCAGCTAGTTAAAATCTAGTTTCTAAATGATTTCCCTACATGTCGTTTCATTGGGGGCTCTGAGCTGCGACTTGTTGTTTTATACGACATCCACCTTTTTTCAAACAGCCCCATGTTTCAATGATGCAGTGGAAACAAAAAAAAGTACCTTAAAATGAGTAAAAATTACAAATTGGTAGGCAGGAATGTTTTTTATTGTGAGTGCTGACGTTCTTTCTGTTCAACACACATTTGTATTCTCACAGGTGAGTTAAACATGACTGACATGCAGTGCAGGAGTATTTTAGACAGAGTAATCAAAATTCTCCGTCTGTCACCCCTGCTTCTTCCAAAGCCACAAGCTCAGCGCTTTCACTTTATTTTTAATGGAGCGCAGATTTGAAATATGCATTCAGATTCAACAAGGAATCTGAATATATATACGGTGTGCCAGTCTGCCACATCCTACCAGGTGTATATCAGCTTTAGATCTCAGACTGGTGATGAAGAGAGTGTTGTTGCCAGGGATGAACAGATAACGAGACGGGTTTTTGTTAGTGTATGTGATAAATATCCTAATTCTAAAGTAAAAAGTGTGTAAAGTGACAAGCAGATGCTCTGAATTCCTGCCCAGAGTTAGAAAAAAAAAAAAAATCAACCTCCAGCTTGCACCTTTTGTGCTATAGGTATAGGTTCAACACCATGTGAATGGAAGTCGCCCTTCCTGCTGTCTGCCTCTCTGTCTCTGTGCCTGCGAGCGTTTTTAACTCACACACATTGTACCCTCTACCTACGGTCAATAGTTAAAGACTAGCTTGTCCTATAGTGTGTGTGTGTGTGTGTGTGTGTGTGTGTGTGTGTGTGTGTGTGTGTGCGCGTGTGTTTGAAAGTCAGTGAAAGCCAACACCTTCTCCAGGGAAGACACTTAGTTTCATTCACACATTCATTGTCCATGCAGAGCAGCACACACCCATGTGATCGTATGTCACGCAGAAACAGAGGGAGGCTATATATCCTGCACGCTTCGTATTCACCATGTAGGTATTAGGTTTTTGTGCCTATGTGCGTGTATGTGTGTGTGTGTGTGCGTGTTATGAAGCCTGCATATTTAGTATATGTCACGTTGTTGCCTGTATGAAAGAACACACATGGGAGGATGTGGCGTTTGAATGACTAACATGTCTAACATGACACAGTGTGTTTGAGGTCAGATTACGCGTAGATTAGGATACATTACAGGTCAGGTTACGAGTCAATAACTCCTAAACAAGGCTGAGTCAGGTGGGGAGCCTCCGCTCATTCACACTTAGACAATGTAATTGCCCTTTACTTAGATACACTTAAAGGCCTGATGAGAAATCCAGCGTGTCACTCCAATTGAAGTGCAAGTGCAGTTTTACAGAATTAGAAAATCTGCAAGAGAAAATGCACATGAATCCATGTTTCCATCCACTATCGTTGAATGAGCGATTGATATTTGCTGAAGTTAGCACGCTTACTAGCGAGCAACAGCCCGTTCCAGTCCAACATTACCACTGCATGCATGGCTGATCGAGTCTACATGCTAGTGGCAGCCACAGTCAGCAGTTACTCTGGTGATATGCTGCCCCCTGTTTGCTTGAGTTTGATGTTTTCCGGTGGCCAGTTCTTCCATAATGTACAAAGTTGACAGTTTTTGTTTACCCTTTTACCATTTCCACCTCGATGAAGGCCTTGTGAGGCTCAAACTGCTCTGCGTACCGATCTGCCTGACTAAATAAAGGCTTAATACAACCCCTCTCCTCGCTGTGCCCGACAGTGCCTGAAGAACATTTCTCATCTATGCATTTTTTAGCTTAGATTACCGATGAGAATACTGCTATAAATAGCCAAAGAGCAAATGATGTGTGCGAATTGAAGCCAACACCAATATTTAACAGTTTACCCGCTGTACATGTGGTGACATTGTCTCACATCTGCCTTCGCTGTCTGTGTGTGAGTGAGCGTTTACGTATGTGTGTGAGACGAAATTGATACTGTCCGTCACCTGTCACACATCACATGCTCACTCAGGCGCTCACAGCACACGCCACCAAGTGGAACGATGAATACCCAGTACACACACATACACACACACACACACACACACACACACACACAAACCACACAAAACCCACACAGTGTCTCTAAGCCCTTCCATAACTTTTGCTTTCTTCCACCTCTGCATTGTTTTCCCAGACAGACTCAGATCTGTGAGTGCGGGGTAGTGCCTCTGTGTGCACGAAGGTGGTGGAGGTGAGCGGGGGTGTGGCGGTGGTTGGCGAGATCTGTTAAAAGCAGAGCTGTGAATCTTTCATGATGTCTGATGCAGCGACATGAGAGGGAAAGAGAGAGAGAGGGAGAGAGAGAGACAGGGATAGAGGTGAGGAGGGAGAGAGGGGAGGCGAGGTGAGGAGAGGAGAGCAGAGTGAAGATGAGAGGGAGGAGGGGAGGAGGCTCTGTCCTGGCTGCCTCTCCTGTCATCTCTCTGTCATTGACATGGGGTGGATGTTGCTCCAACGGGTTTGCTACTGATCCTGCCTCGTCTGCTCTGTATCTGATGCTTTTTTTAAGAAAAATGTGTTTTTGTGCAGGCGGCAGTGAATATTTTCTTGCAGATTTTTTTTCAATCGTAGCATCGGCTGGTGTGAATTTGGATATCTTAAAATTCTATAAATATGTGTTTTAGAATTTAAAGTGTTTCGATGGCCTGACCTAAGCTGAAAGCTCACAAGCAAATGGAATAAGTGTGTTCATGGGTCTAACATTACGCTACAATGCCAGTATGCTCGGCTAACTAGCTTAGCACCTACAGCTGTAAGCGAGCGTTACTTCCATGGCCAAAGTGCACATCATTAACTAACATTAGTTAATGAGGTCACAGGTTGTGTTTGAAAAGATAAATGTACCGTGTAATGTTTCCCTGTTATGTGGAAACTGGTCCTGACATAGGTTTAATGTTAGCGGCTCCGTCCTGCTCTTTCTTGGAGCTGGAGAAGTTGATATTCCACGAAACTTAGTGCTGCCAAACACGTTAACACGTTCGGAGACGCTCAGAAACGTTTTTGCTAGTGATGTTAGAAGTGAAACAGACAGTTGTTTCCAAAATTACCATCTGCTTAATTTTTTTATAAGTTGTGCACATACCATACAAGAACATGAAGCTTGACAACAGTGACTACTGGCAAATAGCATTCTACCATGAAATAACCGTAAACGTGCACATTTTTTGTTGATATGGTGAGAGAAGTAATATTGTGATTATTCTGACGGATATAACAATTGTGATATTCAGGATTTCATTGTTTGTGATAAAAAAATCTCAGACTCAAAATACTGATGACCGGACTTTGTTGGGGTCTGTGCCAAACAAACACATTGTTGTTGTTACACGTTTTTTTTATATATCTGGAGAAGAAGATTTGTAGGCCAGGCCTTCTCTTCAGCACTGCACTACTTCATCATAAAGCAGTTTTGTGAAACATTTTAACATTTATCAAAAAACTGCAGCCTCTGCGATTTGGATATTGCTCTTGGCCACACTGCCGTTTCGCGATTGCCATCTTTGGTGGTTAAGCCTGTTGATATATGCAATGGAGCAGCGTTAATAATGCACGTTTACATTCTGCGTATGAACCCAAAGCTATTATCTAGAATGACTGTGGACAAAGGAGCAATAGATTAAATTCCTCCGTTGCCCGCATATAATCAGGTATAGCTGATGGATGCAAAGGGTTATGGTCATACAACCCCCCCTGCATCCCTATGATGATCACGTAAAATAGGAGTGGTAGGTGGGGGAAGAAAAAGAACCGAGGAGCAGAAGTGCAAACCGCTCGATGGCTTAACATCAATCTCTGCACCTTAAAATCAATGTGGTACAAACCAGTATCGTTTCTCGATAACCCCTGGCTCTCTTTTTCCTCTGCCTTCCTTCTGCTCTGTCTCCCCCCCTTTCTATTTCACACCTCTTATCCCTGTTATTTCTTCTCTCTTTAATGTTGACTTCCTCCTTCTTATCAGCCGCTATTTTTACTTTCTCCTCCTCCTCCTCCTCCTCCTCCTCCTCCTAGCCCTCCGCTCATCTCCTCCTCCTCCCCTCTCTGGGAGTTGAGCGTCCATCTGTTTTCCAAATGAAAAGATGAGCTGTTTGTGTGATGTGGTCGACTCGCTGGTTGCTCGGTTGCTTTATGAGTCAACGTTCCTCATACATATGCTCCATGGGGGCCATATACTTTGTGTGTGTGAGTGTGTATTCAAGGAAGGGATGAAGGGATGAAGATTGATGACATTGGTGTAACAGGCATTTACATTGAAATGAACTGGTACAGAACTAGTTACAGCGACTGGTTTCTGAGCCGACAACCGGACAGTTTTATCAAACGGCACGTTTGTTCAATTGGAGCTGAAACAAATCTTTGTTAAATCGATGTTAGTCATTCGATGGATAATTATTAACAATGTCGGTAAGCGATTATTCATTTCAGTCATTTTTTATGCAAAAATTCAAACAATTAACGGGTTAAGCTTCCATTTTTCTTCGTCTTTTCATCTTCTTTCACTGGAAACTGAATATTTTGGACTAAAAAAGCTGTTTATTTCTCCTACGTCAACAGGGGTCTGGGACATTTTTCGCTATCTTCTGACATTTTGTAGATTAGCTTTGTTTGAATTATTCAGTACTTAAGCAGAACAATTCATAATGAATATCAACATTCTGTTCAGACCTGCATTTATTTATTTCATTTATTCATGTTCAGCAAAGTGGTTTAACAGTCACAGTATTGGCATTTTCCTTGTGCTTTTTAGTCAATGCTCATTGTTTGGCATGGAAAGAGTTTCATGATGATTTCAGATGAAAACTAGAGACACCTCACCCATTGTTGTGAAAAGGATCTGTTATTTTTGAAAAATAATCAATCAAAGAATCTTGAATAAGTAATCATAAATCTTAGAGTCCTCCTGCACAAATAACGGATAAATAAACCTCCATGTCAGTTTTCAGTTTGGGAGCTGGAGTATTTGCACAAATCCAATTAAAGTTGCTTTTCTGGGGGATGCAACGTGCGAGCCATGTCTCCATCCGTGGTGACAGGCTTCGGCAGTTTGAAATAAATCAAGAATCCCATACAGGGCTGTGTGTCGGCGAGCTCGGCAGCTTTTTCAAGGCATTCTTGTGAGGATATTCACATCATCCTGATAATGACGTTTCACCATGATCAACTTATTGTGAACATTTAAAAAAAAAAAAATGCTTTTGTCGCGCCATCCCTATTATATTCATCTTATAAAGTAGAGTAATGAACTGAGTATGCTCACGGAATAACACCATGTATGTGTAGTGCCACAGTGCAGTACTACAACAGTGACACGCCTTCACTCGCACTTCAACTAAAGTATAAGCATTTGTAATGACTTCTCATGACAGCGAATGCAGACGTCAGGAGTGGATGTGATGTGAGTTGGCTTAGTGAGTTCAACCTGAGTTTCAGCTCTCAGCTCCGCATATTAACTGTCATGCATTGTGGCTCGCAATTTCAGGCGAGGACACGAGTGCTGCCTCCTCAGTGGGTTATCCGCAGAAATGCGCATTAGAGAACGTACAGTGGGGCATTACAAGGCCTGATTTCTATTAACTGGTTATTACAGGGAATAATTGGATTGTGCTAATTCTCAGTGTTAGCGATGCAGTAAGTCTTTACTTCAGAATAACACAGCTCAGTCAACATCAGCGTTTGTAGGAAAACAGATGTCAGTTACGGTTCAAGCAGTCTGGAAAAGGTTTCACAAAGCTTTTTATACAGATGTATCATTGTGAAATGAAGTGATTATCCTCAATCATGTTGTTCGATATGATACACAGTTTTCCAGTTTATCACACTAACATAAAACTAAGACAGTTTAAAAGTCGCAGCCAGGACACTAAATCCTTGAAACAGCTGTCAGTATAAACGGAGCAGCATCAAACTGCAGCCTTCAGAAGCACCATAAAGTCCAATCGACAGCTCTTCCAGTCAGCCAGTGAAGTTTTTCATTGACGCGTCAAGCCGCTGCTTCAAGTACGCTAGTTAAAGGTAACACTGCAGGTAACTTTGCTCCAGAGATCTTCCTTTTTTAATTTGGTGTCTGCGGAGGATGTGGTGCTGTCCGGCTCCATGGCCTCCTCATGAGTGCATCCACAACACCTCTGAGACATTTACAGAAAAGCTACATGAATCAAACCCAGACTGAGACTTTTGACGGGCTGCATAAAGAAAGTTGATGTTTGTCAAGTAAAAAACATGAAAATCACCAAAACAAACACTGTATTGCCTAGAGGATTTGTATTCTGCCGATGGACACTTGTTTGCAGCCAAAAACATATTTAACTGTCAAATTAGCTTCGGCTTGTTTGACTGAGCAGCTGTACATTTGCTCAATGTACTGTACAGTCACCAGGGGAGGCGTTACATAATTGAAGCAAATCACACAGTTTGTGCGACTTTTCCGTCAAACCCCATCAGGGTTTTTATCCGTTTTATAGCTTCAACGGTCTCTTTAGAAGGATATAAAGCGACTCAGTGCTGTGCTACAGTGGAGGATGTTTGTTGTGAGTGTAAAAGCCACTCAGTGTCCTTACTAAAAGGTCACATGCACACACGGTGCACTGATGGGATCAGCGGCAGAGAGTATTAACAGGCAGATCCCATTGAGTGTAACTGGATGTGTGAGGTGAATGATCACCTGTCATACATCACATGTTGGCTGAGTAAAAAAGTGATTTTAATTGAGGCCGGGCAATACATCGATACTGTATCATTATAGTTATATATATTCTGTATGTTGTTGTATCCTGATATGACATGAGTTTTTTCTTTTCCTGGTTTTAAAGGCTGCGTTACAGATGTTACCCGACTGTTGTTGTTGTTGTTGTCTACTTGGCATTATATCCACATTATTGATGATTATTCAGCAAAAGTCTAATTGTGTTATTATAAGAGCACAAAAAGTCATCCATACAATATTGTTGCAATATCGTTATCAGGATATTTGATCAAAAATATTGTGATTTATGATTTTATCGGCCATTTCCAGCATTTATATAGTGATTTTGACAGGATTTCAGAAATACCAAGATATATATTGTGTATCATGCTGTATGATGTTAGCCATCACAGATGTATTTGTATAGGAGTATACAGTGTGTTGTTGGTAATGGCTGATATGAAAAGCGTTGGGTGTTGTTTGTAGATGTTGAATTGTGAGGGATGTTTACTGTTTCAGCTCACCGATGTAATTTGAGACGATTTAGTTTGTGGTTAAAGTGTTAAATATCCTTCAGGTGAGATACGAGCGTCCTGGAAGGGGTCGGCAGTGACTTGACTCGGGATTGGACTTACCCCCCCAAAAAAAAGACTCGGGACTTGCACGAGAATGAATCACGTGTCCGAAAAACATTAATCTGTTATTGATTTTAAGGAGAGAGTCTAAAAGGCCCAGTTAATAAGGGACCATGCTGCCAGTGTCACCTGAAAACAAGCGTCAGCTCGGTTTCAAGCTTGAGATTTGTTGACATTTAACTCACACACGCACACTCACAGCTACCCATCATTCCCCCGCAGATAACATGAGAGTCGAGTAAGAGAGAATCCCTCAGACTGTGTGTTTTCATGTGACGCTCAGACAGAGGCCTATAATTAGACATGTTGCTGTGAAAATCCAAACTCCATACACACAGTGTATCTGTGTTTCTGTGAGCCTTCCCGTGCTCCATACAGCAAAGGCCCTCGTCCTTTTTATCATTATAACCTCCCGAGTGTCAGCTCCGAGGCTATTTCATGGAATTTTTTTTTATTGTTTTTTTTATGGCATTTCTGTTTTTATTAGATAGTTTACCGTCGGGAGTGGCGGAGAAGTTTATTTGATAGAGGTGGCGAGCTGCAGAAGAGCTGCTCCTCGGCTCCTACCGTCCTGAAGACACAGCGTGCGTCACATCCCGACGAGACGCCGGGGCATCCATATGAGCTTTAGAAAGGTTCCACTCTTTGTGCAGCCGCTCCCGCACAGCACTTACAGGTCCTTCCTCGAAGGCACCGTGGGACACATGATAATGAATTCCTGTGAATAGACTTCCCAAGAAAAGGATTAAGTGCTCACTGTGAAATTGAAATAGCTGCTTTGCATTTTTCCCTGACTTTTCATTTGAATCATGTCAGACATCGTCACTACAAGAGATTTACCAGATGAACCAGATTTTTGTCTCACTTTGACAAACCCCATGTTTGCGACTAAATGCATGGCTGACGTGTTTTCACCAGAAGTTGTTGAATTACACCAGATGTCATTTACACTCACCACTAATGAAACAAGCTGTTTGGGGTTCCAAACTGAACAATACGAATGAAGTGAATAACAATAACAGACAAATACCATGATTCATGACGTATTACACTGATTGGTGGTTTTGTTGGTCCTGCCCTTTCCTTTTGAGCAGACCACGACTAAAGACCGAATGTGACAGCTCACACACAAGTGTTTCCAGTTGTGATATTAAGGTGGGGTCAGCTTTGCTTTAACACGGTGTAACACAAGTTGACTTTATTACCGAGCCTCAAGAAGTTGAGTCTATTGCTGCATTTCATTCACACGGTGGTCATTCCAGTTCTCCGTTCAGTTTGGTTCTGGCACAGGAAGATGATGTCCTCATTCTTTTACCACATTTACCATTCTTCAGTTTCACTGGTTGTTTCCGTTGTGATCCTAACCAGGGAAACTGTCTGCAGAGAACCCAACTCGTGTTTTCCTTTAAGTTTGCCTCAAGCGGTTTCCATCAAAAAGCCTTTCTGGCCTCAGAAGGCTGTGGGAAGTCAGGTGGTGTTGTATAAAGACCAACAAAGCCTACACAGGGAGGAGATGGTGGTGGATGATGGGGGCAAACAAAGGACTACCTCCCAATATAGAAACTGGGGTTTCAGTTAAAAGAAAAAAATTAGAATTTTCTGTGTTTAAATTTAGACACTAAGATTTCTTAGGTTGAGGAAAAGAGAACTCATCCCTACACCTAAATGACTGAATCAGCAAAAATCCCTCCGTTATTTCTGTACCTTCCATCATTAAGGCAGAGGCTGTATGTTACCTGATTTACTTCCCTTATTGACTGCGTCAGTAATTAGTAAGTGAAAAGAACTCATTGCTAACTTCTGAATTCACACTGGAAGCGGGCAACAGTCCCCTGATTCAAAGTCCTGTCCTTGTTTAATCCAACCATCCATTCCCCACCTCCTCCCTATACTGACTTTTCACTTTTCATACTTCTCTACCTGACTTCCTCCTTTGTACCTGTAAAACTACTACAGCCACTAGAGGTCTCCACCATAATACAAACATAAAAACAGGCTTTAAATATCCTGCTTTTGTGTCCGACCTATATAAGTCTTCTGATGAGGACAGAACTTGGAAAAGATCAGAAAACGGTCTTTTTCACAGCGTTTATTGCGTGTTGGAAAGGCTTTCTGGCTGACATTCCCATGTCCTGCGCATTGAGGCAAGGAGTACAAGCCAATCGCAGCTCAGTGGTACCAGCCAGTCACAGCACAGAACGGTAGGAATAGGTGGAACACACAAAAAATAAATGTGCAATGATATCACATTGTACATGTGCCTGTTCAGAAGGCTGTCATTGCTTTAGTCTTCCAGCTCGGCTGATGCTTCAGCCCCCCCTCCAAAAAAAAAACCCACCAAACCCTGCGGCCGTTCTTCCTGCAGCTCTGTCAGGCACTCGTTGCCACATTCACTCAGTTTCTGGACTTGATGTGACACTGAAGATTTGACCTGGAAACAGCCAACCTCGGGCTGTGACCTAATGTTCCCCCATCAGCGAGGATTTGATGCTCCCTGCTGAGAAAGAGCGCTGAGGGAGAATCTGCCTCTCATGTGCCCCTTTTAACCCCTTTACAAACACGCACACACACTCACTCACGCACGCACGCACACGCACACACACACACACACACACACACACACACGCACACGCA
>CAEMYA010000488.1:1043751-1055424 GCA_903131615.1 Diplodus sargus
ACGCACACACACACACACACACACACACACACACACACACACACTCTCACATTCATACATTCCACCTCTGGTTTGTCACCTCCCATCACCCCCACTACCACCACTGACACTGTACAGTTGGATTAGGGGCTGATGTCTAATCTCATGCTAATCCTGTCCTGTTAATCTACGTGCTAGAAGATCTGAGCTCATGGAATGAACGCACTGAAACCTCGCACTGAGGGAATAACGCGCACTCTCGCTGATTTATGCCATGTTTGTTTCCGTCTGTACGAGCCTCGCTCGCTTTCTACATGTTAAAACTCCCGTTACTCCCCAGAAAGTAAATCTCCTTCAGATTTGTCCCGGGGCAACACAATCTGTTGACAGTCAACTGTAATGAGGGCTGATCCCAACAGTCTTAGATAGCCGCCCGACCTTTACCCTTATCAGAATTAGCCACACACAAATGTGCAGAGTCAGGCGGCGGCTCTCCTCGGCGTGGCACACACCAGTTGGCACGTGTTGCGCTTTTTTTTTTTTTACAGACTGAGTGAAAGGGAGTAAAAGTAGTAGTTAGTTTAAGAGCCTTTAACTGCTTCCCAGAAATGACATATTATTATGGTATTATACGGCGTACTTGGTGCCATGTGAACACACAGGCACGCACACACACACTGTGTGGACAGCAGACAGACTGTGGGGCGGTGGGGTATTTTTGGTTCGGGTAATAGTATAAAATAAGGAAAGGTTCACCCAAAACACTATTTGCCTACAACTCCCTGTATGTCTCTCTGCTTCTGTAAAACCTCACATTCTTTCCCTCCTCGGTGTTGCGTGCTTGTTTCTGTTAATAAAACGCCCACGCCCCAAATTGGGAATTTAAATACAGTATTCCGCGTGTAATGGCCATGTTTCACGTGTTATATAAAGAAAGCAAAACGGAGGAATTCAAGCGGCAAATGTAATGAGATGATTTGACTTTTTGGCAACGACCTGACTGGTTTGGTTCAGACTGGGTAACTATCACACAGACTGCCATCAGATTAGTAACCTACGTCCATGTTCCCCTCAGGATGAATTGTGATTACATCCGCTTACTTTTGCTCTTGAAGGTCAAAAGTAAAAATGTCCAATTTTCTTTACCATTATTCTCACCTATGTATGTGCTGATTACTAGGGGTCCTCATACAATTTTAGAGTCTTCAGCGAGAATTACTTGTGAATATTTGAAGCTTTCGACCAGTACAGGAGAAGAGACATCGACCACCACAACCAACGACTGAAAAATGCAACCCAAACAACTCCTGTCAGACGAAGCCTTCAGAGTGCTTTATCAGCTGACAGTTCAAAACCCCTGAAACTATTAAGTTCATGATCACATTTGCTCAAACGGCTTGATCAGCTGCTGGATTAATCGACTGCTCAGCTCACCTTTACCCTGAGTGCAGTCTGCAGTGACAAGAGGGTTTTGCCCCATTCCTTTGCTTGCATGTAAATGCAAATATAGCAAATATTGATATAAAAGGCGAGACACGCGGCCTCATTGATCTGCGTGTTGACCAGAGCGTTGCAGAGCTCTGCTTGCTGTTAGAAGACTGTGATGATCTGTCACAAAACTGCGGTGGAAGTCATTTTTTTGTGTCAGTCTATTATGCAGTCATTATGCAGAAAACTGTGCACGCACCAGCAAAAAAAAAAAAGAGCACAATGACTTTAAATCACAAAATCACACCGAAATGATGAAAGCCACAGATTTATTAGACACTAAGAGGTAGATTACAGCTTTATAATCTAATCCATGTCCCCTTTTTCTCTCTCTCTCTCTCGCTGCTCTTGCTTCTGTCGATGATCTTTTTTCTCCTCTCTCCCCCTCCTCACCTCTCCCTCTTCTTTCATTTCCATTTATTGCCTTCTCATCCCTCCATCTTTCTCCTCTTTCATCGTTACGCTCCCCCCCCTCGCTTTTTGTTGGATAGTAAAAAAGGTAAAAGTGTACTTTGGGAGGAAGGCCATGTGGAACGTTAAATCACATACAGGTGCCCCTTAAATGGTGAAGAGAGTGTTAGGCGGAAAACACACACTCGCGTACACACACACACACACACGTTCGTGCACGCAGAGGCACCGGCAGCCCCTCATTTAGGCAGCAGTAATTTGCTGCAGTAAGTGACAGGGTTATTGTAAGACGCTCATTAAGAAAGGGAAGCAGCGAATAAAGGTCTGACTGAAGGGAATAAATTCAAACCACTGCGCCACTTTTACTGCCCAGCATAAGCCGCTTTGATGTGGTGTGTGATGGCAGCGCCGGGGCAGGCTGAGGGCGTGTGAGCGTGTGTCAGAGTGCTACCTATGTCCTCGAAACACTCCAGTTTTTTTTTGTTTTTTTTTTACGTTTTATCCACAATGTGGTCGCTGCGTAACGCCTGATTCCCGCCTCACACACGTCGTTCACAGAGCGCTGCGTGCATGCGTCTGTTCTTTGCGCCGTCGAGGGTCAGAGGTCAGATCCGCAAGACTGACAGTGCGAAGTCACTTCCTGTGACAAACTTTCATCTCAGCAGGAGACAGAAGAAAACGGGAGGGACGTGTGGATGAAAGGAGTGAGGCAGTGACATTAGGGGAAATGGAGGGGAGGCAGAAGGTGGAAAGTGATCTGAGGGGAAGTATTGAAGGTGAAGCAGAGCTGGCGAGAGGATGAGGAGACAGTCAGGGGAAACATGGAAGGAAGGTGCAAAGGTGCCTTGCGGTGGTGGTCTGTGAGTCTGTCTGGTTATATTCCGTCATATGGGATGTTGAGTGACACTGAACCTGTGCAATGTTAATGGTAGTTATGAGCACTCATTCCATTACAAGTCGCAAGTAATTTGATCAGAAAAGCAGCATGGCTGTCGGATGTGTGTCAGTTGATCCCCAGTGTTCGTCAAGACTGTGATATCTCCACAACGATCGGATGGGTTGCCGGGGAGATTTTTGTTCGGACATGCGTGACCCCCACAGGATGACTATTGACTATTGACTGCGGTGATCCCCTGACTTTTTCCTTGTGTGCGTCCAGTGTCTTGACATTTTTGGGTTTTGAATAAAATGCCTGATAGACTGATAGAAATGTGGGACGGATTATGGTGCCAACTGTCAATCAAATGGTATATGAATGGGTCGCCTTATCTCCCGCTCCACTTTCACTCCATGAATCACTGGCATTCCCGACGTCGACATAAACCATTTCTGCTGTGAATGTGTGGTTTTGGCCGCTAAGATACTTTGGATGCCAGGCTACAGTTTAGGCTAAAACTCAAATACAACAGAGATGTTGTCTTTTTTTTTTTTTTGTAGCAGATTTTATGAGCGATTGGAGTACATGGAGCTTCCTTACGCTAGGGAGTAGCGAGAACAAAACGCTTGGCGCGCGTGGAGCGGAAATTATCGGCGTCACTACTTCACACACACGCTCTGGTCAGCGTGAGTGACGAGCAAGTCTTAAATTCTTGATTACAAACCAGTGGGTTTCCCACCTTTTTCAGGAATCAGACACTTTTCATCTGGCACCATAATCAGTTAGCACGTTAGCATTGTAAACAAACTAACATCAGGATACTAGTATGTGTTTAGCCCAAAGCTCCACTGTGCCTCAAGCCTGTAGGGTGCAACTAGGGTGTAGGGTGTATAACTCCACAGATAAGACTATACATGGTCTTCTATTTTGGATATTGCTATGTCGGAATATGACGCAACTTCTGTCTCATAGTGGTTTTAAAAGCTGTAAACTGGTGTCATTTTTTTTAATGACCAGACTGTTCTGCTTGTTCTCATACTTGTCTTGACCCACTCAGTCATTATATCCACATTACTGTTGATTATTTCTCATAAATCTCATTGTGCTGACATTTTGTGAAAAAATGGGTTTTCCTACAAAATGTTTTGCAATGTTGAAAGAGGAATTAGGTCAAACACATTGTAACAGTTGTTTTGTTGCCCAGTCCCACCATCTATGAAGTGCTTTTAAGGGCATTTTTAAAAATATCGAGATATATTTATTTTTTTTTATTTTTTTTGCGTTGTATTATGACAATGCTCAGTCCTGCTTTCTTGCCTGATCTGACTCATTGGTAGTGCCGTTGCCACGTTTCCACATCAATGCAATTAACTTGAAGAGCATGTTGTTTGTGTTCCATGTATAAATGATTGCCAACATAATTAAAGTGCGACTCATGTAGTAATACGGTGGAATTATCTTTTAAAAAATGCTGAGTAACTGATTATAAAGCACTTAAACAGCTACAGGTTTTCAGAGTAATTGTTTCATTCCTTTAAATGGACAGTGATGCTCCACCCAAACAGTAGAGCTGTTTGTCAAAATCCAATTTTCCTTTGTCAGCAGCTAAAGCAGGTTGAGCAACGGTCCAACATCTGGAAACTAGTCATTTGAGAGACTTCAGTTATGCTTTACAGTGTGCTGATTCAGCTCCGGCGTGTAGTGCCCGAGCTCTGCGAAAGATTAGTCTGCAGCGTCGGTGCAGGTTAGCTGTGTGATGGAGCTTCTGCTGTGGCTGTGTGAGTGTAATTGGATTTACACGTCTCATTTAACCTGCTAGATGCCTCAACAATCTCAGATATTGGAAACATCACTAGACTTTCTCAAGTAACAGATCTTGTTTGTTTTTTCATGGTGCAGAAATTGCCTGTAATTACTTACAATTAACTAAAGTGCAGCCAAAACAACTTTTAACCACATCGGCAAAGTTCAGCCATGTAGATACTTAATTATGATTAAAGTTATAATTGCAGAGTCTGCCTGTTTTGGGTTTATTTCTTTTGTCTTGACTCAAAACATCAGGGATTAGTCAGGATGTTCATCTGGTTTAGCTGCAGTGACTGCAAAACGGAGCTTCTCCTTGCATGTGTCAGTATCTGTAAAGCACATATTAAAAGTGGCAGTGTGTGTGAGGTAATCTGATGATTATGATGATTGTGTCTGTGCGTGAGTGTGTGTGTGTGTGTGTGTGTGTGTGTTGGAAAGATAAGAGATTATCTTGTGTGTAAATTCCATTTAGTGTAACCTACAGCCTCGGGGTATTATATCTGTAACATTAACATTAAAGGCCTCCATACCTTCTGTGTGCATGTGTGTGTGCAAATGTGTGTGTGCAAATGTGTGTGTGTGTTTGTGTAGATGCCTAAAAGCGTATAATTATAGTGACTGGTGTGTGCGTGTGTGTTTGTGTTATGAAATACAGTGACCTGATCTTCTTAATTGTACGTCTAGTGACCCTGATCCACCTAATCAAGGCCACAGGGGGAGGTGTCAATGTGTGTGTGTGTGTGTGTGTGTGTGTGTGCATTACTCAGATTACATGTATTGTTATATTGTACATATAGTGGTTTCTGATTCAACTAAGTGATGAAACTGAATGCATCACACTCAACCAGCGTAAACCGATAGCTCAATTTAAATATCGAGCCCAGAATCACATTTCATGCTTTGACTAAGGGGCTTTAGAATATATGTACAGTATAACACACGATCTGTCCGTAGGCACTCATATCAGATAAGACAAACTAAAAGAAATTCACAGTGGCAAAAGAGGAAAAAAGCTCAGGAAGAGCAACAGAGGAACAGAGGAGGGAAGTCCAGGTGTGCCGTGGGATTTTTGGTACAACCATAGATTATAATTGTTTAATACACATATACAACAAGTTAAAGTTGCAAAGCACTTTATGTAAGATATTGAGGATACAAACCAAAACAGCAAGTCAAAGTTTTTTAAGCTAGTCCTAGAACTAGAATGCTCTTTAGTTCAATCGAACCGAATCCAACACAGAATAAAACATGTTTAAATCCGCTAGATCCAGAATTTTAGGTGGCTCTGCATTACATTGTATTCACTTATAGATTCCTGCTACATAAGTAAGCTTAATTTTTTTCAAATCAAGATCCACCCATTTTTTCCCCTGAGAAATTAGGAAGCAATGAAGAAAAGAATTCCTGGATCTTCCCCTTCCGGATCCACACCAGAGGTCGACAGGGTGTATTTTCCATCCAAGTAATGTAGAAATCTGTTTGAATTGTTGAAATCTGTTGAAAGTACTTCTTTCAACAGACGACAGATGAATAGTGAATGAAAAATACAGATAGTAATGGAACAGTTATGGGATATTAGTGGAAATGATCTTGTGTGATCAGGTCTTTAATTTAAAAGGAGCAGTTCCTCACAGTTAGTTTAAGATCAGCGCTTGTCAGGTCAGTTCGCTGCACTCTACATGCAAACACAGTAGGGCCGGCTCAAATGAACCACATTTGGGTGCCACAGCTCATAGCTCATCAATATTTCTCTTGGGAAAATATGCAAAAGCAAAGTCTAGTCATAAGTAAATGCCAGATCAAAACCAGTATCATCAGCTTGCTATGTCATGTAGCAGAGATAAACAACGTGTGAGCGAAAAAATCTTCCCATGAACATTAAAAATGCATTTCGCCAGCGGGGGAAATACCAATTATCCGTCTGTAGCCAGGAGCCAAACCAATAAATATCCGTGTGTCTGACGCACAAGCCAGCAGCATGGCATCGTAACACTAAAAAAGGGAAAATTAATTAATTTTTAGTGTCAAACAGAGATAAACGGGCAGCCGCTGTCAAGTGTTTAAATGAAATGCTGTATCAACAACGTGCTGTCTTTGATTAAATCTGGGTGTTCCCAAAGCTGTCTTGATGGAAGTTTAATTTGAGTTATAGATTATAGATGGCTCTGCCCGGCAACACACAGCAAGCCTACACCTCAGACGTGTCTGTAATGCCACACCTCCTGTGACCGAGTGGCTTTCAGCTGTTTGCTGCCTGGCTCGCTGTACGTGTTGCAAAAAGTACCCAAAAGTCAGACTTTAGTTACGGCAAAGGTGTTGTCATAAGTATGACTTTGGTAAAAGTGAATGGCATCCATAGGAATAGTACTTGAGTGAAAGTATCAAGAGTATCATTCAAACTTGTGGATACTTTGGAAGATGCCACAACAGGACTTGGACTTGTGTTTATATTATATAGTTTGGGATATCGGCCGATATGCAGAATTTTTCTGATTTGTAGAACCTGTGTTTTATGAATCAAATTGCCGATCAAAGGAACTAATGTAAAAACTATATGCCGCTTTGGCTCTCAAGAAGTACAAACATTTCCTTTGAAAATGTAGTGAAGTGGAAATATAAAGTAGTGGAAAATGGAAGCCCTCAGTGAAGAGCACCAAAATTGTACTTAGGTTGATTACTAGAGTAATGTGCTTAGTTACAGTCCATCACTGCCAGCTGTCAGCCTGCAGTGCAGTACAGATACCTGTTCACCCACCTGGCACACGTGCCGACGTCGGCTCTGACTTGTTGAGACGGGCTCAGGTATGTCGGGGCTGCCACATGGAATGCAGGGAAAAAAAGGGAGACGGAGAGGGGAGGGCGTGACAGAGGGAAGAAAGTGAGAGCCAGATGCCTTTGATGGGAAAAGGAAATGAATGGCTGAGCGATGTTGTCTTGATGTGGTCGCCATGGCGACAAGTGCAAGCTGTTGTGCGTCTGCAGGCAAAACCAAAAAACACGTTTCAAATTAAATGCATTCGCTAATGATTAAGTGCAAAGTAACCCGCAGCAGACGCAGGTCTGCAGTCTGTCCAACGCAGCTCCGACCTCCAGGAGGGCTGTGGGAAACTGTGATCTCTGCTTGGCATCACGTCAGCCGTTAAATGAAATTATTCACATTCATATTTCATCAGATGTTTTTACATAATCGATACTAAAGGATTTACCTCATCAGGATTCCAGTCGAACGAGCTGATTTAAGGATTCCTCATAATCTGAGTTTAAATGGATATTGCCTTGACTACACCCCTGACTCAGAGTCTACACAAGCTGGATTGAGGCCATATGTTTGATGGTTTGAGTCCCTGAGCTGCTGGGAAAATGTAAGAAAAAAGTGGGTGAGCAGTGGCTGAAAACAGAAAGGCTGATTGATCTGTGGAGCACTCAGGGCTGATTGTGATGATGACTATGCTGATGTGAGGCAGAACGTTACCGGACATGAGCAAGCACAGCCAGGTGAGATCAGTTTCACCAGATCGGTGGTCAGTGAGTGAACGAGAGGTTTCTTTACGTGACCTTTTTCGCCTTTTAGCGTCAACATGTTTTCACCGCCAGCAGCGTCGGTTTATGTCGGGTGAGGCCGACTCCTATTGTAGCTGCGCGCTCTCAGGTTTCATCGTTGTTTACAGAGCTGCAGGGAATCGTTTTACTGCTGATCAGGTCTCCCTAGGAAGCGATTAAAGGTCTTCATGCCTTCACTGACGATTTTACCGTCCGAACTCACCATACTCGCGAGGAGATATTCTCTGCAGTCCATATTTTACTCATTTTGCCAACAGCTTAAGCAGCTGAAAGATATAAGCAGAAGCAGCACATGGAGAGTGACGCAGGGCTGTGTTGAGTTCAGCTGTCACTGTGCCTTTTTCCTCTGCTGCCATTTCCCTTTTTTTCACTTTCACAACAGGTCGCTTGAAAGTGTTTAAATAAAATGAAAGCCTTACTTTCAACAGACCCAAAGGATCACCCTTCTCGGCCCAGAGGGAGTTTATCTCATCACTACTGGGCAGAAACTCTGCATAGTTCTACTGAAGCTGTGTGTGAGTGCCTGTGTGTTTCTGTGTGCTTGCTTTTTTTGAAGGCTAGAACTTGGTTGAGGAGTTAGAATGATATTTTCATGAAGTGTAGGGTGAAGTCATTGTTTCTTTCTGCTTCCCGAGTCTCATCCGACAGATTGGAGCAGAGCGATGTTAAGTTTGTGTCGTTCAGCCAGGTGTGTCTAGGTGATAAAATTGTGCAGATTTGACGTCCTCTCGCGAGCTCTCCTGTCTGCCACCTTTCATGTGTACAACAAAGCGCAGCACCATAAAAATGCCTTCCGGGAGAAACTTTCCAAAAGTGCGTGTCGTTATCTGTATTTGAACGCCTCATTGAGTCTTCCTCCCAGATGGGAAACTTGGCTCCCAGTCAGTAGCTGCATTTACATGGAGCCATAAAATCCAATTATAATAGGTTTAAAAGCCCAAACAGAATAAAAACGTTCCATATGAACACGCAGCGCAGAGGGACCGTCTGAACCTTGTCATAAAGCCATCAAACTGAAAACGGTCCCATGTAAACAATATCGCTCGAGTATTTCCCGGCTGCGCTCTTCCTGCACACGCCCACATTCTGGATGTAAATGCGTAGTGATGAATGTTTTCTTACACAGGCGGCGATAGATATCCATTTTCTGGGCAGGGAGCTGATCAAACACGTGCAACAAGAGGCTAAAGATCTGACAAGGAGGAGGAACTCAAGACATAACATCACTTTTGTGCATGTCACACAGCTGTACTGGTTATATTTGTTGATGCATGCAAACATCTGGGGCCTATGACACCCAGCGCAGGTGAAGAGCTGATCTGAAATTTTCAATCGGAATGAAGAACTATTGTCCACAGAAACATAGCAAGCAGCACGCGGTTAAGAATACGTTTTTTTTTTGTTTTTTTAGGAAAGAAACATGAATGAAACACAACAATTCAATATCACAGTTTATTTGTTTCATCTTTTTCGCGTACTTTCATATCAAATGAAGTGTCAGTGGCTGACATTAGCCAGAACAGCCTGCTGCTGCTATAAAAATGTACGCCCAACGCTTTCACACTCTCATATGAGCAGGCTTGTTTTATACATCCTCCGGCTGAGAGAGATTACTTTGCTGGATCATATTTTGACAAGTAGAGATTTTGAGCGGAATAAGAAAATATTCAAACTGTCAAACTGCAGCAGACGAGAAATAAGTAACTAAAATCCTTTGAAAAAAACCAGTTGATATTCCAGTCCGCTTCTTTTTTGCATGGCAGTTGGGCCCAGCTCCTGTCCCTCTGTGTCTCACCCACTCTCTACTGCAATGCTCTTAGTATCCTGCTTTCCTCGACTGAGTGGGGCCTGAGGCAGCGGGGAATGGATTGAGTCAACAAGGGTCCCCGCAAGTGTAGCGCGAACCTGTGTGTGCCCCTCAGGATGTGGACTTTACTAAATATATGCTGGAGCTTGAGGGCAGAAACAGCGTGAGCGACTAAATCACCTAAACTGATTTTATTCTCCTCTCCTCTCCTCTCCTCTCCTCTCCTCTCCTCATCCGGAAAACCCTTGAGCAAGGCACTCATTATGGTCTTTTCCGACTCCTGCGATGCATCCGTCTGCATGTGTTAGCATGTTTTGCAAGCTTGCTTTTTTTTGGTACATGTGTTGGTGTGTCACTGCTGTGCTCAGTTCTGTCTTTTCAAGTAAATTAAGGTTTTATAGCAGGATGCCAGCTGCTTCCATTACCCAGCAACCCAGGAATGCAGTAAAGCATATGTGTCTGCGGTAAAACGCCCTGCGTCGCCTAGGTTGGCAAGCAAACCAACAACAACAACATGCTAACGTTCGCTGCAGCGCAATGGGCAGCCAAAGACCGTGTCTGCTGTCTCCGGACCACATGTGTGACACTGATGGTGTGGTTTTAAACCCCAGCAGAGGAATCTGTCCTCGCTCTGCCCATTTTTTAGACACCGGCATTGATTGATACCTTTGCGTCACACCTCCTCACACTCCTCCTCTCCGATAATGTTCGATTTTTGAGGAGAACGTGTCAGAGGTGTTGATTTTAAGTCAAGCTGGAATTTGATGGATAACCTATGATGATGTTGTGCCATTACTCAGGCTATCTTTGGATTTATTTGTGGAAAAAGTCTCCAAACCTCGACTGCCCTGACATCTACAGTAGGGCTGGTGTTGCTAAGAGAAGCACTAATTCTGGATTACCATTGGGGAGCCAAGGAGGTTAGGCTTCCACCCGTGTCTGTTTATTGGTTGGTTTGGTTGGTTTGTCTGCAGGATTATAAAACAAGTGCTGAAATCATTTTCACGGAACTTGGATGGAGGATGGGTCTCAGACCAGAATAGACCCCATTAACTTCAGACGCGCATCCAGGATTTTTTATTTCAGAAACTAGATTGACAGGATTGTCGTGTGAAGATTCACAGCTCGAGTGTGAGGATGCAATTACATCTTCAAAATCCTCCAAGTTTAAATGATGAGACTCGCAGCTTAGTGAAAAAAAGAAGAAAAAAAAACCCAGAGGTGTGATTAGAAGGGAAGTGATTTTGATGGATGGTGTGACCGACCTGCACTTGACACTCGAGGACCACTGAAGAAATGAGAATGTTTAATGAGTGTCCTGGTTGATCTTTGCAGTGTGTGTGTGTGTGTGTGTGTGTGTGTTAGGGTTCAACTCCGGCTCCTTTCCCTTGTTTCCTCTCGTGTTTCAAATAAAGCAAAACGTAGAAAAGTCTAAAAACGTGTCAAATAGGGATGTGAGAAAAGAAGCAAGGTGGTGCGTAAGATGCAATTTCGTTTGCTATGGTTGCCGGTCTCTCCTCGTTGCTCACACATACATGCAACCACACACACACACACACACACACACACACACACACACACACACACACTAGCCAGTGCCAATGAAACATTCATGGTGCAGTGATGATGAAGGCGTCTCCTCTTCTGCTCCACTTACCCTCATGGACAAATTCTGCCCCCCAACCCACACACACACACCACACACAGACACACAGACACATAGACATAGACACAGACACACACA
>CAEMYA010000488.1:1055645-1107656 GCA_903131615.1 Diplodus sargus
CACACACACACACACACACACACGCATGCACACACAGACACACATCCAGGCTGTCAAGAGACTGATGCTGCAGACTGCTTTCTAGGCTGTCTGGCAAGCATGTCAATGGGTTCGTGTACAAGTATGTCTATATATATGTGTGTGTGTGTGTGTGTGTGTGTGTGTGTGTGTGCGTGTGTGTGTGTGTGTGAAAAAAATATCTCTGTTTTTAGTCTCCTGGGAGGATCCCCATTAGGACAGAAAAAGTCAGGTTTAGGTTGGGCGTGTCATGTTCAGGTTTTAGTTGTTGGCTGGAGGGAAGGAAGAGTCAATAAAAACACATGTTATTATGCTCAACATTTATTACTGCAGTTTGCACTTGTGGCCTCTAAGTGGTTTTGGGAATCTTTGCCATTATTTTGATAGTGGGAATGGGCTGTAAGGCGTATTTGATGCACTTTACTTGACTAGATAGATTTTACAGTACACTACACCTCGTCTCCAATATATGTCAGGGAGGGAAATAATGATTTTTTACAGCAATATTTGTTTCAGAGTTACATTCTCTGGTTATATTTCATATTAAAAACATAATTTTATTGTAAATGTGTAAAATATGATGCATTGCTATAGAAATACAGGACAACAGTATGAAAAGTTGTCAGAAACAGCTCCAGCTTTGCAATAATACAATGCCTCTTACATGTTAACGCATCTATTGCACAATGAGATTCTAACCATATATGAATAACACTTTTACTGAATGGTTCACTGCTTCTAATACTCGTGAAATGTTACTTTTGCATGACTTTTACTTGTAATGGAATTTTTGTAAGGCCGTATTTGCTTCAGTAAAACACCTCAGTCCTTCTTCTGCCACTGGGCAGGTTAAAACCAGGCTCTAATTGCAGAATCAAAATATACATACATTTGTAATGCTTTTAATATGAAAACGGTAAATTTGGTCATGAGTGACTCTCACCCAAAAAAACCCCCAAATGCCCGCTATAAATAAATCAGGTGTACTGTACAGGTCTGTACTGTACAGAGTGCTTCTCTGGCTGGTAACTAGATATAAAAGGATTTGGAGAGCAGCATGAATGATTCATGCAGCAGTGTGAGAGGCACTCACATCCCTTAGTGAAGTCAGAATTAGCAGAACCCCAGTGGAGAAACACATGGCATTCAATTTGTGATTTAGTAAACAAGTATTGGGGACATGAGGAGAAATTGACACAGCGAAATGACGGAGGTAAACATTCAACATCACGCCTTTAAAAAAAAACTTTAGTTCTCTTTCTTTAGATCAGGCCTTTAAAGGAAAGTTGTTGTGCCTGGTGAAGTGGTGGGGAGGGGGTTTCAGAGGGCAGATTTGTCACTCAAAAGAGATGAGCCGGTCCAGCTCTCAGGTCCTCTTGAGGGTGACCAGAAGTCCTGAAAATTTCAGGACATTCCCGAATAACAAGCAGTTGTCCCGAATCCTGAATCCTATCCTATTGTCCCGAAGTATACCAGAGTTTTGAGTTCACAAAGCAAAGCAAGAAATACTGTTTGCTCTGAAACACAAATCCCCTGTCCTGAATCTGACCCATTCTTATGTCGTCCACATTAACTGATCCTGGGCTGAAGTTGTCGCTAGCTCTGTGGCAGACCCCCTCCACATTAATCAGTAGGTTGCAGTTAAAACATGACTTCTAGCATGTATTCACAGACAAACAGCCACTGGTCTTGACATTCACTGGTGGAAACCCGGATTTGTGTCTGTCAGCTCACTTTCAAAGAGAAGCGAGAGCGAGAAGCCACAGCTTGTGCCGGAGCATCAACTGTGCAAATGAGTCTTCGAACTGTTTCAGACAATCAGAACTGCTGTTGGTTAAAAAGTAGCTATAACGTTCATCCACAGTTTCTTCGTCTTTAACTTTCACTTGCTAAAGTATGATATTGAGGCTAGTTTGGTTTCCTGGTAAATGAACCTGTCAAAGGGCTGACACATTCAGTGATTAAACTAAGTACATAATTGAATTAAACAATTAAAACTGATTAGCTCTGTGTCTTCCCCGCTCTGCCAGGTGAACATCTGAGGATGTGTCCTCAGGGTCCGACCTGTTGTACGAGCACCATGGAGGAGAACCTGGC
Organism: Diplodus sargus; assembly: GCA_903131615.1. Classification (NCBI taxonomy): domain Eukaryota; kingdom Metazoa; phylum Chordata; class Actinopteri; order Spariformes; family Sparidae; genus Diplodus; species Diplodus sargus. Next base: position 1,057,761 of record CAEMYA010000488.1, read on the forward strand.
CGGCCTGAGCACCCGAGAGACAGAGGGACTGATCAGAGAAGCCGGCAGGTCGCTGCAGGCAGTCTTCAACGGTCTCTACAGGAGCTTTGACAGTAAGTCGTGTGTGTATGTGTGTGAGCCTGTGTGCGTGTGTGTGTGTGGATGAGTGTGTGTGCGCAGGATAGACTCTCATTACTGGCTCAGCTCGATACCACAGCTTCGGCAGCGGGCTCAGAGGAGTGTGACATTTGTATTGTATTGTGCATTCGTGAATTTGTGTTTAGACCAAAACTCTGACTGTGCTCAGCGCTCAGTGCTGCACCTTCAGTAGTGTTGGTGTGTGTGTGTGTGAGAGAGAGAGAGAGAGTGGCAGGATTTGTTGTTTGTGTCCTGTGCGTCAAGGGGACCCCTGACTGGGTGTTATAATGAGAGCGGAGTCAGCCAGACACAATGAAACGTGATAAGCCGATCCCCTAATCTCAAAGGGGCACGCACACACCCACACACACGTACACGCACACACACACACACACACACACACACACACACACACAGAGGGGTGTCCCCTGGGGGCAGTGGCTGGTTCAGCTAATGAGCAGTTGACCCACTGAGGAGCCGAGTCTGCAGATCACTGCACATCAGAGGAAGGGAGGGATGGAGGGAGGGAGGAGGAAAGGAAAGTGAGACATGCCATTGCTAACAAAAGGGAGACAAAAAAAAGATACAGCGAGTAAGGAATGTGTCGTTTGTAGTGAGCAGAAAAAGTGAGTCAAAATGAAAATAAAAAATTAAATAAAAGAGAATGATGAGAGACAGAGAGCAGGAGGAAGAGGAGGAGGAAGAGGAGGAGGAGGAGGACAGTATTATTAGTCTCGAGGCAGCAGGCCACCTCAGTAGCAGTAATGTGGCCGCCCATCTGGTTGTGGTTAGAGCAGCCTGGCACTGGTACACTGCCTTTGAAGCACAGGGGAAAAGCCCGGACCAGCATACTGCAGAGACAGGGAGCTCACTGCCGCACTCTTTGTGTTTGACCTCTCTGTCACTTTGTAACCATCTGGCTGTAAAGAACATTTCAAAGAAACCTTTAAAAAATGGTAAGTACATGTAAATTATATGTGCTAATCAGCTAGACTGTAATGAGAGTAAGTGATTGTCTTGACGGGGAAAAACAAACTCTGATAAACTGAGAGTCATAAAAGTAAAAAAGATAAATTGTTAATTTTGTATTCATCTTGACAACAAATAAATGCATATTTCAATGTCAGGTTACATCGACATTTTGCTGAGGAGCAATCTAATCTTTTATTCATCAAAAGTATTTTAATTGCTCTTAATTGGATATTTATCTACATGATTAAATATCACGTAAAGATCCAGTGTGTAGGATTTAGTGGCATCTAGTGTTTTGCAGATTGCAACCAACTAAACACCCCTCGCCTCCCCCTCCCCCACAGGGACATGCCCAATCGAGAGCCAGTGTTTGTCCGTTCTTGGCCACTGTGGAAACATGGCGGTGTGACATGATGTACTTGGAGGAAGAGAACCTGCTCATTTTTAGATATTAAAGTCTCAATTTAACAAAAACACAACAATTCTTAGTTTCAAGTCATTATACACTGACAAAAACACAATTTTGATGATACAGTATTCCATCCCTGCCCCTAAATCCCCCTAAATCACCTATTTTCTGGACCTTTAAATTGTACGTTTTTTCATGCTTACAAATGTTGAAATCCCATCTCGGATGCTGGTCACTCACTTGGCAGCCAACCACCTGTGCTGCCTCCACCATATTCTCCACCTCCCCACATGGAGGTCAGGTCATAAACATGGAATGTGAATGTGATGTGGTTTGGCACATTTTAGAATTGTCCATATGGGTTCTCCTTTTCCTACTCCTCTTGGCAACTCTTCTTCTGTCTCTCCTTTTTCTCCACCTCCAGCTTACTTCACTGAGCTGTACGGTCGCTCTGAGCGCTCCCTCCAGGAGGCGCTGTCTCCTCTCGGCCCTCTGTACTCCCAGAACACTCGTCTCTATGGGGATCTCTACAACGACCTGCGGCAGTACTACCGGGGCTCCGCTGTCAACCTGGACGAGACCCTGTCTGAGTTCTGGTCCCGCCTTCTGGAGCGCACCTTCAAAACCTCCGTCCCCACAGACGTGAGTGAAGACACGAGCTCAAGAGGACACATTTTGAATCACAGTCTGGCGCACAGAATGGTTAAAAGAGTGACATTATGAATAAAAACAAGTCTGATAGTGAAGCTGTAGCAGCACCTGTTTCTATTCTGGCTCATTTTTAAATCCACAACAAGAGCCCATCCTCCTCCTCTCACAGCATTTACTGTCAGCTCTACACTACATGTTATCTGACAAAGGCAAACAAAATATTGAAAAACAACAGACCTCTGCTACATCTCCCTCTGTCACCTCTGTCTTGCAGGTCACCCTGTCAGAGGACTACCTCGAATGTGTTGCTAAGCAACAGGAGACGCTGCGGCCATTTGGAGATGTCCCTCGGGACATGAAGGCGAAGGTGATCCGGTCTTTTGTCACGGCCAGGTCATTTGTCCAGGGCCTGATAATGAGTGGAGAGGTGGTCAGGAAGGTCTCGCAGGTGAGTGTGTGTGTGTGTGTGTGCATGTGTTTGTCTTTGTGTTTGTGTGCATGAGACATACAGAGAGACACAGTGAGGCTGACAGAGAGTGACAGGACGAGCTAGTGTGAGAGAAACTGAGTGTTTCTGTCTCTTCAGTCAGAAAAACGTGTGTGTGTGTCTGTGTGTGAGGGTGTGTGAGTGCGTGCGTGTGTGTTGGGCTGGGCTGAATCCAAAGAAAGCAGATATGATGGATGCATGGTTGTCACACCCTAACTGTCAGAGTAAATGTCCCCGCCCTGAAAATAAAAAAACACAAAGATCATCAAAAATGAAGCGTCACACTCTGCCATCAGAACAAAGCCCTTGTTTTTCGGGGATGACACCGCTGTTGTCAGATTTCGAGTGTCATGATGCTTTTTTTTTAGCTCTTGATGCAGTTTTTTTTACCCAGCACTCAGATGTCTGATGTCACTGTGTGATTGTAAAGGATGAAACTACATCCTCATTTCTTCAATTATGCCCCATAAAGCTCTATTCTCACAGGACTGATGTTCCCTGGGGGCCTGCAGTAAGACTTTGTAATAATCACGGTAGGACATCTGTGGTATTTTTCCCTTGTGAATCTGCCATGTCCATAATTTGTGAACTAAAGATTCCACCCCATGTGGACGACTATATTTCACCACACACAGAGGTCGAGTGGAATTATCAGTCTCCTGCAATGCACCATATCGCTGATTTTGAGTCGTATTTTTTTGTTTAGTCTGATTTCTGTTGTCAGCAGAGGAGGCAAAAGTACACATATTCTTTGCTCACGTAGAAGTACAGATACAGATACTAACCCTAACCCAACTTACAGCTGTAGTATAAAAGTAAAACGTATCTCTGAGGGACACATCTCTGCTGCACAGCTAACTGAACCTCACGTCATATTACAGTAATTCAAAGTAGGATTTACCTGAACTGTTCGTAAAGTCACCACAAAGAAGGCTGGTTGTTGAGTCTCAGTCCCAAGACGTCAAATAGCCACATTGTGGGCTGGTAAAGTGTCAACATCTTCCGTGCGTGAGATGCACTTGATAGCGTGGAATCGGTCTAGTAATGTTGGGAAGGCATGGCACAGTGATGCAAGAAAAATGCATCAAAACCAAAATAAACAAGCCTGTTGTGAAAATGTAAGTAGTGGAAAGTCCAGATTTGTGTTAAAACGTCAAGAGTGAAAGTGAGAAGTTGTTTCAGTACTCAGTTAAAGCACTTCCCACCGCTGGTCATCAAACATTCGAAGAAGTATGAAATATGATTGCCGCTCATAACATGTCGAACATAAAGTCGACCGCTGTGCTGTGAGATCGACTATCCGGACATTTAAAAGTGATGACACAGAAGCAAGGAAAGTTTGTCATGTTCCAGTGCAGCCACAAGCATCTGTAACTTAACGTAAACAAGCTCTGTTTGTTCACGCTGGTAACGCATGCAGGAAGTGGGCAGAAACAACTCTGAGCTGCATTATTGATGTGGCTGCTGAAGAACAGAAGCTCTGTAAACACTTTCTGAAACATTGATGTCACGCCGAGCCTCTTGCCATCATATCCAGGAGATTATGTCAGTCGATTCAAGTAAACTCCAGACCTCGTTTATTGCGTGCCAGCGCGCCGCACGCATACACTGATGTATGGGGGGTCACTTCTAAATCCCATGAGGTCCCCTGGCATTACTAGTCCCGCGCTAATAGGGCTTATGTAAGTACACTAGATTTACTGCGTTAGCCTCATCCCAAATCTGCAGTTTGAAAGGACCACAGCAGTGACTTCTCATGTTTTAACCTATTTTCCAGAACTCACATATTCAGTGCTTTACATCATTTTTGCAAAATATTTTGCTGTTTTTTTTGTTTGTTTTGTTTTTTTTTTTTAAATCAAAAGCAGTTCCAGGCACCCATTAGTTGTCCAACAGATTTAATAGCCGGAGCACATTCTTGAAGCTAACAGCGATCGATCCAGTGAAACTCGTGTCTGCAGCGATGTTCAGTCAGAGCTGCTTTATGAGCCCGTACTTTTTAAATCTGTCAGCACTTAAACCGCATTACCACACGGCCGATAATGTAACACTGACACAAATTAATGCAGACTTGGTGTTGACAGTGATGGATTATAGATCTCATGCAACTTTCAAGAGCGCGTGGGACACATTTTCATACTGCACAGAAAATGAATGTAAGGAGGCCAGAAGGAAAAATCACTGTGGTCTGAATCTCTCAAACTCTCTGGTGTCAGCTCTTAACTACATGCCCTCGTTTCGGCTTCTGGTTTTATGTGTCCCTCTGTCGCGTCTGTGCAGAGTGGTGGTAAAATAACTCGGCTGTGGAACTGGACACCTTTCATGACATGAGTCCATAATAAGGAGCTGACAGTGTAACAGAAACCATGTACTGTATGAAGACAGATAAGGAGGGCCATCATTGTTGTCCTGTGGAGGCTGTGTCCCCTAAAATGTGACAATGCTGCCCTCTACTGTTTGCACTCTGTCGTGCATGACCATCGATGAGTAGGTTCGCTTTTGAAAGAACAGACAGCCACTTCACACTGCAACTATGAGTGAGGGTGGTGATGCTAACTGTCTCGTCAAACGTCCTCAGGTGTCTCTGAGTCCAGAGTGCAGGAAGGCCCTAATGAAGCTGGTTTACTGCCCCCACTGTCGCGGCCTGTCCTCCGTTAAACCCTGCTCCAACTACTGCTCCAACGTCATGAAGGGCTGCCTGGCCAACCAAGCGGACCTGGACCCCGAGTGGCAGAACCTCATAGGTGAGATGCAGGCTGTAAAGTAGGACAGTGTTGCACGGAACACATTCTGGGCCTCAGGAAAGACCCACCTGCACAGTTTTGTTCCTACCCTGAGAAGCGTTTTGAGAAAATGTTTGGTCGGATGTGTTTTGTTTTAATATTATTAAAATTAATATTCTATTCACTGTTTTTAAAAAAAAAATAATTTACTTTTACATTTTATGATTTAATTCAGTGAGATCCAGTATCATCTTCTCTGTTGTTAATCTCTCATATTGGTCATGGACTGCTTTGCTTTAGAAAGACATACTATTAACCAACAGCTGCACTGTTAACATTTGTATATATTGTGGACCTGAATAGTGTGTTCAGGTCCAGAGACAAATAAAGTGTTTTGTTACTGTGTGCCAGAGAACATATCAGTGTGCTGGCTGAATGAAATGAACTTCTTAGCCTGTAAACACCTTTAACAGCACTTAACATTAATACCACTGTTAGAGATTATCAGTATCACTCATGATGATATAAAATAACTCATCACATTCTAATGAGTGACTAAGATCTTTGTGTGACCATAGAATACACAGTTTACTTACTGGTTAACTATGATTTAGTGACTTGAGAGCAAATCAAGTAAAATAAAACTGTGTCTTTATTTTCGTCCACGTTGCTCCTTGCTCCATCCAGACACGATGATCCAGGTGGCCTCTAGTTTCAGCACGGAGCCCAGCCTCGACGTGGTCCTCTCCTCCATCCCGGCTCGAATCTACGAGGCCGTTCAGTTCCTGCAGGAGAACATGGACACGTTCACAGCAAGAGTAAGACGTCTCACTTTGTCTCCTCACTTACTAAATGTCCGACGGAGCATTTTTTTTTTTTTAAAGTCTCCGGTCAGATGCCGGCTTGTGCTGATGTCTGCAGTCTTGCAGTCAAAGAATTGACTTCTGAACTCTTTATTTGATTGTCACTCGAATTTCATCATTAAAATGAAAACCATGCGGGGATTTATTACCCTCCCAATGTAACTGGAATTATTTCCCACCACTATGTTTTATTGGTTTTATAAATGTGTCCTTCAAATACAACCGGGCAGCTAAACTCCCATAATGTCTGTACTGATGTATGTATCGATGTCTACTTAGTGGATGAGTGCAGCTATAAATAGTCTTGTTGTCAGAGTTGTTTTGCTCTCACAATATGTTTTTGATTTCTGTTTATAGATTAACTTGAACACATGTATTTAATAAAGATCTAATATGTTAATGCATATTGGCCCCTTCAGTACTTCAAACTGGAAACAATATCAATGCTAAAATAACCTGCAGCTCATACATCACTTGTCTCTCTGGTGACATCTAGTGGATCTTTTTAGTTCTCACAAATGTTGAAAATCAAGTGTAACCAGTGAATTCTAGAGCTGTACGACTCTAAGTGTTAAACTTCGCAGTTCAAAGTTTCGACTAAATGCTTTTGCGTCGATGTCCGTGTGTGTGTCCGTGTGTGTGTGTGTGTGTGTGTGTGTGTGTGTGTGTGTGTGTTCAGGTGTACCAGACGTGTGGAACTCCAGGTGAACCAGGAACAGGAAGTCCCACCGTTCATGAGCAGAGGAAGAAGAGCGGCTCCCTGACCGCATCGGAGTACAAGCCTTCTCCAACCGCTGGATTCAGACTGGAGATGCAGGTGTGTGCCTGTACATACGTACTATACGTTTGCATATGTCTATCTTTGTTGAATGAGGTGAGATACTTTTAAAGGAAACAAAGAAGTCAAGTCAACATATGGATGGAAGAAAATCTATATTGACAAAAGCACCTGTTTTGATGCAATTCGAGCGAAGGGGTTATTACAGAATAAACTGTAGCATTTATTTGCGTGTGTGTGTGCGTGCACAAAAAAATGTATTATTATTGTAGTATTTCATGGATCTTGACATACATTACACTTTAATGCGCTTGTCTATGTCTTCCCCTGGATAAATTATGATAAGGTCATGATTTACATTAATTGCATGTACTTCAGGTTTTCTATTGCTGTCCACATTGTAAAGAGGGTTTAGATGTTTGTTTGGACTATACGCCCAAACTACCTGTGTCTGTCTTCAGGTGTCAGATCTGTCCAGCAAGCTGAGGGAGATGCGGCAGTACTGGATCCAGCTCCCCATGGCGCTTTGCGGCAAAGTGGCACCGGTAGGCGCCGGTCAGGATAAATGCTGGAATGGCATCACCAAAGCCAGGTGAGGGAGAAACCTGTTCACCGACCAATCACAGAGTCGTTTAAAGCTTAAATGTGTCTTCAAGCACCAACTAAACCCATCTGACTCATTCAAGCTACCCTTCAAATCTGGACTGTGTCTTTCATAAAGGCTGCGACGACTATTTTAGATTCATCTCTGAGTCTGTAAATTGTGATAAATGCTATTATATTTCCCCAGTTCCCAAAGTCAGTGTCTTCAGATTCCATCTTTTTTCCAAACAACAGTCCCAGCCCATTTACAAGGGATAGCAGAAATCCTTACATTCAACAAGCCTGAACGGGCAAATAGTTGATAAATGACTAAAACGATAAATAGTACGTCAAAATGTCTGGAAACTAATTTTGTACCAACTAACTGCTCAATTAATGCATTAATGGTTGCAGCCATAGTCTGAAAATGGTTTGACGAGACATCCTTTTTATCTCACATTTGAATATCTCTGGAGTTTGCACCAAAGGAGGATTAGCTGTCAATCAACTGAGATCCCCCTCATGTGCCCTGCTCAGGAATATTTTGCAGTCTGATGATTCTGAAAAAAGGATCATCCAATTTACATTTTGTGTCCATTTCAGGAGAACTTTGACAGTCTGGATCTTTAATGCATTGAGTGTGAATCCAGTCTTCGGTTTTATACATTTCAGTTGAAAAACTGCAATCACTGAACCAATGTTGCTATGGATGTTCTTGCAGCCAAGCTCTTAAACCGACCACTCCCCCGTCCTCCAAATGAAAACTTGATCGTAAAATGTCGGATACAGCACATTCGAGGTCTGAAAAATCTGCTCAGCACGCGTTTTTATCCCCACGGCATGGAAACGAGATGCATCACAAAAGGAAACTTGTGTTCTGTAAAGCACTTAAAGCTTCTGAGGGGAGGAGAATAAAGCAAAGAGAGGAGACAGCCAGGTTGTGATGAAGCTGCTGTGATAGAGGCCAGCGCTCGTCCCGTGAAGGCCACTTGCTTCATTTGTGTCACAGCAAAAGAGGCAACAAGCTAGTTCATCTCCGACGAACTGAGAACAGCCGTTTTTCTCCGAGGTGTTCTGAACTGACCTTTCTCCCTGCGGAGATTCACAACCAGCGTTCACGGCCACACACTTACAGCACCCTTCGAACTTTTAAGCTCCCCTTAATCCATGTCCAAACGGATTTTATATGTGTCCTACCCCCACTACACACACACACAAACACACACACACACTTTAGAGGGGTTGGATTACAGCCAACTGATGAGATTTATGCTGAGCAGAACACTCTGTCATATACGACAGTCAAAAGGCGTACAGTATAGATGTATGTATGTGTGTGTGTGTGTGTGTGTGTGTGTGCATGTGTGTGAGAGAGAAAGAGAGAGAGAATAGGTGATAAAGGCCATGAAATATAGATGAGTCACTGACTGTGTGTGACAGATTAAGGAAATATGAAATGTGTGTGCGCGTCGGCGTGGCAGAGGGTGAATTATAACCGTGATGAAGTGTTTTAAATTCCACAGCGACACCGTGTGGGTTTCAGGAGAGCTCGATAAATGTCACACGCAAAAATTCTAATAAATCCCCAGAGAGGAAGGTGGAATACAGGGCTGGACTACGGAGTTTAAATAGGATTATTCATTCGCCACACAAACATGGCGTGTGTTTGTGTGTGTGTGTTTTTAAAGTTCTGAACTTTAGGTTTAAGAATTTGAAACTGAGGGCAATTTCACCTCTCCACTTCTGATTTCTTTAAAGCGACATTTGGGAGTAAAAGGTTAGGTTCACGTTCATATGCTCATATGAGCCAAGAAACCTAAAAAAAGAACAAAGGGTCTTTACATCACTGAGTTGGGTTATGGTCTGGCCCCAGAGCGAGATTGACTGCTTGAATAATTTTTCCTGTTGACATAAAGAGGTCTTTTTCTGAGACAGTAGCCGTTTCTCAATATGCGTTCTTCTCTGTACTTCTGTTCTTGTGGACTTGAGAAACGTCATCAGCGTCGCCGTCGGTCCAAGTACTGTTCCAATTCAAAGTTCGCATCTGGCCAAGTACGGTCGAATACCCCGGATGTGTTCTTGCCCCGCCCATTTCATTGAGGATGCATCGGTGTAGACTTTGGAAAGTTACATATCCCAGAATGCATTTCGTGAAAGCAATGGCGGGAGGTTCTTCCGTCCTCCCATACTCCGGGAGTTTGTTCTTCCAACTGAACTCCGCAAGTCCAGACTCCAGGAGTTCACAAGTTTGAACTTGGCGTACTTGGTATTGAGAAACGGCCAGTAACTTTGGAAGACAGAGATCCACTCAGACAGATCAAGACTAATATTTCAATAAAGGTTCCAAGGGTTACCATAGTATGAAAATTCACAGTTCTCACACCATCTACATTTACCTGTCTTTGATGTTCAATGCTACAGTATTAGTGCCGTGAATTGAAGTAAAGCATTTGTTCAACATGAAACAACAAACCCTTCTGTTTTCATTTCTTTGAAGATTGAGTTAGCTGATAATCATAGTTATAACTGGAATATCGATGAAGCCGTGATATTTTCTGAGAAGGGTCTCTAACCATGAGAATCTCACACTGTTACAGTCCCACTGTGGATTTTGCTCCCCATCTCTTTCTCAATGTTTCTTATGATCAGAAGAAAAGAGTACGGCTTTAAGTAAAACAGCTTCAGAGACCATGAATTGAAAAAACTGACCTGGTTTTAGGGTTAAAGTTGGAATTGGACTGAGGTTAGAGTTAGAGTTAGAGTTAGAGAAAAAATCATCTTTATATGATCAATGAAGCTGTTTCATGACAATGGATAAGAGTAGATGTGAACTGTTGGTTGGTGAGTTGAGTTGTGGGCGAGGGTTTGATACTGTTGTTCAGCTGCATAGAGAACCTTTGTTAAAAGCTGTGAATTGGAAGTCAGCATGTTGAAGTAGACCAACGCTAAATTGGTGGAGCAATCTGGCCATCCACGATCCTCGCAAGTGTGGAGGTAAAAGATTCAAGATTTAAGTCTTAATTGTCATCGTGCAAAACAACAAGACAGTGAAGCATCTATCTGAGCTGCATTGTGGAGAATGTCAATGAAAGCAATAATAAGAAAATAGAATAAGATTACTGAGGGGTAGAATAGACACCACTAAGAATAAAACAGGTGCTCTTTAAGGATTGTCAACATGCTCACTAGAATAAAAAAAAAATGCCAGGGTGCAAAGTGGCACATGCCCTGCAAATATCACATACAAGCCTATGTGTTGTATTTCTGCTCTTCAATCTGGTGACCAGGCGCAGTCAGCACAAAGTGCCACATCTAATTCACAAGATTAGGCACAGCTGTGCAGATTTACTGAGTGGGTGCGTGCATGTGTTTTCCACTAAATACTCCCACTGAGCTGCCCCTCAAAAAAATGTACCAGATGTTCTCTTATATACCTAAATGATGTGTTTTAAAAAAAAAACAAAAAAACAGAACTACCCTAATTGCATTAACCCTTCTCCCCTCCAATCAGATATCTTCCGGAGGTGATGGGTGACGGCTTGGCCAATCAGATCAACAACCCAGAAGTGGAGCTTGACATCACAAAGCCGGACATGATCATCCGGCAGCAGATAATGCAGCTCAAAATCATGAGCAACAGGCTGAAAAATGCACTGGAGGGCAACGACGTGGACTTTCAGGACGCAAGTGGGTCCTTTTCTAATATTTGTACAGTCAAATATATTATTATATGTATATATATATATATATATACACACACATATATATATATATATATATATATATATATATATATATATATATTTTATTCAATTGTATACATGACACTCCTTGTGCATTTTGTTCTCACAAATAAGCCACATTCCAACCGAAATACAGGACACCTTTAGTCACGGGAGCTAAAAACGTCCCTCAGCACACGGATCCTTTGATGTACAGCGTTTATATGTGTGACCACACAACAGCGACAGTCTCCAGCCCATCTGTCAAATGCTTTCTTCTGTAGCTTCACTTTGATGTGTTGCAGCACAATGAACAAACGTTTGTGGCTGCAGATTTTAAAATTGGTGCTTTGAATAAAAAGCTGCGAGTACCAGAAATCCAACAAGCCCCACCCTCAAAAGTTCCTGTATTTTCGGAAAATACGGGTGAAGCTGGGACTTTTTGGCGGGTACAATAATATTCCCAAGTCCCTGGGGAAAGATCACACACACGCATCTATACCATTGCATTCATAGTTATTTAATGTTGAGACATCCTTAATGAAAGAAAGAAAAGCAATTCTCCCTCTGATGTCATATGTAAAGATAAAATCTGCCGTTGAAACGTTTTGTTCCATCCGTTCCGTTTTCCTCCTCAGGTGATGACATCAGCGGCTCAGGAAGCGGCATGTGTCTGGGCGGTCAGTGTTCTCGGAGCAGACCGGGATTGTACGCCTACTCGCCGGACAACAACAGAGTCAGAGGCGTGGCCACGTCTCAAACCAGCCTCTGTAGCCTCCTACTCCTGCTCCCACTGGCCATCCTGCTGCTTCAGCGATGATGGACCGCTGCAGCCTCCAATCGGACTCTGAAGCCTAGAGCAGGATGGAACCACGGGGGTTGTTGCGGGGGGAGGGGGGGAGATCGGAAGTTTACTTTGCCAAAAAAAAATGAAAAAGACATCTGGAGGGAACGAATTGACATTTTTTTCTTTGACCAAGTGGAGCAAAGATTGACAGTGACAATACTCTCTATTTTGTTTTTGCTCGGTTTTATTCTGTCGTAGTTTGGGTGGGATTCGCTTGACGTGGTGATTTGTTGAGCTGGTTTCAATGGATTCTTCAGAAGAGGATGTTTGGACGAACACGGACGAGGAAGACGAAAAAAAACAACGGAGAAAGTAATGATCGATGATGATGATGATGATGAAGATAATGATGGGGTTATTGATGATGATGTATTGACACCCTATCAGGTCCATTCAGCTCCAGTTTCTAGTCGGCAGTCGGCAGAACTCACTTATAAAATGTTTAGTGCCCCCAATATGTGGTGCGTTCAACAAGGCTTTTTTTAAAATTTCATTTCATTTCATTTTCTAACTTGAGTGGAGGTTGTCTACCTTAACAAACATTGTGTAAGTTGTAAATGTTTGTGTACATTAGCTAAAAGACTGGCGCCATACTGAGCCATGAATGTACAGTATAATACTGGTAATGAGTCCCCCCCCATAATCTGTAGTCGTCCAGATGTTTCGGTGTGTGTGTTGGCATAAACAGATACATTCAGTAGGATTTGTTTGAAATACCGCTGATGAATTATCACACTCCTGAAACAGAGAGATGTTGTGATTGCAAGACTTTACCTCACATATACCCAGCCACTTCGAAACAAAACAGGGAGCGATCACTTTGTAACAACTCATCACCTTCGTAAAGAAATAAGCAGCCTCCTCAAACAAAGCACAGACGAGCAGTTTTCTTTAAGTTCTGCTGACCCATGTGATCGCAACTACCGCAGAAAAACTCCACAGAAAACGTCTCACGTCGAGTGGAGCTAAAGAGGACTCCTTGTTGAACGCACACTTGCGTTAAGTACCTGAAATGAAGTCTTAGAAGCAACACAGTGGCTGATGTACAGTAGGTCAAACCAAAGCACTTATCACACCGTACACTTTATTTTTTAACGCGTTTTTGAAAGCCGACGTTGCCCCGAGCGCGCTGAACATTAGTGACGACCTTTCACCAGGTTTTGTAACTGCGTAGTGTCAAAAGACAACGAGGGTTTTCGGTTCAGCTCCTGAGAATGTTCAGTTTGTGTACATACAGTACAGGATATCTGCAGGATATTGGATACACATTTGCCTGGCGATGTATCATTAACATGGCATGCCTCTCTTTCAGTCTACACGACTATACTGGTACATACGGGACTCCTGATTCACACGAGTCCCTCGCACATACTGTACCCACACTGACACACACTGGGGTTGGAACGGGTCATCAGTGTATTTAATCACACATTTCATCCATTAAACTCTGTTTGACTGTAGCAGTGGATTTTTCCATGTACATTTTGATTTGATTACTAGTGATTAGCAGCCATTACTGTGATGCCACATGTTTGTTTAAAGGGGCACTCCACTGATCTCTACACATCGATTTCCTCATCACGAGGAGCACTAATAAGCCTGCGGTGGGGAAAAAATGTATAATGAGTTTTCTGAAGTTTGAAAAAATAAGCCTGATGATGTCAGGGAACTCAGAGGCTAAAAATTTTGTTGAGTTCACTGAGTTTAAAGATGTGGGTGTTATACAGGAAAGGAAGGTCAAACAGAATGATGCCGATGGGTTGCATTATGGGAATTTTAGGACCTATTGTTAGTGGAACTTGATACATACCATGTCAATTGTAAAAGTTGACTTTATTTCTTAAAAACTCAGGAAAGAGATAACCTCAGAGTTACCAATTAAAGTGTATTATTAAATCTGAGTTTTACGAGCAAAAATGTTCTCAACAATTTAAAATTATTGGTCTACTTTCCAATTTTGAGGTAGTCAGTTTCTTTGATTTTAAGGGTAAAGACACTTTGTCAGAACTGTCAGATTTTACAGTGTGCAAGCAAGTGTGTGTGACTCATTATTAACACGTTTTAGCTACACTAGAGTCGTGGCTATAGGGATGACGATGTCAATGGTCCAAACTGAAATAGCTCAACAACTTCACGATGGATTGACATGAAATATGGTTTCAACTTTCATGCATGAGGTATCCCGATGACTTTGGTGTTCCCCTGACTTCTCCTCTTGCACCATCATGAGGTTGACTCTTGTGGTTTTCAGTGAAATGTAACAAGTAAGAGATTGACATGAGATGTGAATCACTTCCGTTTACAATCCCGATTTCAAAAAAGTTAGGATGCTGTGTCATAAAAACAGGAAGAAACAGCAAACAAATGGTGTTTACCAAAAAATGGTTTCACAAAGTGTTCCTAAGCTCATGTAGTAATCTTCTTATACAATCATGTGTTTCACACCTGATGGGGGTCATATCTACTTCATGTGTGCCAGCTCCTTGCTTATCAACGACTGAGCCTTTCGAGGATACTCCCTTCACACCCAGTCAGGAAGTAGACACAACAGTGTCACCAGTTACCACTTAATCTGTTGAATGATCCAAAAAGGGTTTTTTGGTGCCGCTATCCCAACTTGTTTGTTGCTGCCATCCAATCCAGATCTAGATTGGCACTCAGTAGCACCCATAGATTTACAGTACCTCTGCCAAGGACCAACAGTGCTATGTATCGACAATTAATGTTGTTTTTTTCTAATCAAGATCCATGCATTATTCCCTCAGAAATTATGTCGAAAAGCACTGTATCTCTCAACGTTAAAGAATGTGAGAAAATGTTCCATCCAAAGGTAACAGGGTCCATCTTGGTGGAAACCAATCCTGCTGACAAACCAACACGAAATGGACACGTGTGACACTTAACCTCCTTGGCAGAGGTAATAAGCATTTATTCACAAAAAACAATCAAGTTGATAAGGTTAAACATGAACTATATTGTCTTTTAACTGATCTCAATGGAGTACCCATCAAAAAGGATTCGGAAATTGTCACATTCTATTTTATTCATGTTTTACAGAGCATCACAGCTTTTTTGGATTGGGGTTGTAGTGCCATCATCATGTCTAAATTGCAATTTGTCCAATACTTTGATTTGCGACAACGTACATATTAACTAACAATTGTGTTTTATACTGAATAGCAAGTAAGCTGTTTAGCATGTAACATTTGCTCTTAAAAAGGGCGAACAAGGTAAATGTCATACTGGCTTGGCACCATTTGGTATGCTAGACTCTTCATTAACATGGCTGTAGATTCTTAGTGTTATTTCAAGTCGAGTCAGTTTTATTTGCATAGCCCAAAATCATGAAATCAAACATGCCTCTGTGGGCTTTGCAGTCTATACAGTACATGAGAGACTCTGTCCTACAGAAAAACTCCTCCCAGAAGCTTGTTTTATTCAGGGAAAAGATGGAAGAAAACTACAGGAAGAGCCACAGAGGGGGATCCCTCTCCCAGGACAGACATGCGCACAAACACACACACACACACACACACACACACACACACACACACACACACACACACACACACACACACACACACACACACAGACACAGATAACAATGACAAATTGTTTAAAAGCCTTGTGCGAGTCCCTGAACTTTAGGGGGTTTCATATTAAATCAGCGGGGTACCCTTTTAAAGCCTCTTTGTTCCCTCTCAGCGTGAAGTCATCTGATACAACTTTTCATACGTGTATCCAGGAGTCCATCCATTAGCCCCAAACTGTCTGTGCCTGATGCTCTGAGGCCACAAGATTCAGCCATGACTCACTGCCTGTCTCTGTCTCCAATGCAGATATAAAATCTGAGATGATTTTGCCCTTTTTTTTTCTAGAAGAACATTCCCAGCTAAATCGCAGCTATAAATAAACATATATCTCTTTGTAACAGGCGCCGACAGGAAGAGAATAACGGGGGCCACGTGTTGTACAGTGGGGATTGCACCAGTCGGGGGATTTGGAGTTAATAAATGATTTATTTCCCTGATGTGTGCAACGGAATGAAACACAGCAGCGGGCACAAAGACTCCACTACAAGTTTCTATTTTTGAGTTGATGGAAAAGTCTTAAATGTTTCAGTGTACTTCATTTCCCCGCATCAGTATCTGAACATCTGTCTGAATTTACCCTTTTTCTACATCACGTGTCTTTCCTGGAAATGTGTCTCTTGTCCTGTAATTGTGAATGATGTGGAAGTGAAGGTAGACTCTGAGCTGAATGTCACTGAGCGAACACGTGTAGCAGCCGCAGCCCGCTCGTCTTTGTCTAGACATGATTTATCGACGCTCAGCACTCTGCCTGAGCTGTCTGTCCGTGATCAAAGTTTACTCAGCGCTCTGACTCCCCCAGGTGGGAGTTGCCTCTAAACAAAAAGGCTCCACAACTCTTTGCTGCTCACATTTAAGAGGTGTAACTTAACTCTGGCTACAGTTAAAACGTAATTGTTCTGCTCATGTGGCAGCCAGCGGGTCTATAATCGATCTCTTTTTGGGTCTAAAAAGAAAAAGACTCATTGCTGATGTGTTTTCTAAACGATTTGTAATGCCTCCAACTGCTGCCTTTAAGATAAGAAGCTTCCCTCTCCCTGTCTTTGTCTGCCTCTCACCTACACACAGACATATACACAGCTCTTTAAGGTTCTGGTCAATGTGTACAGGATGCAAAAGCCACTGAATAAAGGTGATTGTTGTAGTGGTGCACACGGTGTGGTGTCGTGAAAGCAACTGAAATGTCATGCTGAGAGAGTGCAAATGGACTGTCTGGGCCGCGAAAATGCAATGTCACAGCGACGATCTGAGCTGTCGTGTCGCCGAGAAGATTTTTTCTGTTTATAAGGAGACAGGAAGCTGCAGGAGAGGAAGGCAGAAGAGAGACAGGACAGAAACATCAAGAGTGAATTGATCCAAGGCCATCAGGGGCTGAGGCGATCCGAGCATTACTTCTCAGCATCCCTGAGTGAAGTCCTCAGCTTTCAGACTGCGCTTGTCAATAAAACTTTAATATTGTTGCTACAGCCGTTGCTTAGGGCCAAAAAAACAAACTTTTATGTACTTCCTGTTCACTCATCGCTCGGTAATTCTGCCACTATGGATGCACCGATCTAACTTTTTCTCCCCTGATACCATTTCCAATATTACCAATACAGGAGCTCTCTTTTTCCAAATGACAATTACTTTATTAGTCTCGGAAATTCATATATAATCTATACTTCACTCCTTTTCGGAAGGGATTCATGAGAACTGGTTGCTGAAGGAGGTTCAGGATGTATTTACCCTGAAACACATATCACAGCTTGATGGAGGACAATTGGCAGAAACGTCACAGATGAGAACATTGCGTAGCGTCAGACCAATTCTGAAGGTCATTTCCTGAGCACTAAGTACTTACTAAGACTTAATGAGTGTCCAAAAGCAGGTCGTTCTTCACTCACTTATATACACGAAAGGAGTCTGTTGGGTATTGATATCTAAACAAGAAATGATGCTTACGTAAATCCTAAGTCACGTTGTATGATTCTCAGGTCACGTGTCACACGATCCAGAACGAGACTGTCTGTCTATAAGAGTCTGAGTCTTGAGGACATCGTTCCTTTCAGCCTCGGTCGTCTTGGAGACAAAAGCAACACTATCAGGACACTGAAATGAACTAGTTTTAAAAAAGAGACTGGGAGCTTTTAGCTTAAGCCTAATGAAGGAAACGTCCTTCACAACATAAAAGCGAGCGATGCCGTGGTGTTGAAATATAACTCAGATGTGAGTGAATGACTCTAACGGACAGTGTACATTCAATTCTATAAAGACATCCACCAACAAACTGTTCCAATATCCAATCCAATGAACAAGGTCAGTACCAGCCCTTCGTAGATCAAATTGGTGCATCCCTAACCTGCCCCAAACCTCTCACCGCCGCCCACTGCTCTGCTTGTGGGATGATGAAAATATGATTCTTTTTTACTGACTGCTAGAAGTATGAAAAGTTACAGAAATATGAACATGTATTAGGTGCACTGATAGATTTTAATCCCAGTAGTCTAATAAATCCTTGAAAACTGTTTCATTTGTTTCAGCTGAAGAGGACTGACTACAAAGGGGAAATGGGTGTTAAAAGGTTAAAGTTGGTTACGTGGTTACCAGATGCACTCCCAGTTTCACTTACACAGGTGGATTAGTCCTGTCAGGTTGAAGTTTGACAGATAGATGGATGAATGAAGCTGTGATTTAGGTCCTCATTTCACAGCACACAGTTTGAAAGCAGTGAAAGCACAGGTGGAATTAGCAGTGAAGATATCTCTGTTCCATTGAAGTTTGTCAGTCGGCCTTGTCAGTGAGCCTCTGTGCAGCACGGCGGGACCGCGGCATCGTCAGGTAAAGCGGCGGTCTTTGCATTGACAGATCAAATGATGTAGCTGTAACACACCTGTTGGTGTGTGCACTTAGTGGATTAGAAGTTGAAATATAACTACCTCAAATGTGCACTTCAGTACGGTATCTGCCTCAAACTGGTATTAATCATCTGCAGCATCAGGTGTATAAAACACCTGTTGGTTCTTGTGCAGAGATGAAGCCTTCCTTGTAATGTCAAAATCGGTCAAGCTCAGCACTTTCATCCAAAATTTCATCAAAATGTGTCTTTTTTTTCAGGGTTTTCTTCTATTAAGTCTTTTGATTCATAATTTGACTGATATACCATCGATACCAAACACAGAAAGCTGCATTACCAATAAAATATGCAGTTTCTATGGTGATGAGTAGATTACATGAGTGATGCAGTGATTGGTATAGTTATACAAGTACTAAACTACAATTTCGAGATACTTCTGCTGATTGCATACTGAGAGCCAAAGTAGGACACATTTTTAAATTAATAAAACAAAAATAAATCACTTTTAATAGTCAGTAGGAATATCAGATCTGATAACTGTTTGACTTATAATATACCTTTTTGTGTGAACATGTATGATTACCTGCCACAATCTTTATAAAGGAAACTATACAAAACGTCAAGTCTGATGAAGGAAATTCATCATTTTTACAGTGTGGTGTTTTTATTTGGATGAACTCAGATATCCAGCAAGTGTTTGAATTAGTCCTGAATCAGCGTGTAACATGTCAGTCGACCGCTTGTCAAAATTCATCAACCAATGTTACTTGTTACAAATGTTACTATGGTACCACACTTAAAAGACTGCAACAGCCTCCCCATCCTTGGTGATTTAATATAACTAAGTACGTTTACTCCAGTAGGATCAAAATTTAGCATTTCCATGTTTTTGCTACTTAAAGCTTTTACCCCTCTACATTTAGGATACACATATAGTACTTTCACTCCACTACATTTATTTGATAACTTGCAGATAACATGCTGCGTCAGAGCCAAAGGAGCACGTATAAATGTATCTTATCTTGCTCAAATAAAAGAACAAAAAACAGAAACACAGATTCTTCTAATTAGAAAAATGCTGAATATCACATCTGATAACTGTTTCATCAGTAGTATACAGGTTTTAAATACATGACAATGTGTATACTTTACTTTTATTTGTACTTAATACATAAGTACTAATATTGCTTTTGCTGCTTACGTTCATTTAACATCAGTTACTGATACTTTTACTCAAGTACTATATGAGTGACTTTCACTTCAACCACAGAAAGGTTTTCACAGGATACCTTGTACTTTCTACAACCCTGCCGATAAGCTGCCATGATGTATTTTCTTCAGGAAACTGGAAACAACCTGAAGCTTGACAAAGGTCCATTCAATTATTTGGATGGACACAAATATCTAAGCAGAACGTATTTTAATTTGTCCTGAATCAACCTGAAACGTTTTGTATTTATTGATCCATTTTTACCTGAGGAAACTGGAAACAACCTCAAACTAGTACAGTGAATGAAAAAGAAGTGTGGTGCTTTTATTTTGGCGGACTCAAATGTCTTAAATTGAATCACCCTTTAACTTGTCAGTCAACCTTTTGTGTGTATATTTATCTATACCTGTATTACCAGTTACACTGAGAGAGAAGACAGCAGTCGGTCCATCCTCTCGTATCAAGGCAGGAGCCGTCCTCACCTGTCCGTGTCCCCGATCAGCGTCACTTTAGGCGCAGTGCTGCGGTTTGACCGCTGGGTGTCGCTGTCCCGTCACACAAACGAGCACACCGGGCGGGGGGGGGAAGAGACCTGACCATCGGGCATTCTGCGTGGGTCAGGTGGAAAAGAACGGGTGATTGGTTTACGATCCGCCATCCTCGCTCCTGATTGGACGGAGAGGTGTGAGAAGAGAGGGAGCGCGGGGATCCGGCAGCAGTCTGTGCGCCTCATTCCCCGCTGACTCACACACACACACACACTCACTCACTCACTCACTCACACACGCACGCACACTGTCACTCACTGAGGGCTGAGATGTGACTGTAAACCAGAGGAATACAGCGTCTTTCTGTGGGATTTTTTTTTTTCTTTCTGTCGGCCGGATGATGGGAGAGGACAGGCGGGGAGTCCCGGCGGCCGTGCGGGCCACTTGGGTTGCGGCGCTGACTCTGTGCGCGATGACTTCGGTGTGCGCAGTGGAAGGTAGGTGTGAAGGGGGGGACATCGTTCAGCGTGCGGATGATGCGGGGTGAAGGGCTGGAGCGAACGCACGCTCTGAACGGGGTTGCACTGTCTACGCGTCTGTTTTTATAGAGTTGAACTTTGTGTCCAGATGGGATTTTTTTTTCTTCATTTGCTTTGAGAAGTTTTGCGCTCCTCAGGAGGAGCTCGGTGAGCCCGAGGGGTCTTAAAACGAAAGGTAACTGTGATTCTGGCCAGTAGAGGAATGCAACTGTACAAAACTAGAGGTATAAAAAAGGTTCAATAACATTTATACAAACACCCTCAATAGAACAATTGTGCATTTATTTATTTTATATAATGTCGAGGAAGGTAAAATAAAAGCAAAAATACATCCAAGCATGAAACAAACATTTTAAATGTTTTTTGCACTTGAACGCACCAGTATTTGAGTGTGTGTCTCTTCCTCCTGAGTGCACCATGAACACACACCGCTGCTCACCTGGAGGCAAACTGAAGCATAATTATAGCTCACAGGTGCTCACCTACTCCATGTTGCTGCTGCCACCTCCCCTCCCACATCACCTGCTGCTCCTCTGCTGCCACCCCCCCACAGGCACCGCCGCCTCCCTCCTGCTCCTCGAACCCGTCCCCACCTCCTGCCTCTCTTGTTGAAGCCTCATCTGCCGCTTTGTTTCTCCTGCTCCTTCTCCCGAGCGTCACCTCCTGCTGTGCCTCCTCTCCGAACATCAATGGTTGCTCCTGCTCCTCCTCTTAACCCCTCTCCAAGAGTCACCCACTGGCTTCTGCCTTTGCTTCCCCTTCAAAACATCTCCTGCCTCTCTCGCTGCACCTCCTCACCGAGTGCGTCCCCCTGCTGCTCCCCTCCCAAAACAGCATTGCACCTCCTGACATTTCTCCCGCTGCTGCTCCTCTCCTCTCCTGCTGCTCTTTATACTGCTCCTTCCGCTTCTCCCGTTACGCCTCTCCAACCACCAGCTCCTGCTTCTCTCTGCTGCACCTCCTCGCTGGGTGTGACCTCCTGCTGCTCCCCCAACACAATCAGCCCCTGCTCCTCCACATTCTGCGTCCCCCCCGCAGCTGTAGCTCCTCTCAAGCGTCATTGCTTCTTCTAACATTTCTCCAAAAGCCTCTCCTGCTGCTGCATCAGGTTTTACTCCTCCTGCTCCTTCTGCTACTCCTGCCCAATCACCCCACCCCTCTCTCCAAACATCACCTACTGCATCTTTTGCTGCACCTCCTCACCGAGTATAACCTCCTACTTCCCTGCATCCCCCCCCCAACATAATTATCCCCTGCTCCTCCAAAGCATTGCTGCTCCATCTGGCATTTCTCCCTGAACCTGAATCATATTGTTACTGCTGATCCTCCTTCCCTGAGCATCACCTCCTGCTTGCTCCTCGCCAAGCTCTTCCTCTCCTCCTTATTCCTTAGATTGGCTTGCCCCTCTTCCTTCTCCTCAACCGCAACATCCTTCTTCTTCTGCTCCTTTTCCAAGCATTACTGTTTCTCCCGTTGTTCCTCTCCAAGCATCTCCCCTCTGACCTCCCCAAGAGTCGCTCCTTGTTCTTCAAACCTCCGACGTTACCTCCTGCTGCTCCTCACTGAGCATCTCTAAATGACGGTACTCGTCCCTGAGCATATGTTCACGCGCCGTCTTTCCTGTCTGTTAACCTCGAGCGTCACCTCGTGGCACTGCGCCGCTTCAAGCATCATCTCCTGCCGAGGCGCCAAAGTCTGCTCCTGCTGCTCCTCCTCAAGCTTGACCTCCTGCTCTTTTTTTTATCTCCTCCCCGAGCTTCACCTACTCTTTGCCTCTTCGCCTCACTGCTCTTGCTGCATCCCTTGCTTCTGCTCCCTCTCCCACCTCCCTACCACGCTGCCTCCTTCCTCTTCTTCATGCTGCCCCCCCAAGCATTGCCTTCTTGCTCTGCTCCTCCTCAAGTATCTCCTCCTGCCCTTGCCACTTCCTCAGGACTCCCTTCTCCTCCTCTTCTCCTATATATTCTTAACCAGTCTTCAGTCTCGTCCTCCGCCTCTCCAGCTTGCCCCTCTTCAACTTTTACCTCGTCTCCTCCTGCAGCTTCCTCCATCAGCCTCCACTCCCATGTCCTCTATTGCGCCTCCTCCTCCTGCTCCTCCTCTGCTGCTGATGCTGCTGCTGCTGTCCCTTATGGAGGCTCCAGATTAGTCTACTGCTGTGTTTTAATGGTGCGCGTAATGACGGGCTCCGTAGTGAGTCTCCCCCGTTACGAGACATGTAAATGTGTTGAAGGGCAGGTCTATTTTGATTAAACTGAACGCTCTGCGTATGTGTGTGTTGTGTGTGTGTGTGTAGAGACAGAGAGAGAGAGAGAGGTAGGAGGTTAAGATGGAGAAGAGAGACAAATAGGTAGAGTGTGGGTGGTGGGTTGTTTGTGGTCACGGTGGCCTTTTCATGGTAAGTAGGTGCCTAATGAACTGGTGTAAAGCTGATCTGAGTCTGCTGGTGTAAAATAGACCCACTGCTGACACAGTCGCTGCTGTTACCCCGGCTCTGCAAACTTCTCCTCTATAAACTTTCAGACTCCCTTTTTTTCTTCCCAGAGTCAGACCGATACGAGCTCTGGGATGATGTAACCGGCTCATTTCAGCCTCTCACCTAGATCGCCATCAGTATGTTGGCCTTCGAGTAACAGGATGGCAGTACAGAAGATATGTTTTGAGAAAACAAGTTTGTTGCTAGGTAGGGATGCATCTAGTGATTACTTTCATCGTCAGTTAATTTGCCAACCGTTATCTTGATTGACTGATTAAAGGATTGATGTGTAGGGATAAACTGAGCCAATACTGTTGTTTTAAATGTAAGAGCCTGATCGTTTTTTAGGCGCTGATGCAGATAGTGTTTTGCAATGAGCCCTAGAATGTGGTTATCAACCACTGGTGACAAAGATACATATTTTGCACGGAAACAACAAACTTCACTTTGATTCCCTAAATCATCCTTTTCTTGCGTTACAGTATCTTAAAATATACAAGGTTTCATATTGTCAAATCCAACAACACGTACGCCACATGTGATAAATCTGCTGCAAGCAAATATTGGCTATGGCTGACGCATTGATCGGTCCTCTTTATTTCCCCTCTGTGCCGCGGAAAACAAAGACACCTCTTAAAGACGTTCACCTTTTCATTACAGTTTGTTGAAAGGGTACGAATTCAATCATAAAAAATGCATAAAGCAACCTTTGGTCAAACCCTCTTTCACATGAAAAAGATGATTTTTCTTTTTAATTAACTGCCTCCACACTCGCTTTTAAGCTCATACAAACAGCTACGCGATGAAAGGAATTGTTCAGGGGTTCCCTGGCCTTACACACTGATGTCAGGGAAGGCACGAGCCGGTAGCTAATGAATGTGCCGGTGAGAAATTGTTGTGACACGACAAAAACATTGGCAACCTGCGCCTAGTGAAAGTCTTCTTATTTGCAGATAGGCCGATAGCAAAATATTGCCCGATAAATCTGCGCGTCCCTAATTATTAGGTCTGTAAGTGCCCACTATAATTTCCCAGAATGCAAGCTGACATATTCGCTGACATTTTGTTGTTTTTGTCCTTCGGATCGATTAATTGACTAATTGTCTCGGCTCAAATATGTTGACATTATATCATGGATAAATGGCCCTGTAGCTTGCATTGCAAAGAAAGAAACAACATCACTGAATACTGAAATGTGACATAAAGTAAAGCAACAGTTTGCCAGATATTGGAAAAGGTGGACTCAGACAATGCTGTGTTTTGCTCAACAACGTATTAATCAATGGTAATACAATCAGTTGTCATATAGCTGCTGATTCATTTCTTGTGGATTACTGAATGGTTTCAGCTCTACTTCAGCATAGTTATCAGTGCTTTTTTTATTTGCGCGGGATAAGACTCATATCTTGAAATGTAATTATAAATGTATTATCAATATAGGTAGGCTCTGTGTTTTCTCTGTCTGCCTCGGTGTTTCTCTGTTTCTTTTGAGCCCTCCTTTGCCCACAGCCCTGCTGATTTCTGTGTTTGAAGAAGGTACTTTGCTGAATTTGAAACTTTGTCTTGATCATATCTGTTGTTTACCAAAGTACCAGCAGCTTTGTGAAAGTGTGAAGTCTGGCAGTCTTTTCCGGATTTGGAAAGACGCAGAAATGTGTACTGGAAAAGTAATTCTGCCTGGAGCTGTTTCTTATCGTTTATGTAGCCAGAAACTGCTGCACTGATACACTGATACCCCTGAATCCCCTCAGGGTTTATACCTTTTCACGGAGCCGTAAATGCACTACCTTAATCCTGCCTTTGACCCTGTAATTCTGAAAGTCAATGCAAACCCTGACCCAGCGGATATTGGTGGCATAAGTGCTACATATCCCGCAAACAAGCCCGGGGAGGGCTGGCAAAGTCATCTGTGTCTGAAGCAAACGCCCAGTCAGCAGCAGGCTCCCTCACCGAAATTGCTGATTTGTGTCAGTGTTGAGTGTCGACGGGTCGAGGAGTTAATTTCGTCCGACTTCTTTTCCGTGCAAGAGCTACAGGAGCCCAATTTAGAAATATCCCGAATCTGCGTCCCGCTCTACAGAGGCCGGGCTACATGTGAAGATGTACTCAGTATATATGATTACGCAGCACATATTGTCCCTGCGACTGCACGTCAACTATTTCCGTCCTTTTCCCTTGAGCCCAAACAAGCGCACGCCGCGTCCCATCTGTCATCTTGTATGAATGTTAAAGGTTAAACATTGTAGATCCTGTCTCTGATGCTGGTATTAACATGACACGCTGTAATTTGTGATTTTACTCAGTACGGGTGTGTTTGTGTGTGTGTGTGTGTGTGTGTGCGTGCAACAAATGATGAACAAATGATGCACTCAGGGAAACCCATCACACACTTATTGCGAAGAGATATGCAGATGACAAACTGCAGTGCCGCCACCAACACACACACACACACACACACACTCACACAATGTACCCTGCTCCATACTCTGCCTTCTCATGTTTTAAACATGCGGTTTCTGTATTCATCTGGTGACAGGTTATCAATGTGACAGACAGATAGTTGAACTGGGGGAAAGTAGGAGCTTGGGAGAAGATCCTTCGCACCAGTCCTGAGGCTCTTACTCCGTTGTTTCCCAGTCTATTTTTCCTCGGGGCCTCCTGTCAGTGTTATATATTTATTTCCACACAGCATTCAAATTGTCCCAGAATATATTTGGTTTTGCTCCTTTCCGTAACGCACTCGGAACCTGTGGGAATATCCACCTCAGAGTCCTGGGCTTCTGGTGCTGTATTTCCCACGGCGAATTGGGCATCAAGAGGCAATTTCGCATCAGTCTGCCCGGTATTAGACACTCTGCTTCTCTTTACCCACGGGCTATCAGACTTCAATATCGGAGTTTTCGGGAGGTTCAGGAAGTCATTTTCTAACAAAACATGCTCAATGTTTACTTAGACGCGATTAATGAGTCCGGTTGGTGTGAAAATATAGACTTAAGCATGAATCTTCGCACCTCGACTGTGAATTTTCACACAAGTCAACAATCCTTTTCTTACATTAAAGGAAGAGCGTGTTTGTCCGCTCAGTGATGAGTCACGTCTGCTGCCGAGGGGAAATATCAGTTTTTTTAATGCATACTTTTGGCAGCGTTCTTCCGCCAAATGTTTGGGTCACAGTGTACAGGATGCGATCCGAACAGCACGATCTGAAATAGTTTATGCTGTATCTGCAGCTGTGGCCAGTTTTTACATGTTTTTTTTTAAAATCCAAGTCCTGAGTCTGTTACGTCTCTGAATGCCGTTCATTGAAAATCACACAGCATCCGAACATTTTCCATTTAGAGCTGTATCAATACTAGTTGGACCCAGTCCCTTCGATGCACAGGCCAAACAGTTAAATATTCATGCTGTCTGGCTATGCAGGGTCTGCCTGACACAGACTTCTGCATTTTTTATCGTTCTGGAACTTTAACAGTGAAAATTAAACAACTTCTGTCAGCTGAGTCCTCACTTTTTCCAAGTCAAGTGTCACGTCTACAGGACAGCTCTGGCTGTAGCAATCAGTACTGTACAGCATATATACGCAGACCTTATTTGAGAATATGTGCATATGTCCAGTATTGTAATTCTGTCCAGGATGAGAAGAACTAAGCAGGCTGAAGCTCGCTGGCACTAAACCTGCAGTAATGTACTGTCATTTTTTGGCTGCAAGGAGCTGTGAACGCAACATTTACACATTAACACATTATCAAGCCGATGTGGAGAACACTTGTACGTACAGTGGCCTATTATTGCAACATTATGTCTCATTTTAAATTCCCGTCCACCTGATGAATCCAGTTCTGCCCTATTCTTACAGGAATAGTATTACCTGGGGACCTTAAGCAATTTGTAACCACTGCCGAGGACACCTGTGATCTTATTCACATGCAAATCTGCCAATTGTTAAAGAAAAAACTCCAAACAGTGATCATTTGATGATATTAGTCCCGTTTGAATCAGCATGTCGGTGATTGGGGGTTGTGTTTCTGTTGAAACAGGTGGGTTTTTTTTTTGTTGTTGTCATAAATTGGATGCATTATATGTGGAATAACAGTCACCAGCTGTGCTGTGATGACAGAGAAGGAGCAAATTAATGTTGTCGTGTTCAAGTGCAGTCACAAAGCATCTTTGACTTGATCTCAGTGAGCTGCAACTGTGTATTTATGCACGTGAAAAAATAAGGAAATCTACTGTAAACTATTATTAATTTGGCTGCAGAAGTAAAGGCGGTTCACTTGTTAAACGTAGATGCTACGCAGAGCCTTGACATCATATGCAGGAGATAATGTCTGTAAATTCCTCCAAAATACAGGCCTTGCTAAATCCCATGAGGTCCCCTGGTAATACAAGCCCAGGGTGAAAGTCCTTAAATTCAATATTCACTGTCTTTTTAGCTCTGACTTTTGTCCCCATACACTCTTGAGGGAAATATCTGGCTGTTGAGCTGCAACACAAACGGCAGAAAAAATGGAAACTTCTGCAAAACCACAGATGTGGTAGAGCTTTACATTTCTATATGTTGCAATGTACCATATATTCAGGTTCAGTTATCAGCTATGTCTTTTGTGTCACATTGCTAGCCTTATGCTCTTGTTGGGTTTCGGCACAGACACCACCTGGTCATGGTTAGGAAAACAACACGGTCTGGCTCGTTTGGTCACCACCCCAGGTCTCCTTCAGAACGCACAGTTTCCAACAAATGTCAATATTGTACAAAGTCTATGACACACGATGTTCACTGCTCAGCAGGTAGTGTACAGTGAGGCTTATCACTGAAAACTGCTGCCTCCCGGAAATTAGGTAGGTTGAGTGCGTTAAGACTGAACCACTACATCGAAACAAAACCAAAATAATGAGTTGACAGACAGTAAAGATCTCAGTGGAGCTGAGGGGAGCTGCAGCGCCGGGCGATAATTCTCTGTTGGTCGTAGCTAAATGTGTGCCGGTTTCTGAGAGGCGTACGATAGGCTGAGGACATGTATGCACCTACTGTAGAGTACCAGTATAAGGCGGGTGGCCTCTGCTGTATAAAACCTGCACGAATCAACAACAGTCGTTCAGCATCTGAGCCACGCTCATTACAAACATTTAACTACAATCACTATTTCTTCTCCACGGCTGACATCGCTGACGTGTTTTAAAGCATAAATTGATCTGAGCTGCAGAGAGAAGCGGAAGGCTTGCACATTGTAATGCACTTCACCACCTTAGCCCCTCGGGTTATTTGCATAACAAACCAGTCTAAATAGATTATATTTCCCTGATATGGAATGATAATTGATACCGTTGCAGAATAGAGCACTGGTGGGCATCAAAGGAATGAAAGAATCCTTTGTTTTCACCTAAAATTCTCCCCCTCCTTTCACCCAGGTCCATTATACTGTCACTTCAACTAATTTGCAGCTCAAAGAATCACATCAATACACCGCAATGTTAGACAGACGTCAATGGCGTGCTCTTTGAGTTGCTCTGCCTTCTCCTTTTCAACACGCAACTTAAGCAATCGCATCAATTACCCTTTGTTTCAGGCAAAGGCAAAAGAATTTCTCGGCGCTCTTGAGGTGGACTTAATAATAAAAAACACCTTTAAATTATCATAACCCCGGGCCTCCCGCTGACTTCTTTACCTACTGGCCGTTAAGAGGAAAAAACATTAGGAATGAGAGAATGTGAAATATGCATTCACGGCTTTTAAATGCAAATCAGACATGAAGGGAAGCAGACATTGCTCCAGATTGCAGTCCTTCAGTTTTCCTGGAGTGATGACAAAGAGACATTATTCCTCTCAGAAACATGGTGTTACATGCCTGTTATTGTGCAGTGCTGCTGTCCAAAATACAAACTATTACATAATAAACTTTTTAAAAAAACTCATCAGTGGCTCTATTACATCCAAAGATAATGATGTCAACACCTGATTGAAAGCAATAGATCAGATTAGGGCTGCAGCCATCATTGTCATCATCATCATCATCATCATCATCAGTTATTTGCATGATTTCCTGACTAATTGCTTTGTTTATAAAATGCCAAAATATATTGTTAAGTACCCATCACTAGTCCCGAGAGCCCAAGATGACAAGCACAGATGCTGAATGAAAACTTTGCAGTGAACGTTGTTGCAAGCTATGGGCACATATTTTTACCTGTCACAAGCACCATATTGGTAAGTTCACATTACATGTTTGTGACTTGACTTCTCTGGAAGGGGAGGGCATGGTGGTGGTGTTGCAGGAGACGAGGCTGCCAAACCAGTGACCACAGGTTGAGACCGTTTCAACATTTGTAAGTGTGATGGCACTGGATATTTTCCACCCCGGGACAATTTCCAGACATATTTGTGTACCTTTCTGGAGTAAACATGTTTGACATGCTTTGTTATTCATCTTAGAATGCTACCTTACGAACGCATTAGTCGAGACTGTGAGGGTGTGCATATGGACCTATAGACTTATGTCCACACGTACCAAAACAATCTTTTTTTCCCCCTGGTTCCTCGGCGTCGTTTGAGGAATATTTGCATCCAAATGGATCCATAGTAAACCACTCAACATGCTGTAGTTCATACTCCAGGCCTATGGGTGGCACTTGAAATTCACCAAAAATAGAGAAGAAGAGACGGAGCATGTGCTCACGCGCTGTATAGAAACAGCCAGTAGAAGGAGAAACCGAACACAACAAGAAGAAGATGAAAATGGTAAGTCGGTTGTCCATAATACTTTTTTGCTCAGGGTAGTGGCAGAGGAGCAGAATATTTTGCCCCAGTAACCCTGATTGGCTCAATATCTTCTGCAGCACGAACACGAGCATGTATTCCGGCATTGTTGCTGTTTTATGAGACTTCCGGCATTGTTGCTGTTTTATGAGACTTCACGGGGTTAAGAGGTTGAAGGCTAGAGGTCGAGGGGTGGGGTGTTGGCGTCACTGATACCCAAAGTCTCTGTCCACTCAAGCAGCGTTTTCGAAATTTTTCACCCTGAGACCAGGTTTCAAAAAAGTGCATTTACAGGATCCATTCGGACGATCGGCCAAAACAATGCAAAACGTGCGTTTACACACAAAAAGCGTTTTAATTGTGGATGGCCCCTTACATGCGTAATTGGTGCAGACTGATCTGAGACATGTTAGCTTACAAAGGAGGTGCGGCTAGGTGGTTAGCCTCCACCAAAAGAGGAAAAATGCCTTTCCTGTTTACTCCAAAACTGTCATATTTACATGTGATTTGTTGCTGGCTAGCTAGCTCGCTTTCCATTGTTAAACCATGGACTTATTATATCTGGACAAAGTCATGGAGGTGGGTTTTACTCCTAAGAAAGCTGCTCAGTGGAGCATGAAGCGAAAATGGTTCAATAAAAAAACCCAGATCTTCCGTGTTGTGGGGCCCATAGAGCGTGCACACTAGAGCCGGCTAACTTGAATGAGGATAAAATGATTAGTTGTCCAAATGTTATTTGACCTAATAGCTTAAATTATGACAGTCAAATGAGTCATTTTGCATGCTCAAAACACTTTTTCCATCATTTTACAGACCCTACTTTCACAATGTTAGCTTACGGGAAAAAGTCCGTCTGGGCCACAGTGCATCACATGAGGGTAGATACACAGTTTGGCCTCTACGAAATCTGGTTTCTAAGCCTGGCGCTTGTGGTAAGCCTACAACCAGGAGTCAGTGGCTTTGTTCAGAGTTGGTGTTTTAACCCGTGAGCTTCATTGCTGGAACAGGATTTCTGAATCGCAGCGTGCAAGGCAAGTTTATTTGTATAGCACAATTCAGAGACAAGGCAACTCCAAGTGCTTTACAGGGGCATAAAAATTGCATTTGAAATACATAAAAAAGAAGTGGGAAGACATAAAGAAACAAAACATCAGAACAAGTTAAGCAATAAACAGTTAAGCTGAAATATAAAAGGTTTAAAAGAGACAAGACTAAAGAATAAAGTCACGGTCCAGTTCAAAGCCTTGAGATTGCTTCAGTAAAAGGAAGTGGCAAACAAAAAGCCTTGATTTAAAAGAGATGAGAGTTGGAGCGGACCTGCAGCTTTCTGTGAGTTTGTTCCAGGCGTGTGGTGCATAATAACTGAACGCTGCTTCTCCACGTTTAGTTTGGACTCCAGGGACTGAAAGCAGGACTGTACCCGACGACCCCAGAGGTCCGGATGGTTCATAACGTAGCAGCAGACCAGAGATGTGTGTTGGCCCGAAACCATTCAGTCCCTTTAAACCAACAGCAGGATTTTGAGATCTGTTCTGTGACAGACGGTGTAGTCACTGGAGCTAATGTTAACTGTTCTGTGACTGTGATGCAAGCTGTTGATGATGAGTAAAATAGTAATCCCTCCAAACCACAGCTTGGTAAAAATGGTTAAACCACGACATCTTGTTTTCTCTTTACAATCATGATAAACTCAGAAGGTGTGACGTGTACGTGAGGAGACTTCAGTTAAGTAATATGAAGAGTATCTAACCATGACCACTCTGTTGACTAATGGAGTAGTTTACTATTGTATTAGTGTTAAAAGTACACCCTTCTACGTTATTCTGTTCTATTCTCCCCCTGTTTGTTCACAGTGCATGCTGCATACTGCAGCTCTGAGCTTTAGACCTTTATAGCTCAGCATATGATTGAACATAATGGCCCATTATTTATTTGCTGGTTGAGAGTGGGCCCTCTGCCAGCCTCTTCAGGGTTCCTGCTGTGGGCATATGGTCTCACAGATATCCATGCTGGATATTAAGGACTGTGTCACTGCTGGAGCAAAAGAAAAGAGAGAAAAGGACATAATGGGTGAGACAACGCACATCCGTGATTTTGCCTCACCTTGAAAAGGTTGCGGGGGGAAAGGTGTCTCATCAGGAGTTTTAATCAGTTTTCATCCGAACAGCAGAAATGTTGAGATCTCAAGATATACATCGACACAGGATACACATGTATATGAATAATGGCTGCAGTAACGTTTGTTTTTATTGTGGTTCCTTGTCTCAATTGTCCTTTCCTTGAATGGATTAAATGATAGATTTACATTTAGTCAGGTGGCGATATGGACAAGAGAACGGGTTCTACTTGCAGCAATCATTGCTCCTGTTGATCCCAGCCTCCAGTCTCAGTAGTAGGTGCGTCTCAGCGAAATGCTAACACGAGCAGCAATCTGAGTCCGTTAATCAGGATGATATTTTTCAGTTACAGTATCAAATCAAATCAGTTTTATTTATATTGCCCAAAATCACAATCACACTGCCCCAGTGGGCTTTACAATCAGTACAATGAACGACATCCTCTGTCCTTACACCCTTGCTTCCACCAAGGAAAAACTTGACATGTTGAGAAAAAAAACTGGGGGGAAAAAAAGATGGAGGAAACCTCAGGAAGAGCCATGGAGGAGGGATCCCTCTCCCAGGACGGACAGACAGACATGCAATAGATGTCACGTGTACAGAACAGAACAACAAAATCACAGTTAAATGATTAGTACAATATTGCTTTCTCTGGCAGGTATAGGATCAAAAAGGGAATTTTGTACTGAAAAGGCTGTGTTTTTGGGAAGATATTCCCTTGATTTATAAAATGTTTACTGCAAAAGCCTGATATTAGGGTCAGGTGAACTCTAAAATGCACTTTTCACAGAATATGGACTGTAGTTTTCATTGGAAGTGCATCAGGAAGGGATCTTTTAATGGCTGGTATGAACAAGAGGAACAATGCAGTATGCTTAACGTGTTTCAGTGGTTATAAGGACATCTGATTATTGCTCTAAGATGGACTTGAGAAATTGTTTTTATAATTGTTGCGCTAAGTGCCCAACCTGAAAAAAAAGGAAGTGATTATAATATACAATTATCATATCTGAGAACCAGGAACCAACACATGTCTGACATTTTCCTTGATGAATGACGGAAAGGATTAACTGATCAATATCAGCATCGACATTACATCATTTGACTTTGACTTTGATTTTTCTTTTCATCATTACCTCAGCCAAGGAGGTTGTGATTTTGTTTATGTCCATTTGTCGGTTGGGTGGAATGTTAGCAGGACTTCACAAAAACCACCAAACTTGGATGGAAGGTGGATCTCGACCCAGAGACCAAAACCCCCAAAAAACGTTCCTGTAAGTGTTTTAGACAACTTCCTGTCCATTTTGCAGTTTGCAATCCCCTCCCTCCTCTCTGCGTCACCACACTTCCACAACTCCTCTCTTTTCTTCAAGTGTTTTTCATCTCTTGGCCCGTTTGGCAGCGCAGACCGTTACCAGGAGGGCTGGAACTGGTAGCTTTTCCTGCTCAGCCATTGCCGGTGTGGATACCATGACATGACTTTTCTCTTTTATTGCATGAGCCCAGGTGGGAGAAGGGACACGGGTTACTGAGCACTCTATAACAGTGATAAGTGTTGGGAAAAAATAAAACAACACCTAGGGCAGCTTTAACCTTTGGTGCAGGTCTGGATAAAGGGACAGATCCAGAATCTTCTCACTTTCATTAACATTACAAGATTTTTCACCATTTTTGTCAGTTTCTCAGGGAACAAGACGTGGATCTTGATGCAAAAAACCTGGTATCGACAGTAAATTGATGCAGATCAAAATATAAGTCTGGATCTCGAGGATTTCAGTTTTTTTTTATTTTGATACTAGATTAGGCTCGATTGAATTGAAGTGGACTGTTTGGCCTCCGAGGTGGTACGCGCTCTACTGAATGCCATTCTAGCTTTTATTATAGCTCTCTACCTGCACAGTCCTGTGTTCCTATTTCAGCTTAAACCTTATCAACTCACGGTAGGTTGACCAAGCGCTCATGTTCTTTTATCCCCGGCTTCACACTTGCTCCGTTTCATCGACACCTGCTTTTTACAGCCACAGGCTTCTTGTGTTCTGTCGGCTGCTAAGCTGCTCTGCTGGAGCAGTGGGGCAGCGAGTAGCTCTGCTCAGGAACAGAAGGAAACCGACTGCAGGAGAAAGACGGATCATTGTTCAGGTTTGACACGTGCACTTTGAGTGTCGACTTCTGTCTGGCAAAATGTCACACACTTGAACTGTGCACGTAGCATGACCCCACATTTAAGGCTTTTTCTGCGGTTACTTTGTTTCCTCTTGTTCTCCTTAATAAATTCAACGCAACGGGGGCGAAGCAGAATCCAGGGCAGTGCAGACAGGCAGCCGAGCGACGGGGGCAATTTTAGTTTGACAGTTTTACTCTGCGTGACAGCGGTTTTGATAGCAAATCTCCCGAGAGAGGGAGAGAGCGAAAAAAACGAGGGATGAGAGAGGATAGAAAATGAGTTAAAGCAAGGAAAAGACATAAAGAGAGCGAGACGATGAACCCAGTGGTTAGCCCTCTGCAGTTTGATATATGGAGCAGAGAGCCAATAAGTGTCAGGTCCCTCCCACTAGGGAGCCATTTTAACAAGCTCTTAGTATTTGAGTGGCTGTTAGCAGGCTTGTAATCTAGCCTGGCAATTTTCTGACTGCTGCGGAATTGAAACTATAAAGCTGTGAACACATAGGTAGGTATACACAAGTCGGGAAAATATTGCAGAGACTTTTTAGGAGCGTCCACAACTGTGTGAGCCTTCTGTCTTAAACTATTGACCATACCTGCCAACATCAGGCTGTTAAGAAGAGATTTTATGGGGTATTGGCAAACGGCCAAACCCTCAACACCCCCGTCCTCAAATAACCCTGCACCACAGATTAATAGAACAAACACAAGGATCTGAAAGTAAAATTAGTTTTAATTAGCCTCGAATGAAAATAAATCGTACAAAATGTATTTAAGGAGTCGATATCTAAAATCCACACCACAGAAAGATTAACAGGAAATAACCAGGATACCAGGAAATTACCAGTCGGCAGCAGAGCAGGAGAAAGGCTTGAAAATAGTGAGACTCACACCAAAATTGGGATTGTCGGCGTTGTCAGGCTATTTACTTAGATCATCTAAAAATACAGCGCAGAGATGTAAACTCAAGGGGATGGCACGTACCATCCTCTCGGTCACGAGCCAGAATCAATATTCACACTGCAATCGTGCAATCCACCGTGTGCTTCGGGCCACCGGTCAGCCTCGACACTTCTGAGCGTTAACGCGTGTCTCCATTCCAGAGCGAGAAATTAATTTTTTATTTGGGTCCTGGCCTGAACCCGCTCTGCAATATCCAGAGTACACACAGCGCAGTACAGTGTACTTTATCGATTGTGTGATGATCCCCTTCACTGGGAAACTCAACAAGCCCATTTTGGTTTGAACAAACTAAACTAGAGGTGTGAATCTTCTCTGGCCTCACCATTCCATTTGATTGCGTTTCAGCTGTCATCGAAATGATTCTTGATGCATCCCGATGAATCTCAGTGTACGGCATCCTCACTGATATATATTACTGCAAATGGCAATTTTTT
Organism: Diplodus sargus; assembly: GCA_903131615.1. NCBI lineage: Eukaryota > Metazoa > Chordata > Actinopteri > Spariformes > Sparidae > Diplodus > Diplodus sargus. The sequence goes on from CAEMYA010000488.1 coordinate 1,093,479, forward strand.
TATCTTCTAAATCCCCATTTTAACCAGAAAGTCCTTCCAATAATCAGACTCCAGAAGTCTACAAGATAAGAGCTGCATCTTTTCATTATGAAAGCCAAACATAAGCTGCAGACTCTCGATTATGCTCCGTCTCTGCATCGATGCAGAATCTTCCACGTCGCGATGCATCATATAATCGAGAAATGTCCACACCTCTAGAGTAAACCCAAGGGATTACAGCACTGCACATTCCCTGTTAGAGAAGTTCTTACTTTGTTTTTTTAGCCAGGGGATGAACACAGCAGAAAGTTGAAATAACGTTCACTCTGAGATTCATCTCAAACAGCAGCCCTGAAGACAGACAGATGTACCTGAGGGAGCATCTACAATCACGATAGGAACAAACTATCACAGTATGTTCCTTATCGGCTGGTTTACATGGAGAAGCGTGAGCATTGCTCTTTCTGTATGAATCAAGAGAAATTTAAATTATTTAGGTCATTTGTAGCATAGATTCATATAATATCCACAAAGTTAGCTGGGCTCCAATGTTATATATAAACCAAAGGTTTTTAGCATTTTAACTCACTTCAAAGCTGCGATGTATAAGAACCTTGGTTTGAAACACTTTTAAGATGTAGCTCAATTACTGATCAACAGAATGTGAAGACTGAAGATAGCATGCTAACCAGCTAGCTCCCTCCTGTCCTGTCTCGTAATACCAACCAAATCTCCCAATTCTAGCTGAATGGCTAACTGAGCTAACAAGCTAACGGCAGTTAGCAGTTTCTCCGGGGAAACACTGCCCCCTTATTTGTTTACGGTAGCCTTGCTTTGAAAGCTGGCCACCTCTTACATATTGCACCTTATAACCTACAACAAAATCAAATTAGCTAAATATGGTTGTGTAATGGACGGTTAGCTAACTAACATTAATATTTCAACACCTCAACAACCAGTAGCTACCTCTAAAAACTAGAAAATAAAAAATGACCTGGTACCACATATGGTGTGGTGCTCTGATTGATGGTAGATCCCAACAGCATCAACTGCGCTCTTTCAGTCAGACTAACTTTGAGGCTACATATGCACTCTCAGACTCTCGCAGTACCTATCAGCATGTAAAGTACATTGACTGGCATTTTTATTTCAAGCTGCATTTAAAACATTGACATCAAGTGAGCGGGTAACCAGCAAAATGGAGCCCTGTGCATACAGAGCAGTCAAATATGGGAGTCTGTAATAATTCTATGGTAATATTTTAAACGGTTTGCCTGCTGTGTTGCATTAGATTTCCATTCTGAGGTTGAACATATTATAGGCATTTAGTCCTAAATATGAGTTATTAGGTTGAGTGACACCACCTGTATATTCCGTTCTGTAGCAACCACTCTCTAGCAGTGTAACTGACAGTGCGACTTCAGCCATTTTAAGTCAAATGATTACATCCACTCCCCAAACATCTTGTCGTCTCCTTGTCTGTTTATATTATAAATGTTTCCTGATTGTTGATTTAGTCGCTTGGTTTAACTGTTGTTTATGGTATGTCTCCTTAAGGCTGCTTGATTATGGCAAAAATCATAATCCAACTATTTTGATCAGTTATTTTTGAAGATCATGATTATTTAACAATGCTCAATGCTCGGCCAATGATCACGCCCAGAGAAGCAGCATCAGGCAGAGTCCTGCACGGGTTCGGGTACCCGCACAATTTGGATGAAACGGGTGAAAAATAATGTATTGTGCGGGACACGGGTGCGGACCGGGTCGGACGCCTGGAAAGCGCGGGTCAGGTTTTGTGATTGCCATTTTCAAGGCGTCACGTGCAACACAAAAAAAACCCAAAACATTATTAGCTACACAGCTACAAAAATATGGCAAAATGACAAGCATTTATATTTCACATGAGCTCATTCATGCATGCTTGCGCCCTCCCAGAGCTCCCACTCCCCACGCTGGCTTACTTTCATTTTTAAAAAATTGCATCCGTCTAATTTTCCTTCGGGTGCGGGTCAGGCATCGCTATCAATTTATAGCGGGTCGGCTCGGGTGCGGAATGTATTTTCTGCTACTGTCGGAAAATGGGTCGGATGTGGTTTTAAGTATGGCGGGTACGGGCGGGTCCGGGTTTGCAAAATAAGACCCGTGCAGGACTCACCATTTCCTTTGTTTTTGGTTCTATTTGCACAACATGTCATAGACCAGCTCTGGGGACATCACACACAGTCAGCACTGTAAAGAGCTGAAAGGACGCTCTGCTAGTTTAGGTGGACCAAGTTTTGGAAATGCCACCGAGGGCTTGACGACTGTTCCTGCCTGCTCTCCCAACATATGTTCACGGTGAATTTTGTTTGTGCTAACATGCGCTGCTGTGTGATATCTTCCTGTCCAACTGCTAGATCAGTCACATTGTCCGTCATCTCGGTTTGACCTGAACAAAACATGCCACAGGTCGGCTGAGAGTGAGCAGGTGCTTTTAGGAAGATGTGATAGTTCAGCACTGTAAAGTAAGGGGGTGCACTGGATTCACAAGTCAGAATGATCACCATCATGTTAGAATGAAATGTGGCACATTAATCAAATATCTTGATCTTTAGACAACATAATTGAAGAAAACATATTTGAAAATAAAGAAATTCAATCGCCCAGCCCTATGTCATTCTTTCCTAAATGTACAGCACCATTCAGATACTGTGTTGAATTACCACGAAGCCGACTGTTTTCACAGTTTCTGAATTTTCTCCCACTAAAAAGCCTCCAAAGCCAACTAATGTCTTCAGCCTTAATTGGATGATTGTTTAACTTGCAGCACAGCTGTGCACCTACACACACAGCGAGGGCAGCAGAATTATTATCAACAAACACCCTAACACTTTGATGCAAACTGCATGGCGAGGCTGTGTTTTTCACACATATTTTTCCTTTTTAAGTCACTCAGCTCATACTTCAAGTCGTTTTTGCTCATTTATTTTAACAAATGTCACTGAAGACAAATTCACATTTTTCAGTGCTGTCAGGTCAAGTTTAAAAGGAAGGGGAATGATGGTTCCTGTCCATTCCTGGACAGGGAGCTGTTATGGAAAGCCGCGGTAGCAACCATGCAGCTATAAACGAGCTGCACATAAAGTCAAATATGCATTCGGTCAGAAACTAAGCAATCTGCCTGACACAAATAATCCCGCCCTGGCTGGTGGCATTGATGCATTATTTAACAGCTGCTTTGGCAGGATATTTCTTTTAATAGTCAAACATAACACCAGCTGAATGATAGTCCGGCGTGGACATCTCTACTCATACTGCTCCTCTGAGTACACTGCATCTGTTTAAGGGACTTCGGAAGACTAACAGTCACTCGGGGACCCAATTTGTACTTGAACGCTGACAAAGTGCTTCCGGAGCCACAGAAAGTAAAAAGACAGCAGCGAAAAGGGGGCAGAGGTCGCGACGGGGAGGAGGGAAGCAGAGATTCACGGAGGAAAAGTGGAATTGGATGTAGCTGTTGTGTTGTAGTCCTCAGGGTCGATCCAGGAGGAGACACTGCACATCTCTGTGACAGCAGGTCAAACTATGTGTGTGTATGTGTGTGTATGTGTGTGTGTGTGTGTGTGTGTGTGTGTGTGTGAGCATAAATGCACTTAAGAGATGCAATGCAGTTGACTAGACATCAACACTTGACTCTGATGACCCTCTCACACACACACACACACAAACACGCACACTTGGCACGTACACACAAAGCAGCATCTTCACAGCACAGATGATGAGCAGTGTTCGCATCAGAGTGACACGGATAACACTGCCGGAAGCAGAGAGAGAGAGAGAGAGAAAAAGACACAACTCTGAGAAAGTGAAATGTCTGTTGTGATCATGTAACAGGTCTAGGTGACGTGTTAATACCGTATTAAAGTAGGTGTCAAATGGCTCATTCTGTGCAGAAATGCACACGGCCCGTATTCAGACACGCTGCCTTCAAAAGAGCTGTCAGGGTTTCCGTATGGTTGTGATGTCACGAGAGAGCTGACCAATCAGAGCGTATTTCAAGAGGTGGTGAATTATCTTTGCACTTCTCGTTTCCTTTGTGAAAATCCCTTTGGGATTTTTCAATTGGATTTTAGATTATTGCATGAAGTGAGCTCTGCGGCAAACACAAACGTTAGACACTTTGTTAAAAAAAAAACCTCTGAGTACTAATTTCTGCAACACTCTATGGATAGTATATCATTCTGTTTTATGAACATTTACACATGTAAATATTTTCGAGTAGACACCCAAAGTAAAAGTACAAACTTAAAAATAACCATAGTAAGACCTTTGACTGAACTCAAATTTAACTCCGTCACCCGTTTCCGTCCCCCTTTCCTTCCTCAGAACCCCCCTCAGCTACTGATCCTCCTCAGGTTTCTACCTCAAGGAGCGCAGAGGTCCCCTCTAACGGCCCAACATATCTCTCACATTGCTGAAATTGTTTAAGCATGCTTGGTTTACCTTAGCTTGCATGCAGGATTTTACATAATCTTCCTCACTGAGTCAGAAAATAGCCATGGCAGGAGGGTCGCGGTACAGGTGACCTTTCGGTAGACTCGGCCCACCGGAGTCGCACCTCTCATCTCACTGCGATCTCCTCACCTCTGTGGCACAAATCTGGCAGGTTTCTGAACAGAGAAATGGATTTTTAAGAGTTTTTCATCTCTGTTCAGTGCTTGCACTTGAGTTGGCAGCACCTCTTCAAAATGTGTAAAAGTGGTCTCTCAGCATTAATTAATTTAACAGGGGATCTGAAATGGAAGGTTTTAAAACACTTCAAACAACAATCAAAAATGTCCAACTCGCTGTTTGGAACAGTAATCAAATTTAATTTGGAATTGTTTGCAACTAAAAATTCATGGAGCCGGTTTAATTTGATACGCAACCTGTGACTTCTGTCTTCCTGAATCGGTGGCTATCTCTTGTGTTAAATGGTAACTGCTCAATTATTTTTAAAAATGTGTTGCATAATGACATGCTCGGATATATTTGATAGAATTAAAGTTAAATTATAGATAAATAATTGTAGCTTTTTGTCTGATTGTACTTTTGATGTTGGGTAGGTTTTGTATTGAGTGCCGAGGTGAAAATTCCATGTTCGGTTTCAGAAGTAAGAGAAGTGCATTCAAGATCACTTTGACATTAATAATAATGCAGATGTAGCTCACCACATATGCCTAGACATGGACAGTATTCTTTTATGCTTTTTAATATCTTTGTTATGTCTTATTTCCCATAAGCCCTACAGCATTGTGGATTATTGTCACCACAGGAGAAAAAAAAAAAGGGTAATTCCACGAACAAGGTCGATAGTCTTTGGGTACTTCTGACACGTCTATAAAAAAGATTTACATTTCTAATAGCGAGTGCGGTAGCTGATGAAATTTTGGGTGTGAAGTGAGATATTGAAGCAGGCAGGTTTGGTGTGTAAACTGTAGCTTTAGCCTACACGTTTTGGTCTGTAGACAGTCTTCCATGTCAAGTTCCCTCCGTTGTGTTGGTGTTCAAATTCAAGAGATATCTCCAGATAAAGACTTTTTATCTAGAGCATCAGAAAGTTTTCTTGTGACAAGGTGGGTGGGGCTGGAGGGCAGGTGGTCTGTGTGCACTCTAAAATTACATTGTTGACTGGGAAAAGAGTAGAATTTGGATTGTATCTACCTGGGCGGGTCTCAATTGACGTATGTATGGGAAACACTGCCTGCAGTGTGGGTGACGTCATGGAGACTGCATCCATTTTTTTATGCAGTCTATGTCTGAAACTACAGAAATGCATTGAAGTGAAAAGTACAGAGTATATTTCCCACTGTTGTTATTGTGTTACTTGTTTTTAACATCTTTTATATTGTTGTTTTGGTTGCCAATGTTGTATAGTGAATATGTATTGTAGCTGCGTTTTTGACACATAGAGAGATACAGAGATATTTTTAAAGGCCCCCAACACACCGCCCAGACTCAAACCAACGGCCAACTGCCAAATCAGAGCAGACGCTGTCCACACGGCTCCAAAAGCTTCCAACGCAGCTGAGCACACCAAACAGATTTGTTCCCGAAACTCGTCCGAGTCTCCCCAAACACTTCAGATGGCCAACGGTTGGCCCGGTGTGCTTCACGCCTAACGCAGACATCAAAGATAACTCCGTCTCAGGGACTTCAGATGTAACTGAGCTTATAGCTGACTCAAGAACTGCTCGGAAGCTTTGCACTTTCCCATATTAACAAACAAATACATAACAAATGAATACATATAAAAAAAAAATTGCAAAAAATTACAAAGATTTCATAAAATGAAAATGCTCAAATTTTGCCTGAATAACTGTGCTTAGTAACTTTCCACCACTGATGTAAGATAATGTTTTTGTGTGTAATTGAGTGAACCTTCCCTTTAATGTTTATGCATGAGATTTTAATCCGTCTATGATAGACTTCCCATAATTACTAATCTGTATTACTGTAACAGCAGACACTGAGCGGTGCCTCAGGCTCTGTAAAGATCTCTGTGGTGGTGCCAGCAGCCTCTCCAGCGTCACGCCGCGGCCTACAGTGAGCCTGGTGGCGTGCGCCTCCACACTGACTTGACCGGGCCTCATACTGAGCGAGCATGTGTCTCTTAGCCATGTTGCACACTCTGCGTTAGCATAAGGTGACTCGCTGAGCTAGCGGATGTCTTCCAGGCCTGAACATCTGTCAACAGATTGACCCGCTGATAGATTGAGGCTGTCAGGAGAGATCCAGCAGAGTCCTGGTGGCACGCGGTCAGCTGATAACGCGCTCGTCCTCTCTTTGTTCATTTCCTGTCTTTCTCTCCCTGTCTCCGGGGAGACAAGGAGAGACACATGCTGACATGTGATAAACAGATCTGTGAATAATGGTCGACTTTAATAGAATACAAATGAGATGATTAGACACAAAATAACGCTTTAAGCTGGAGTGTGCTGATTTTTAATTATCTATATTCTGTCCCATCTGCATGGTGGGGGATGGTGTGAGATTCAAACTGGTACAGCAGCCTGGTGGTATGCTTTTGTTTTGGGAAATGATGATTGGCTCGTCAAGTCGTGCCTGTCCTGCTGTACGATGTCACTAAAGTAAATAATAAATGCATGCTGAAATTACCTTGTCAGTCAGTGACATTTCACCCAGCTGGATACAAACAACACACCTGCCAAATCTCCGGCTTTTCTTCACCTCCAGCGTGGAGGCTTGTTGTTTTGCTTTTGGGGAAAGAAGAACCTGAACCTGAAGTTTGAGGAGGAGTGTTTGATGAAGGTTATTTGCTGGTGTCAGGATTTAAGAGGATGGTGATTAAATGACATAGGAAAGTTGCATGAACCTTTTTTTTAGCTGGGAAACAGGTGCTCGCTTCTTTTTAAAAACCTCGATACGGCAACGTTTCCTTGTGTTTCCTCTTTATAGTCTTATAGTCATATCATCATCCAGTAAACAAGATTCTTCTGTAGTGATAAATGTTGGACACTGGAAAAACATTCTTTCTCTGCTTTTTTTTTGTGCCATGGCTGGGGTCAAACATCTCAGCATGAAGGGGCACAACAATGATTCTCCGCTTTTCTCTGACAACAAACACCGACAGCGTAGAAAGGTATTGATTTGCAGCTTAGTGATACTGGAGGACCGAACAACACACGCTGTAGAATAACAGTGAAATAGGTGCAGTGGCACAGCTCTGTTTGGTCTTTTTTATTGTGAATAACTTATCACTAATTAAACACTTCAGTTAATTAATTATGTAGTAACAGAAGATGAATTGGTAACTAGGGCTGCTGCTTACAGTTATTTAAAGGCTATTTATTTATTCCAAATGATCCCCGATAGCGGAATGCACTTGGCACCAGCTAGCCTTCACCACATTATATTTACAATATGCATCACAACGTTTGTGTTACGTTGCGTTAATCACCTGCACCTCAAATAGTGTTCGGGGTCCTTACATTTTGTTTGAAGGCCAATATGCAGTGATTTCCAGCTCTGCTTGACTAGAATAACTACAGAACTATACATGCCAACACGTGGTTATTGATCAGCTGCTGAGTAAGGCATTCTTAAATGGCACTTGAATGAGGATTTGGTATAACATTGATGAACACAGAGTGGGCAGTCATTCCAGTAGTCTTTTTAAGGCATTAGACACTGGAGGAGATAACATGATGAGACTGTCACCCGCTGTTCTGGTGAAATGACTGTGAAGGTTACTACATCCGAATATCCTCAGCGCACTTTTGGATGTGGATGAGAACACAGGTTATATTATTTTATTATTAACCCTTGAAATGATGAACCAGACAAGAAGAGGAAGATCTTCGGTACGTAATAAGAATACATTTGGAAACTTTAAGCTTGAAAATAAATCAGGTTTGAGCTTGTTTGATAAATATTTAGTCAACACTGAACAATAGCCCAAGTGACTTCAAGTTAAGGATTTTCATTGCTGATTAATCCGTTGCTGCTTTCTTGATTAATCGATGAGCTGTTTGGTCTATAAATTGTCAAAAAATTGTGAAAAATGTTGCTCAGTGTTTCGCAAAGCTCAAGCTGATGTCCTCAAATGTCTCGATTTACCCTCAACCCAAAGATATTCAGTTTACTGTCATACAGGAGTGAAGAAGCCGGGAAGTGTTCATGTTTAAGAAGCTGTGAATTTTCTCAAAAAAAAAAAAAAAAAATGTAACTCAAACTGATTCATCATTTTTTAGTTGATTGCAACTAGATCGTAGCATCTCTACTGGTAGCAATTTTAAAAAAATGACTATTTTCTGACCTTTATAGATCAAATGATTCATCAGCTCATTAAGAAAATAATCAGCAGATTGCTCCGTGATAACAATGACAGTTTATCTGATGTTTATGTCTGATGTTGGCTGATAAGTGAGCTTGCTTGCAGCACTGGACCACACTCACGACCATTTAATTGATCTTTTTCTTCGTACAATGATACATAATTGTAGGCTCGGATGAAAATGTTAGCTTGTTGCAGCCTTCAGTGTGTTTTTCAGTCTCCACATTTTGCGTTCTCGACGCACTTACGTAAATGTAAGAAGCTGTAATGCTCCTGTGGGTGTATTCTTTGTGAACAGGATGAGCTTGTCACTGTTTGAGATGCAGTGTAGATGTACTAAGGCACACAATGCACACTGTGGCCCATTTCCTTTCAGATGACTTCCATTCAGCTGCCGACTCCTTTTCCATTAGGCTTTTTTTGTGATCGCAAGTTGCATCTAAAATTATTTTGATGCCCCACTTTGATGGACTCCTGTGGGGTTTCCAAATTATTGTCAGTTTACACATCAAAATGCAAAAAAAAAAAAAAAAAAAAAAAAAAAAAAAAAAAAAAAACAGGAAATGGAAGTATATTTACTGAAGATTGATTTGATGAAAAATGTGGGGGATTTGGGCTTTGATGCCGGGGCTTGGAGATTAAATGTTGGCATTTGCAGCTGTAATGTTTCAACGTGTAGTTCTCAGTTCTGCCTCGTCTGATTTCGTGTCCCACTCATCTTTCAGTCCTGACTGGCAGCTCGGAGACGCACGCAACGCAAACTACTGGAAGTCTCTTGACACTCTTAAAGCTCTGCTGGATTTTGCCGCATAGTTGTGCGAGTTTGTGAATTTTATGAGAGTTGAAGTCGCAGTGTTATTTACAGTCTGTCCTAGATGTCAGGCTAAAAGTGACAGCTTCTGAATATGAAACAGATGCTACCCCGAGTTCATTCTGAGTGCATTATAATCATTACAAGCCAATCGTAGCCAGGAAATAATTACTATCCGGAGGGGAACTCCATTGGTTTTACTCTTAAAGGCAGATTACGGTCACGATTCAGCCTCGGAAAAACACTTCCATAGCGTTCCATGTCAAGTATAATTGGGGTTGGGCTTGGAGTCTGCAAACTTATAACAGAAGCACTTTGTAACAAACAGGGCAGATGGTGTTAAAGTGATGTTTGTTGTATTATGTAGAATGTGGGATCCAAAATTGTTGGAGCTTGACACACTGGGGACCAACAGTCAGGATTATTTCTCTGCCTCAGCGGCTCTTATATTGACCATTCCTTCTTAATCTGTCTCTTGTGAGTTCTCTACCTTTATTGAGGTTCAATATTAAATCACCGAGGCACCCGTTCCACTTTATATTTGACCCTTAAAGCGTTCAACTCTTATCGAAAGCCAACCATATCATCTGCGGAGGGTGTGCATTAATCACTGTTACAGAGCGGCAGTGATATTATTTTGCAGATAAACATCAAACGGCTAGAGATCCCCAGTGTGACTTCTTCTCTCCAGACACCTGAACCTGCGGTCGCTGCTGATACCCGGGACTGATCCTGTCCACTGCCGTTCCCGTTTTTTCAAATCTTTGAGTCGTTTCTTGCTGCTTCGTATTGTTATAATTCATCAAACTAATTTTGTTACGGGTATTCACTTTGTGCTAAAGCTAATCGTGAATGGCTTTGTCAGGAACGCCGCTGCCTTCGCACTGAAATGCATAATATATGATGTGAGCGTTTTGACATCACAACTGGGTGGCTGTGGTAGAAAGTAACTAAGTACATTACGTACTGTCAGTGTTGTCAAAAAGACAAAAGAAGTCATTTTCTGATTATGGGAATATGTTTTTGTTTGTCTGATAAATTACTTTAACAGTGTGATGCTTTGGCACTAATGCAGCATGTAGTACGCAAAGTAACTAGTAACTACAGTATTTCAAATACATAGTTTAGTAAAAATTACAATATTTGCTATATCGTGGAGCGGAAGTATAAAGTAGCAGAAAATGGAAATACAGTACTTCAAAATTGTACTCGAGTAAATCTACTTGAGTGTACTGAGTAACTATAAATTTGAGGTAGTTTACTTACTTTCTATTTTCTAAATTATGCTGCTGTACTTGTTCTTGTTCTGTACTTGTTAAAACTGAATCGAGGACTTTGCAGCATTGCTACTTTTTCTTCAGTAAAGCATCCAAGTACTTCTTCTACCACTGCTGACCAATACCCAGTCTACTAAATTAATGCCAGTACGGGGATTGGTGCATCTCTTGCTTCAGCACTAATTAAGTGAAACAGCTGTTTCCTCTCTCACCTGGTTTTCACTCTCCGAACCCCTTCAGATTTACGCCGACGTGTTTCAAACTGAATGTGTGCAGAGGATCAGTCACAGCCTGCTGGCATGTTAATGATACGTTCTGAGACACCCTTTCCAGACATGACATCAGAAATCAAGCGCACCAACAAAGATTGAGTGTAGGATTTTAAGTTCATCTGTTTATATTTCCATTTCACAAAAGAGGACAAATGGCCGTCCCTTTCATCACACGTTCCGCCATGAACACACACACAGTACCTTTTATTTCTGCTTAATGCTACTCTATAGCCCTCGCTCGTGTCCGGTCCCGCTGCCCTCTGAACCACCGATCCTATCATATGGCAGAATATTCACTTTAACGAGCGGCCCGACGTGTGAAGATGTCTAACGCGGCGTCTACAGGCGTCGCTCTCCTTAAAAAACACAGCATGTCAGTTAGAGGCCTGTTCCCCTTGTGTTAGTCACAAAGGCACAAAGGATTCTGCCACAGTGACAGACTGCATGCTTCACACAGCGCTCGCGTCTCTGAGGGAGCGCGTGCACGTTTCTTTTTGTGGTGGTGGCAGTTTCATGTTAAGTTTTCTCGCGGAGACAGAGGGAGAAAGACAGGCTTCGTCGCTGCTCAGTTCTAAAAATACGAACCCAATATGTTCTGGTTTTATTGTTGTTCCGTTCCAATTTTTCTAAAAGACAATAAGTTAGTTATTTATTTATTAAACAATGACTAGCACACCCTGTTGTCTAAAAACTCAATATGGTGCAGTTATATTTATAGCGACAAGCCTCCGCTGTGACAGGCAATCATATTCTGGAGAGCCACAGTGTATCTTCTGTGTTTTAAAGCTACAGACCTGCCCTTTCTCCTCAAAGACCATGTTTTTTTGTTGACAGATTTTACTGTGTGTTTTATTGAATTATCCGATATATAATATGTCATATTGACAAGTCATCAGACTATACTGTTGTTCAGAAATAGGAGCTATGTGTCAGACTTTACAACAAAAGCAATGGAGAAAGCTGTAAATTGCTAAAATACACAGGTATCATGGGAATCTACAGGCCTTTTAGAGTCTGAAAAGCTGCGATAGAGCGTTCCTGTAGGACAGAGATGATATGTTATTGTTTCCAGCAGTGAAGAGCATGTCCTCGTTCGTCAAGTGAAATCATGACACCACAAATGTTCTAGGTCAAGGCTGTTAACGACAGGTGCGGGAGCGGCACGAGTCAGAGGGTGAGGGAGAGACGTCAAGGAAAAGATAAAGAAAGACACAAAGTCTCAGACTGAAAGTGTGTGTGTGTGTGTGTGTGTGTGGGTGTGTATGTGTGTGTGTGGCGTTGGGGTTCAATAAGAAACTATGACACAGATAAGTGCTCATGTGTGACAGCCTGGTTCTTTTCAACACAGCGGCCCAGCACATCCTCCAGCCTCCGTTCGCAACAACAACGACGTGTCAGCAATGACAAAAACAACCTGATACCTGGAGGCATTGGTTACACATGTGCACACATCGGATCCTGAAGATGTGTTGCTGTGGGACCACTCTGCTTTGTGGACACACTTGGCCTAAAAACGTCTACATTATGTTTCCCTGTGATGGATGGATGTCTTTAAATCAGTGTCCTGCTGCTCATTTATCATGTGTTTACCTGTTGTCGTGCGTTTTTTTTTGTTCATGCCACCTGGAAGGGTTACAAGTCTGACATGTTTTGAAGCAGCATTAATAAATGTTTTGGCCACTTCAGGGGAGCTGAGCAGGCTGTTAACAGGTCATGGACGTATTACCACCTTATAGAGTTGATATGTTGAGAGTGTTACTCAAACAGCTGCTTATTCAGACATCTAGCAGATGCTAAGCAGCATTAGCATTCATTCTGTGCAATGGTTCTGGTCACTCGATGACTGTAGGCATGACATTCACTTTCCTTTTATCTGTCTGGTCTTCACCAGCTCCCGAGGGAAACACTTGAGAATCTGCTGCTAAATGTACTGCTATATGTTCGCAGGCTAGAGTGGGAACCAAACATCACTGGTGGGGTGTTCTGGCTTTTTTATTTTTGCTGAAAATATCTGTCCTCTGCGGTTGGAAAAAAAAAAGCGATGATGAGAACGAAACTGAAAACAGTAAAGTTTCTGGCCCGTAAAACCAAAACAAATGAGCCAAAAGAGGATAAAATGCTCCACAGAGCTGAGGGGAATTGCTGCGTCGGGCGGTAATTGTCTTTGAATGTGTCGCTGTGCGTACCTCTCTTCTCATGGTCATTTGTTCCATTGTTACAATAACATAAAATAGAGTTTATTGCAGCTTTAAGTCAGTGAAATACATTTCAGTTCAAGCTAATCAAACACAGTCGGTGGGATTTGTTACAATAAAGTATAGAAAAGCACAAGAAGATCAGAACATCACAAGGTGACAGTGATAAATAACAACCTATCACCAACACATATCGTAAGACATAACTTGACACATGCATAACAGTATATGCATGGTGCACTAGTGCGTGTTTCTGTCATGTTAGTGCAGAAATCAGAAGATTATCTTTGAGAAGTTAACTGCAGAGGGTAAAAGGCTGTTTGAGTTTTACTGCTGAAGTTTTTACCATTGCCAAAATCCATCTACAATGAAAGTTTTATTAATTATAACTTACTGATGAATTGTTTTTTGTGTTAACAAACCAAGAAGAAGCATCCGGCTCAAGTTACATTGTTTACCTTGTTACTAAATCCCCCAAATATATGTTTATACAGAATTGATCCGGCAGGTGCGCGCCTTTGGTTATCACCTCGTATCAGAATAATAACTTTGATAAGACGGTGACGAAGTGAACTTTGTTTTGGTGCCGTACTGCCAGACTACACAGTAGCTTCTTTCCTCTCAATTAATCCTCAGCATTCCATTATAAAAAAATAGTGTTCATTCTATGACTCATCTGACCTGAATAAGTCAGAATCTGCCCGGTGACAGACATTGAATATAACTATAAAAAAGCTATATAGAAATAGCCTTCTTCTCACTGATGGTCTCATTTGCTTATGTAGGTCATACAGAGGCATCAGGATTAAACTCAGACGGTTTCGCA
>CAEMYA010000488.1:1108094-1120647 GCA_903131615.1 Diplodus sargus
GAAGTTCACCTCATTTCCTGGAGTCCCTTTCCTTGTCATAATCAACACTAGTACTTTCAGACTGCAGGTTTGCCTTCCTTGAAACTGGTACATATGGTGGCAAGCCCGAGTGCTGAAGTCCCTGCAGTGTGTGAAAGTAAATAAACAGAGATTAGCTATTAATACACGAGGACCGAGAGCCCCGTGTGTCTAATTTATCTTGCGTGGCACATGGTGGAGGAGAATTCGAGAAGGAAATTAATACCAGTATTAGCAGGAAAAGTTCGCAGAGGACGAGGGGGCTGATAAATGTGATGCAGCAGGAGATCGTTCCTACAGATACTGTCAGTGGAAGCCTGAGACATAGCTTGTTGTTCAACTCTTATTGGACTAGTCAGAGAGCCCGCTGGATTATGGGAAAATGTTGTGGATGATGCAAAACAATGTAAGTCTTAACAAGGCTGGAAAGATGTTGGCTAGTTGGACACGTTTGTTTCGGATTACGGGCAGATTTGACCACATCTGGGCATCACATGTGCAGGTGTAGCATCAAGCAAAACAGGTAATAAAGGGGCAGTCCACCAATTTGACACATTGAGGTCAGGTGACTGTCAATGGGGAGAACTTCAGCCCCGGTTTTATGGCGTCTTCTGGGGATCTGGTTATCGCACTTAAAGGTCCAGTGTGTAGCGTTTAGTGGCATCTAGCGGCGTGACTGCGGATGGCAACCAGCTAAACATCCCTTATCTCACCCTCGTCTGTGATAGCTAAAAACAATAAAATGGTCCTCTTTAGAGCGAGTGTTTGGTTTGGCCATTCCGGGACACTGTAGAAACATGGCGGTGCAACATGGCGGACAAAGAGGACCCTGCTCCCTCTGCTGATTTAAAAGGGGTCATCTAATGTCATAAAAATGCAACAATTTCTATTTTGAGTACATTATGCACTAATGAAAACACACTTATTAATGTCAAAGTCCTTTTAGGCGAGCCTTTTCACTTGGCCGCCATCTTGGCAACGCTCCCGGGCCAGTTATGTTGATCTAATGAGACCAGGCCCGTATCTAAACGAATGAGAGAGCCAGAACTCCGTCCTGTAATGGTCTCTAGGACGTAAGAACTGCATGTGTAGAATCACCAGCATCTATTTACATACTTAAAGTGGTTTGTCTCCTCTCATGTAATGTATTCAGTTCTGCAAATGCATGTTAAATTAAATCCTACACACTGGACCTGTGCCAGAAAACATATAGGAGAGAGCCTTCACTGTGCAGTCCTTAAAACCTACCCCTTCTCCCACATTCAAATATTTCCTTAAATTCAAGCTGCCGTAAGTGTTTGCTGTTTTAGTTAACTTCCTGTCCATTTTGCAGTCAGCTATCTCCTCTCCCTCCTCTCCACGCCACCACACTCCACACAACGCACGACCGCTTCCTTTTTTTTTTTTTCAAGGTAGCTGTCCTCGCCTCTTTCTTTTCTTCAATTCTTTTTCATCTCTTGGCCTCTTTGGTACCAGGAGCGCTGGGACTGGTAGCTTTCCTTGTTCCGGCGCCACCGTAGGTTACCAGAACAGGAGGAGGATCGGGCTCTCAGTGCGCTCTCTCCGAGCACACAGGAAAAGAGAAAATATATTTCTCTTTCAGTGCATGAGCAGGGGAGAGGAGAGACATGGGTTACTGGCCAAACACTCTGTAACAGCCACTGCAGTTAGAATACAGAGCGATTTAACACTTTTAATGAAAATGTATCACTTACAACAGCTTTAACTGCTGGACCCAAGATGTCTCCTCCTTCGCTGTTAAATCAGTTCTCCGTGTTTGAGCAACTGGAGGCTTTAAGATTTTATATCACGCTTGTGTTTCCTGAATATTGGACCACGACTTGCTTCTGAAATATTTGTCAGCACAGGTGTCAGACTCTGCACATACACCGTTCTACACAGTGAAGCTCGAACACTGATCCGTAGGAACAAGAGGAAAAACACATTTTGGACTGGAGGTGTCTATGAATCTGTCTTGTGAGTGAGCCAATTACTCTTACGGAGGTGCTGAAGGTCCCCTGTAAAGAGACACTTTCGTTCTGAGAGAATTGTTTTCTTCGAGACAGGCCCATAAACTCCTCTGTAATTTGAAGGAATGATGAAAAGTGATAAGCTTATCTTGGCTCGGCGCTGGATGTGAGAGATCACTAACTAGAAGCTACAGTAGCTTCGTGGGTTATCTGCAATGAGGGCATGAAGACAGGCGGTTGATCAGATGTCTGATATGATACAAAAAACAAACAATCATTTCTATGTTAATTACAGCATTTAGTAGTCTAATTAGATTAACTATGCATTCAATAAATTCCTGTAGGTGTATTTCCCTTTAAAGTGAAGCTGCAACTGATCCCATAAATGTCTGGTAATTGAGTAATTAGGGGCTAATATATAGTTTAGTATATCTTCAAGTTGCACTTAAACCAGTATCCGTGTGTTTGTTCCACTCTGGGTAAGTAGATAAAAGAGCAAAATGGCCCAAAAACCAAACCGCCGTTAATTTATGACATGATGGTGACACGCTGTTGTAGCAGAATTGTAATTTAGTCCACAGCGTCCACGACTCCCCGTGTAAATCTACCGTTGTTGCATAGTTATGTCTATTTTTCGCTGATACAGTGTGTTTTTGAACTGCTGAACAGACTCTTTCAAGACAACAGGGTCAGCCCATTAGCCACTACTCCAGATTGATGTTAAATGTGGAAGTTATTGGGTGAGCCTTTCGCAGGTTGTGTACAAGCCAGAGTGTAGCTGCGGGGGGACTGCGGCGCGTGGAGAGTGTAATGGCGAGCTGACCGGAGCTCCTGAGGGCCTCGTACAGGAAACCAGGCCTGACAGGAGCCAGAAGCTCATAAGACATACATGTTTTTTTTCTTGTAAGCTAGCATTTTGTTTACCTGTTCCTCCTAGTATATAATTCTTTATATGTGCAGAGGTACGCAGCTTGTCCGCGTAGGTTGCATGCGGTAAAGTGTTTTTTGAGATCTTCAGGGCTGTGTGCCTTGTAACTGTCTCCATCATTGATTTTTTGGCTTCATGCGAGAATTCCAAGAAAAAAGCTGTCCTCATGTATCTGCACAGCCTACGTGTGTTTGATTGGTGCAGGCGCACATCTGCGTCTCAGTGTGTGTGCTCTTGACTCCGTTGTCCTTCCGTGATGCCGTGTCGTTCCACTTCAACACCTGATTGGTCAACCGCTGTCTCTGCGGGCGGCATGACGTCTCTCACTCCAGGAGGGCTTTTAGCGTGTGTTGTGACTTGTGTGCACGTCTTGCGTGTTATTTTGGGTGTGCTCCCTTAACCAAGAGTAAGATGCTCCCGGGTGTATTTTCCTTTTTTTCTCCCTGAGGGCGTGCACACATATAGCATACACAGTACACACACACACAGGCACAAAGGAACACACACATTCAGAGGCATATAAATCACACAATTTGTGTCTTCGAACACTAATCTGGCTAGAACACACTGGGCTAATTAGGATAAGATGAACCGACCTCACTTGCTATTTGACCGCCTTTACACGCACACACGCACGCGCGCACGCGCACACACACACACACACACACAGGCACACACACACACACACACACACAGAGGTAGAGGAAGAGAAAGCAGAAAAACAGTAAAATTACCTCTAATTCAGTGTCTGTGATAGAAATACTTTTATCTCTCCCTCGTTGGCCACAACAAGGACATAACAGCCTCTTCGACAGCTACAATATTGCGCAGATTTACCTGCTGTTTTTCTCTGCCATAAAATGTCTATGGTTTCATTCAGCGGTGCGGTCGGTGCGTGCCGGCTGAGGAGGTGCACCACTGTGGGGGAGGTGGGTGCGATCACAGCCTCCAATATGTCAGGAGTAATTAGGCTGATCTGAATGTATACCCTATTATGCACGGAGAGGTGTGCGCTGTGCACTGTTAATTAGACTGATGAGTAGATCCACTCTAATAAGCACAGCAGACCTCTCTTTGAAACTCAGAATACACAAGGTGGGTTTGCTGTTAGGATTTGGTTATACCTGGGGACGAGTAGTTTGTAATTGTTCAAAGATAGGAAGAGTGTTGGAACAGTTCACCCTATTGAAATTTTCAAAAATGTTCTCATAAGCTTGTCAAATGTGAAGTTTTGATGCTTTTCTTTTGGACTGTTAGTCGACAGTCGATCAGTTTGAGACTGTTAACTTAACGTAATTATTATGAACATTTTAAGTATTTCAATTTAGGGCTGGGCAATACCTTAATATCATATCTTTTTTGTAATGTCAGACTAAACATCATCTTAAATTTTGAATATACTTACATAGAGTTTTTGTCTTTTCCTGGTATCAAAGGCTGAATTACAGTGATGTCATTTTCAGAACTTACCAGACTGTTTCACTGGTTCTAATACTTGTCTTTACCCATTTAGTAATTGTATCCACATTACTGATGATTACTAATCAAACATTTGGTCCAGCCAATAGCCCAAAATCCAAAGAGTCTTCATTTAGTATCGTAAATGACAAAGAATAGCAGCAGACCCTCACTTTTCACAGGCTGAAACCAGCAAATGACTTAATGGACTAACCCACTTATCATTGCCACTCTATCCTAAATTAGTGATTGCATTTGTTTTTTTCCACTTACTTACTACAAAATTAACATTTTATTGTGTCATATTGTGTCATCCCTATTGCTATTTTCACACAAACATTGCGACACATTGTACGTCTTTGTTACGTTTGAATGTTGTACATGTTGTACATGCTACCGCTGTTGTAGCCAGGATGCTAGCTCTGTGGAACGTCTGTGTTGTGCTAGTTTATGTCGGCAGACTCTGTTCGCTTCTGTTGCTCTCTGTTAGAGTAACTGATAGAGGCACCGGAAAACGTGCATGAAGTCATATTTATTGGACTGTAGAGGAAAATCCAACAGAGTCATTTGCAAAGAAACACACAGTCCAGCAGCATGAACAAACTTCAAGAAATCGTCCACAAGCTTATATAGGCAACAGAGAGAGACGGAGAAGTTCTAATTTGTCACGTCACAATACAATCCGCACATGTATGGCCAATAAAAAAGCGATTAATACAGGTTAATTGATTAATTGATATAGAGCACCTTTAATCTGAATTTCCTGGTTAAATAAAATCATGTTCATTACAAAATTACAGGGGCCAAAAACAGAAATCAAGATTCCAGTGCGGACCTGGATGTGATTAAAACAGAGCGGATCAGCGCGTGGTTCAGTCCTCCATGTTTTCGGTGTTGTCGTCAATCATACCTCGGTGTGCGCTAGTGATTTTTTTGGTCCGTTGCGGTTTACCCTGCACAAGCCTGCACCCCAGAGAGTAGCACTGCTGCACAAGGGATATCTGAAGCTTTTTTAGAAAACTCATGAAGAAAATACTTGACAGGTTAATCAATGGTGAAAATGATCATTAGCTGCGGCCCTAATGAACGGAGAGAGACGTGTGAAAGAGCTGTATTTTTTTGTTTATTTATATTCATTCCATATGAAATAAGAAGTTGGGTAACAAAAGAATAAATAAAAAAATAAGATATATCCTTTGCCACATTACTCTTCCAGGACTTGGAACACATTCTCAAGCTGTGAGCAGGATGTAATAACATGAAATGATGAAGCACAGAGGCCTTCCAAGAGTTCCTGGGCATGAAGGTGCAATCAATTTTCAATAAATCTATTACAAGCAAAGTCTGCGCATTGTATGCTAAAATTGGCTGAGAGTATTCCTTTCACAGTCTGTTCTGAAGTAGAAATATGGTGGTATGGTGGAGTATGACAGTGTACAGCCATTGTTCTACTCTCTAATCAAAGCCCCTGAATCAAATCCCTCCTTGCAAGACTTTGCTGGAAGGTAGAACTTGTAAGACTACACGAGCTATTCCAACATCTCTTCTGTCAACGTTGTGGATTTCTCACTGTATTACCATTTTTTTCTTTTTAGCCTCATTTTTTACTCAAACTTCAAAGACATCAGAGCGGGCAAAATATGCAGCAGGCAGAAATAAACTGGCTCTGTGTTCAGCGGTGGATCGTTTTTGGAAAATCTTTGTTGACAACGAGCCGCTAAACGCACTGAAGCTACAAATTAGATAGTGACAATTGTCACCGTTTGAGTAAGCTTTGGTCCAAGATTTTGATAGTCGACTACATTTTCGCGTGACAAGCATTTCATTTTCCCGAACGACCTTCACTCCCGAGGGGGAGCTGCAAAACTGGGTTCTGCTGTAATTAGGCTAGCCGGCTGACAAAAAAAAATAAAAAATGAAGCACCCAAGGTAGAGGGGGAGATAAAAGACAGGGAGGTAGAGGGAAGTAGAGGATGAAGGTGGGGAGGGTGTGAGGAGGAGGAGGAGAGATAATGAGAGGCAGGGTGACAGAATGAAAGAGTGCAAAAGGAGGAGAGCATGTCAAGAATCAAGGGGGGTTGTTCGCCTGCGGCTGCCTCGTGGTGTGATGTCGTCGAATCTTCTCACCGGGTTTTATTACAAAGGACTCTATGTTAGGGTCCGTGTTGTCAGCGTGCCATCCAACTTGTCTTAGAATGTCCGCTCGCTGCACTGTGTTGGTATTAATTTTACATACACCAGTTAAGTTCACCCGTACGTAACAAGAGAGCGAAGGACTTGCCCGGAAAAAAATCAAAAATCAAAAAATCAAAACACGCTAATGGCAGCAAAATGGCATCATTTCACGCTGAGGAATCTTAAAGTTCATGACAGAGCCGCAAACCTGAAACACCTCAAACAGCAAACAAATTGATTAATCTGACAGTTATTTTAATCATTTAGTTTGTAAAATCAGAATCAGCTCATTGCAGAGCACAAAGTGACTTATTGTACATTGTTTATTATCATGAATGACAAAGAATAGCAGCAGATCCTTACATTTCAGAAGCTGAAACTAGGTGATGTTTGACACATTTTGCTTGAAAAATTCCAATTAATCATCTAATTGTTGCATCTCTCTCCTAAATTATTGCGAGCATTTGGTTGTCTGTCTACTTTGCTATAAACATCATTAACATGCATGGACATGCGGATGTAATTGTTTTTTTTGGCTCCCAGCCTGCGAGGATTTGCACATTCAAAGACAGCAAGATGCTGAAAATAGTTCTTACGGCTGCTCGCATTGCATATTTCACCATTAACACAATAGGAGCCATAATATGAAGTGACATGTTTTATAATGAATGTTGCCATCTGGGCTTTTGCTGTCAAGTAGTTTTGTGGTTGAGTTGTCTTATAAATATATTTTTTTCTAGCTTTCACATGTCTTTGTTGCCATCTGAGAAAGCCCAATTAGCTTTATGTGGAAGGGTACTGTGTCAGTGTGTCACCCAGCTGTGATTTAATCAATGTGTGTGTCAGGTTGGTATGCGAGCAAACTGTAACAGATAGACCTGATAGTGTAGGTTCAGGTAAGGACATGTATTCATCAGGAGCATCCAGATCAGCTCAGTGCTTCCTACACACATTCACACAATAGAGTAATTTATTAGATTGCTGACTGGTTTCAGCTGTGTGTCATTATTATTTAATTTATGCTACCTGCACATGTTGTGTCAGTCAGTTACAATTAGTCTTAGGGATAAGATATACAAATTAAAATGTAGAACGTTAAGTTATCCAATATTAAAGCATGTTATATGTTGTATCACATTATTGTGATACGCTGAATTCTCAGAATAGTGTAAAAGTTATAATCAAGAGAACAACCAGACACGGCAGTCAGTGTTTGCAAATCCAGGAAGTTAAATTAAAAAATGTAATCACAGCCCTGCAAAATCTTAAAATCTAGTATTTCTAGCAACTGGCAGGCAGCAGTCCATTCTGGCCTCTACACACAGAAAGGTAAAGGGTTAGCTTTTAACAGACAAGAAAAATGACAAATGGCTGTTGTAATTTGGGGCAGCCAATCTGAGGTCAGGTGGCTTACCATTAGATGATATAAATTAGTCAGTTACTAATCAACATTTTGGGTGTTGGGCGTATTTGCTGTCCTACCGGTAATTGGATGGGAGGATAAGGATCTGTTTTTTCTGTGTGATAGACTGATAAATTACAGGACATTCTATCAGCTTGCTTTAGCGCAGGGACTGCAGTTTAGTGGAGGTGGCTAGTCATCACAGAAAGTTGAGAAATATGACTCCTGGGAACTCCAAAGAGGTCATATTTATGTTTTTTTTAATGAGCCACTGACAGGCCTACATTTAGGGATCACAGGTTGACCAGTCACTATAGCTGGTGACTGAAATGGAAGGCTACCAATGTAGCCAGTCACGCTTTACTCAATATAAAACATTGCTGCTAACATCCTCCTGGGCTAACTGCCAATGCTGCTCCTAACTGCTTTCCATTACAAATTACTTTTGTTGTTTCTAGCTGACACCCTTTGCTGCCTACTGTTATAACTGCTAGTAACTAATCTCTGTTGCTAAGTGCTATTACTGTTGCTAACTTTGTTGCTGCTACCTGTTATACTTACTGCCCTGCTGGAAAACCCAGCATAGACCAGCATCAAAACACAACATATGCTGATCTTGTTGGTGACCAGTCAACAACAAGACCAGTTGTGTTTTTGTGCTGGTTTTGGTGCTGGTCTATGCTGGTTTTTACAGCAGGGTGGTAACAGTCTAATGTTGCTAAGCCAGTTGTTAATGGCATTCTGTTGCTAACCGCTTTAGCCAACTGCTTTGGCTCTTGCCTACTGTGAATGCTGCTGGCAACAGCCTTCTTTTGCTATCTCTTATGGTCATTGTTAAGCTAGCTGTTAATTACTTTGTTTTGCTACCTGGTAATGCTTCTGCAAACTGTTAATGGTGCTGCTAACTTATCTCTGTTAAGTGCTTATGGTGCTGCTACTGGCTGTCTGTTTAACTTTTAACAGAGCTGCTAACTGTTTTCTGTTGCTAAATATAAATGCTGGTGCCAACTACTTTCTGATAACTGCTAATGCTGCTAACTGCTATTTACGAGCTAGCAGCCATTACTACACTCTTGTTCATAAAGTATTAATGTATATGATGTATACAAATATGTTTTAGTTATACTGTAGGCTACTGTAGCATGTGATATGGAAACACTGAGTGATAATGCTGTGCTTTGGTATTGTCCGGTATCAGATGAGTGAGATGGGGAACATAACTGTTACCAACAGTAAAAAGACGAAAATAAAAGCAGACAGTGACAACATTGTTTTTAATTAGATAATCTCTGCTGTGATTCTGTCATATCATTGTTACTTTTGTTTACACTGCGTAAACATAATCACAGGTCTGGCTTATTTGTGGCTACTTATCTGTTTTATCATGGAGTGGGTAGAAACAAGAGAGAGAGAGAAGCATTACATAAAAGGTGTAAAGTGGGATTTTATGAATATGAATGACACGAATCACCATGCAGAACTAAAGTTGGCATCTGAGCTCTCTTTACGTCTCTCTCTGTCTGTCTCTCTTTGTTTGACAGAGACAGTGATGGATACAAGGACAGCGACAGCTGAGCTCGGCTGGATATCGTTCCCTGCCAATGGAGTAAGAACAATGTGCAACGGTGTACTGTGTGTGTGTGTGTGTGTGTGTGTGTATGTGTGTGCGTGGGTGTGTATTTGTGTGTATCCTTGGGGAAAGCAGTTTGAGTACACTTTACAGTGCTCCATTAGAGAGTCTGTCAAAATCTTAATTACAGTTGCAAGGTGACACCAATTAACCGCTATTGATGCAGAATAGAATGGATTCTAATAGATCAGAGAGGGGAGCACACAAGAGTCCACAATACACAAATGAATAGAATAGAAAAAAAACTACAAAGAATAGAATGACATAGAAGTGGAAGGCTCTTCCACTCACTCTCTGGAAATGTTGGATTTTATAAACGCTTGCTTGGTTGCTAGCTGGTCACAATGGCATGCTGTCCATGTGTGTGTCTGTGTGTGTGTTTGTGTGCGTGTTTGAGGTGAGTGGCTCTAATTGTGATGAATGGTTGTCCCTGCTCAGAAAAGAACAAGGTAGAGGAGGGAAGAAAAGCGAATGAGGGAGGCAAGTGGGAAAGCAGGAAAAGAGAGGGAGACAAAATGGGAGGGAGGGAAAGGGAAAGTTTAATTTGTGTCAGGTCTCGGTAAACCCATTAATCATTTTAGCCTCTCTTCTCCCCTCTTTCTCTACCTCCTCCCCTCTCATCCGTACCCCCTGCCCCTGCCTCACACACACACACACACACACACACACGTTCCTCAGTGGGAGGAGGTAAGCGGCTATGATGAGAACCTCAACACCATCAGGACGTACCAGGTGTGCAACGTGTTTGAGCCCAGCCAGAACAACTGGCTCCTCACCACTTACATCGACCGGCGGGCGGCGCAACGCATCTACGTGGAGATCCGCTTCACTGTACGCGACTGCGCATCCATCCCTAGCGTCCTGGGCTCCTGCAAAGAGACGTTCAACCTGTACTACCTGGAGACGGACAGGACTGTGTCAGAGGGCATCAAGGGGGTGGAGTACTGGGCCAACGCCCCTTTTCTTAAGGTAATGGATCCAGAAACTAGAGTCTTTACACAGACAAACAAAGAATGAGGAGCTGCGTGCCAACCTGTAAATTAGCATTTCAAACATCGACTCTATAAAACATAGACTGAGCTTCAGGGTCTTAATTAATTGAAGACAATGCAAACCTCAAACCTGCATTATTTCTAATGAGCAGCAGGTGGCGACTCCACTGGTTCCACAAAGAAGTCCGATTGTATGGAAGCTTATGAGACAATGACCCTACTTCTCACTTGATTTATGAGCTCAGTAAACAGTTTCCAAATTACCTTACGGTCTCAATCGCTAGTGTCAACTTGTCCTTAATACAGCATGATGATTATTTTGTAAATTACAGTCTCATTTAGAGTAAAATAGACGATAAGGCTGGTACGTGGCTACCTTGTGATTGACAAATCACTACAGCATGTCCATGGATTCTGTGTCAGATCCAATCAGGATCTGCCCAGCTCCAACTCCGCCCTCTTGTCCAAATGTGGTTACTCCTACGGTAGCTCCATAAAACCAAGATGGCGGCAGCCGTAACACCACACTCGAGGGTTCAAAACAATATTCCGCAAACCAGTGGCGGATGTGGTGGATTGATGGTGGGTTTGCCCTTGATTTCAAAATAAAATTGTAATGATAATCTTAATGTTTTTCAACACAAGGGCATCAACACTGCCAGGCTATGTCATGGCTGAGCTTCAATTCTGATTTTGTCAGCTGGCATGTGAAATAGGAGTGCTAATTGCTGCAGTACAAATGAGCCTCATCTGTTTAGTACTCTGGAGAAAATGCAGGCCAGAGGCTGGAAATTGGACATCTGTGCATATTCAGTATGTAGCTGCTGTCGAATAGAAATCATATATCTCCAAATTTTGTGATTTTAGATTTTGTAGATGAGTGGAAGATGTTCCTTTAAATGTCTAGAAAGTTTTTTCGACTTTTAAGGCAAATAAACATTTGTACTGAAGAGCCCATTAGATTATCTTAAAAATGAAAAATATCTGTTTAAGCTCTAACTTCCTCCAGCTTTCAGAATGTCACTCTCTACTGGCTGGATGTGTTTTTCCTCGTGCTCTTCAGGATTCATAATTGTCATCTCTCCGAAGCTGCAGTTTTTCAATTTACCACATTTTTTCAGTGCAGTTTCACACTGTTAATGTTGATTAATGAGTGCTGGAGACCATCCAAGTGTTGAAAATCTCATCTCCTCCGGTGGCATCATTGAGGTTCATTTGGAAAAATGGAAAATTTATAACATAATGAAATGATATGGTATGTGGGCCCAAGTGTATTTATTCAGTATTATGCATGATATTTAAACATTAGTTAGTAAAACATTTTCAGAAATTATTAGAAAGCTCAGGACTTAAGAACTCGACAGAATTAGTTATTTATACACTTTTCTTTTGCCTTTTTTTCCTATTAAATCCTTCTCTCTCTCTGTCATTCACTGCCAGGTGGATACCATCGCAGCCGATGAGAGTTTCTCCCAGGTTGATTTTGGGGGACGGCTAATGAAGGTGAACACAGAAGTTCGGAGTTTTGGACCGCTGTCAAAAGGCCGAGGGTTCCACTTGGCCTTCCAGGATCTGGGCGCTTGCATGTCCCTTCTGGCTGTCAGAGTGTTCTACAAGAAATGTCCCAGCATAGTGCAGAACTTTGCTTTTTTCCCAGAGGTATGGACCAGAACTAGCTCATCACTGTGGTTGTCTTTTCATCAGACTTTGATGCAGCTGTTGTCCAACATGCAAATCTTTCTGTTTCTGATTCTGTGCAGACTCTGACTGGAGCAGAGTCCACCTCATTAGTCATTGCTAGGGGAAGTTGTATCCCCAATGCTGAGGAGGTAGATGTGCCCATAAAGCTCTACTGTAACGGAGACGGAGAGTGGATGGTACCCATCGGCAGCTGCAGCTGCAAGGCGGGTTATGAACCAGACAATGGCAACGTGTGCCGAGGTAAATCTGTGCATTAATGAGGCTGTGCTGATTCAAACC
>CAEMYA010000488.1:1124321-1137610 GCA_903131615.1 Diplodus sargus
AAAAGACTTCAAGCAAGTTAGCATTGCCAGTCTTATTGCTTCTGTGGTCGTCCATTTAGCCTCAAAATATTTGATCCAGTCAGATGTGAAGTCCGGTAAAGCCTGTAACATTTATCCCTAACCCTAGCACTAACCTTTCGCAGCTATTTACGCTCTGTTTAGAGAGTATGTTATGGTAATTATCACAAATCGCGACATGACATCAAATGAGGCGTAAAAAGCTGCAACAAAAGTATTTGGCTATTATGGGACTGTTCTCATCTTAGACTTGGACCCTCTCGCATTTTCAGTAGTTGAAATTTCATTTTAATGCTTTTGGTTGCCTAAAAATGTATTGTTCAGCATTTATTTGAACGAAAAGATGCACTGTTGTTAAGCTCTCCGGTAAGTGCATTCTGCCTGTATTTTGCTTGCCAAAATTAGCATCTCAATTAATTTCACATTCAAGTATGGAATTACAGATGCACCTAGCTATCCAAGCTAACTACCTAGCATTAGTCTCGACTCCCCAGCTCTCCAGCTCCACCATCTCACACCGATATGATCATTTCTGTCTCCTGATCTGATGATTATAGCCAAACTTGCATAAAACTGGTAGCCCACCAACCAATGTGTGTTTCACAGTGGCTATGTCCACTTCGTTTACACAGTGTATTATTGCAGCTCATGGTCGGTGTCTTAACCGCACAGCTTTATTTAAACCTTGAAATTAATTGATAATCAGTTCATTTGCGGTTGTCAATACATTTTTTTCTTGGTCTTCAAATTAATTCTACCATCTGTTACTTGTTTCAGCTCTAATCATAATGTTACTGATGTCAGGAAAAAATACAGATATTCGGTAGATCCCAAACGTTTCCAAATGTTTGTATATCATCTAACTTGCTTTTGCATCGAAAACAAAGACATTTACTCTTCAGTTCACCACCTTATAGAAGAACTCCTTCAGCACCACTAGCAAAACAATTCCAAACAGCCCCTCTAGAGACTGAAATAAGTATTCATCTCATTTAAAAAAAAACAGACCCACCACCTCCTCCACAGCACACGAAAAGGAAAGGACACTTAGGCTTAAGTAGCATGCAGTTCACTGGTGTTACATCATGTCTGAGTGGTAAAAACACAATGAGCAATATATAAAATAGTCCTTGTTTAATGTGATATAAAGCCAGCTTCATATCTGTGATCTGTTTCCACCAGCTCGTTTCAGCTAGCTCATGCAAAATGTAATATGCAGTAAAAGACGGGGCAAAGAACTGCATCCTCCGTTGTAAATCGAGTTAGAAAGAAAGCATCAGCAAAACAAGAAATAACCGTACAACACAATGGGACAGAACTGCACAAAGCAAGAGACGGGCAAATAAAACAGTAGTTTCATCGTGTTTCACCTCCCATTCTCTCTTCCTCCATCTATTTCTCTTTGCTCTTGTGTCCTTCAAAGTATTTCTTTCTTTGTTTTGTTGTTTGTTCTTTCTTTTTCTCTCCTCCTGACCCGCAAATCCATTTGCAAGTTTGATTGAGTGAGGCTCTCTGAGGCTCTTAGCTTGACGGCATTTTTTCTTATTCACTTGTTTCACTCAAGTCATGTTATCATTCGGAGTCCGGTTTGCCCGGACTCCTCTCAGTCTATCACCGTAAGTCTGTGGAACATTTGCATTTCGGTCCTTCGGCATCTGAAGAAATCACGGTGATAAAGTGAACGTTCATTACAGCGGAGGAGGGAAAACAAAGTGCTAAAGATAAATCAAAACTGTGAAAAAGTAACACTAAAATACCTCATTTGTTTGTTTCTCAGCCTTATGGCAGAGCCTTGGTTTCGGTCTGATTTCTCATTTCACACCTCTCTGTTTTATAGTCAGCCCCCAACAAAAAGTACTTCCTGTCAGTCACACAGTTAGTTGTAGTAGTTTAGTAGTAGTTTACGCCTGACAAACTTGGAAATGTTTATCTGCTAACCTGAGCTACGATCAAGATTCACTGAAGAAGGCACTACCAACTCAAAAATAAGGGGCAAGCATTCTATCTTAAAATATGATAATATAAACTCTTCCTGTACCTGATTAGATGAATAGTTGCTGAGTCGTTCTTAGTTTTACTTGAGATTTTCAAGCTAGAAATTGATTGCAGCAGCTCTGAAAGCTTTTTTTTCTTGGTACTGTTTATTAGCTGCAAAATTATCGCTACCATTTGGCAAGGATTTTCATTGAAAACGTCTCATGAGACCCTCTGAGTAAGAGGTTTAATAATTAAACAACACATTACCAGTCAACCCGAGGTTGACTGCTTAGGGGGGCGGATGGGCCTTAATATGCATGTTTGTGTGTGGTAGGGGTGCTAACCCTGGCAATGACAGTATTATGGAGCAGAGTTAGCAGAGCTTCTAGCATTCTACCCTCCGTCAACAGATTCAGTTTGGGTGTGTTTAAAAAAACGGATAGCGGTATTTTGGCCTGAATTTCAGATGTTCGTAGTAGATATTCACGTATCATTTGTTCTCTCCATATTCACTTAACCACTGTACCATCCACAACAACACCCCAGTCCCTGCATCACCAGTGTCAGCAATGCAGCCATTATTAATGAGTTTCTGGCACACACAAATTAAATATCAAAACCAAGTTTCGCCCAGGGCGGTTTTTTTCATTACCTTTTTTTGGACTAAACATAAAATTGAAAGTCCAAAAAACAAACTTTTTGTCCATAAACAAATAAAAAAACCTATTTTTTTTATCTTAATTAAGTATGGAAGGAACCAAAGAGGTTGGTCCATCTTTTGTTTACATGGATAATGCAAGGCAAGTTTATTTGTATAGCACAATTTAGACACAAGGCAATTCAAAGTGCTTTAAAGGGGCATGCAAAAACAAAACATTAAAAGAAATTAAAAACTGCATTTAAAATACATTTAAAAACAAGTAAGAAGAAGTCAAGAAACAAAACATTAAAACAAGTTAAGAAATAGAGAATTAGGCTAAAAATAGAAAAAGTTTAAAAGAGACAAGACTAGAAAATAAAAGTCACAGTGCAGTTCAAATCTTTAAAATTTCCTCAATGAAAATCACTATTGTTGGGAGGCTCATATTGCACTGACAGCTGTCTTTAACTTGATAAGCATTAACTTAACCTCACCTGATCTCCTCTACTCTGCTCTGTGTGTGTGCAGGAGTCCCCACCCAGCCTTGGTAAAACAAGGTGAGCAGAGAAGAAGAGAGAAACTAGCATAACTGTAAATGACAGATGATAAGCAGTCTCAGAATGAGCTGACGTGAAACGAAGGTACACAATTAGATTAAAAAACCATAGCCCAATGCAGTGGTGGGGGGAACGCTGCACAGTGAGTTAGGCTGGCCTTTGTTTGTGTTAAAACAGGGACAGAGACGTAGTTTTAACTGCAGAACAGTGTCTCACATTATGCCCTTATTTTGTTCAAAGAGCTGCTGAAATGTCTCTTGATGTACATTTTAACTAAGGCTGTGATTCTGTTGTGTGACATTATGTTCAGGTAAAGGTCAAGCTTTATTGCTATTAAAAATGCATGTTGAAAATTAAAAATGCAACACCGCTTTCGGAATATAGAGTGTGGGTGAGTGTGAATGGCTACTTCTGAGGGAGTGCAGTACGGTTGTTTTTTTTGTGGAATTGCATGAAGCTTTCCTTGATCCCCCCCCCGGGAATGAACTGGGAAAATATGCTACAACACACAGTTACAACTGACCTGTTTGACGTCTGGGAGGTTTGTGGGGTTATTTTGTAACAGCTGGGTATTAAATGCACATCATGCTGTACTTTCTTACATTTAAGGCTGGAGAGGGACTCATACAAGACCTGCTATGGCACTGGCTTTTAATTAAATGAGACGGAGAGCCTTCATAAGGCCTGGTGAGATGGGAGTGATGAGAGGCAGGAGTGCTCCATCACAAGAGAAGCGACTCCAAACTTGTTTAAGTGCTACAGAAGCATCTCGTACACACTGACTCCCACCACGAGGGTTTGTCTGTGCAAGTTATTAAACCACAGTCAAGCTGAATAACAAGCATGTACTCCATGTTCAGCACAAGCAGTCCCTGGGTGAATACAAGTTAGGGTTAGGGTTACAACAGGGAGTGTCTTCTTTAAGAATTCATATATGTGTTTCATGTCATAAAGGATTATTAATATTTATGGACAGAAACATCTCTGACCCAGATGAGGGAACCAGAGAAATGAAGTGATTTCTACCCCACAGATAATCAGTCTGAGTTTGTGAACATACAAAAAAAAATGTTTTTCTGCATCGTGTCTGAGCGAGATAATGTGCTGCTATCCCTAGAAAATCCCCCTCTGTGCTTTGTCAACCTCATACCACCCAAAATAGCTCCCATCAGTACGGCGTCTTTCTAAGACAAAGTTTACCAAATGTGTCGCAATAAAGACAAACAAAAGGCGCACAAACAACTCATATTTGTGCTGTTTGTTCATGTTCAGCAGGCAGAGTTGTGCATTGTTTTTATATGCCCCCCCTCTCTCTTTTCTCTCTTCAGCTTGCCCTCAGGGCACCTTCAAGTCGTTCCAGGGGGCAGGATTATGTCAGCAATGTCCGCTCAACAGTCGCTCCACCATCGAGGCCGCCACCCTGTGTGGTTGTCGGAACGGCTACTACCGCGGAGACATGGACAAACCGGAGGACGTGTGCACGAGTGAGTCAGCCTCTTTCGATCAGACAAATACAAAACACAGAAATGCATAAAACTTAAAGTAGCGTGGCTGAGTGCGATCGTCCCACAGGGTCGACTGTGACACAACCCAAGAAGGATTTTTGGACTGAAGTTACCATTCGCTGACATATTGCAGCATATCAGTGGTTGACATCCAATATCTCATCATTGAATTAAAGGCCAATATCTGCTTTGATGTATCATTCCAGCCCCTAATTTTATGCACCTCATTCAGAGCGAGTGTGCCGCAATGTTCCCGTCCCTTGTTTGGGGATTTGGGGAGCAGTAAGTAATAACACTGCCACATTCCTCAGGCTTTCCATTGGAGTGAATATGTGTTTAGTGTGTTGAAGAGGCTATATTGCTATGCAAGACGAGGCGCAGAGTTTGAAAAACGCTGCCTCTCAGTTCCACAGAGAGATGGTGTAAGTAGGTTGAGACATGAATCATTTGGACTGTTTCTGCAGCGAGTCTCAAATACTCTCTCCCTCTCTCTGTGTGTATGTGTGTGTGTGTGTGTGTGTGTGTGCGCGCGCACATACTGGTGACCTGGATACAACACCATGTTTTTTGGGCTAAAAAATGTTAGTTTCATTCATGAGTGTGTCTTTATTTTGCTCTTATAAATTCATGAATGAATTTGCAACATTCTGCCAGGAAAACACATAGATCAGCCTCAACTGTGAAAGGACTAATAGGATGGAGGCTCCACTGTGGATTTGGACTTGGCTCTGACCCATGGAGGCTTAGACACAGGACCCCTGGGGATGTCCTGTGGTGTCTGGCACCAGGGCGTTGGCAGTGTCCTGCGGGGTAGGGGCGGGGCCTCCATTGAACGGATTGGTTCTGGCACGTACCATGGATACTTGATTGGATTTGGATTTGGATCTGGGGAATTTTCAAGGGAACACCTTGAGCTCTTGGTCACTTTCTTCTGGCCATTCCTGAGCTGATTTTGCGGTGTGGCACTGCCATTAGGGAGTGTCGTCACCATGGCGATGTCTACTTGGTCAACAACAACATATTTATTGTATAGCTTAAGAAATAGGAGAGTGTTTTTCTCAAACTGTAAAGGAGCAACTCATCTTTCAATATTACACAAACATTCAAAATCAACACATATGAGGATACGTGTTTTTCACTGAACAGGATGGGTATAAAAATCTTGAGTAAACGCTCTGTGTTACATTCCACGACTGGTGCTAGCTTTAAAGGTAGTTTATCTTTTGATTGTATGCCAAAAATCTACTGCCCCACAATCCAGTAGTTGATCTGCTCTGGTTTTACACATCGTTCTCTCACCTTGTCTGCATAAACCAAACCAAATGGTCAAAATTGAATTAAGTTCAATTCAATTCTACTTTCACACCTCAACAGTTGAGGTGTGAAAGTAGTCTGAAACGCATAATCAATGTTGCTGTAAAATAGTGTCGAAGTGAACTATTAAAACATCTATAGAGGCAACATAAAAGTGTCTCAACCATAGATGTAATTCAGGATTGAAGCTCATTTAAGTTTTACACTAGAAACTCGCGGAAAATAGTTTTTTTTTTTCCTTCACTTGTATCACAATCAAACTGTATCACTGCGCATCATCTTTTGCAGAATATTTCAGAGGGGAAACATGACTTTGTCACATTTGTTACGGAACAGTTTGTGGGGTTAACTTCTTCTGACAGCAGAGAGGGCACATGAAATGCTTCACCTCAGAACGCAGCAGCAAACTCTCAAATTGGTGCTGACTGAAGAAAAATCAACTTCCCCAGTGAAAAGGTGTCAGATGTCAACCTACTCAGCCTACACAGCTTTGTGCATTACCTTGGTACTTTCAATTCAAGGGCAAAAACAAATGGAGTTTTGTTCACAACACAACAGCAATGAAAAAGAAGAGTGAATCTCCGAAAACCATGGGATGGAACTTTGATATGGGAGGGAGCTTCAGTGCATTCTTATTTGGTACAAACTCAATCACATATAATCAGATCGGTGAAATGGAAGAGCGAGCGTGCAGCGTGTGGATAGTCGGCTGACAGAAAATCATTCTCACAGCATGCCTCATGGGCGGCATAGGTACAGAGGAGGAGGTGTGTGTGTGTGTGTGGGTTTCTTTAGGGAGTGTATTTTTGTGTACGGGTCAGATTTTACTGCGTAAGCCGCTTACAATGCATTGTAGCAGGACAGTGTGGTTTCAGACTGCAGTGCAGTTCAGTCTCTGAAGTACTGAAACGGTTTCTGTAAAATGGTCTATTTAAATTGTGATTAGTTTTTTTGTTTTTTATATTTTTGCATTTGAACGTGTCTTTTCTGTGAACTCTGCGTTTTTTTTTTTGACAGCGTAAAAGAATTTGTATTTGTGCTATTCAGATCAAAATTGGGATTGAGGGAATATCTGTGTCAATGCTCTGCATGTGCCTGTGTGTATAATTATGAATGCACAGTTTCTGACGGGTCCGCTCTCTCAGCAGGAATGTTTATAAGATGGTGCGACTTAGATTTTCAACCCCCTACTGATTGTTAGCACTTTGATTCTGCGGCGTGGGTGTCTCCGAGTGTCTCTTTGACAAATACACACATACACATATTCCACAGGGCCGTCTCAAAGGTTTCTTGTGACTCTGTGATTTAGCATATGCCAAGGTTGAACATCCATTTCATTTCAACTGCTCTTGTTCCAACATGTCGTGCCAGTGTGTCGGTGCGTGTCGCGGGTCTTGTGATGTGTGCAAACAGCCAAGGAGAAGTGAACCCGCTAGGTTTAACCTTGTGAAAAACTCTGGGTGTGTGTTTAAGACTCAATATAACACCCTTGAATACCAGAGTTTCCCCTCCGATCAAAGAGATGAGCTGACAGAAAAGAGAGAGAACTGGCAAGAGAGAAACTGACTGACTGACTGACTGACTGACTGAAGAGTGACAGACAAAAGAGATTCTCTGGCTGCTGGTGAGCTGTCAGGTCACCTTCTGTCTGTTACACGCAGGGTTGGCTAAAGCCCAAACTCTCTACATCTGCACCAGAAATACTGGCTGGCAACTACAACTGGCAACTTTGCACAGAGGCAGCCTCGAAATGGCAGACACAAATGTCCGTGTTTGACAGGTTGTTGTCAGTAAAGTAAACGGGAAGTAATCATCCTCATATTCGCTGGCGAGTGGGCAGAAAAGTGCTGTGTTTTTCACAAAAGAGTTCTCACTCTGAGATATGTGTCCATACCACACTGTAGAACATCATCTGTGCAAATTAGATGAAAAGGGTCCTAAAATACTCCAGATGATATGAGACAGGATGGTCTTTTCTGTTGCGCATCCTTGTAAGAAGTATTCAGTTCTGTCGAATTCATCTTGTACTATGTATGAAAAATATTGCGGCTAATGATTTTTACACCTGCCAGAGAGGTTTTGTTTTCATCCGTGTCTGTTTGTATGTCGGTTGGAAGGTTTGTCAGAAGGATTACACAAAAAAGTTTGGATCATGACAAAACAATTTTGATTGTTCCATGAAATGTCTGAACATTGTGAAAATGTAGATTACAATTTCTGAAAAGTTCACATTCAAATGCATTCATTTGATCTCAAGTTTTCTGTCATAGAAAATGAAATAAATCAAAATCAGCAAAACATTTAGATAAGACAGCTGTGACTAAACAGTTGATACGTGTTTTTTTTTGCTTTTATGTAAAATCTTTAAAAGTAGATTGTGAGCCATTAGATAAATATTTCCTTGTATCAATTTAATTTGTTAACTCAATCATAATTTTCTCCTTTAGCAGCCCCAGTTTAAATATGTATTTCCATACCTAGTCTTGAGCTGTGTGGACACGGACTGCACTGTACTGTTCATGTCAGTGAAGGGTCCGACTTGCTTAAAGCAAAGATTGGGTAACAAGACACTGATACTCCAGCTTCTGTGCAAACAAATGAATCAGTTCATTTGATATGGTACACTCCCATCATACATTTACATTAATGACAATGTGAGACTTCTTTGCCTGCCAGTTGCTATAATGTTACATCAAGTGAAACCTTTTCTGATCATAGCTTATTGCCAACACTCAGTGCTGCTCTGCTTACCCAACAGCTTGCTCAGCTATAACGTAAGTGACATCCTGAAAATCATTTATCCATATGTAAGCCATTAGTAGGAACTGCTTAATAAAAAAAACAAAACAAATGAGTTTCCCATAATGAAGTCTGATTGCATCCAGGTGTGGAGGAGTGATTAGCATAGCAGACTCTGGATTTACCTGATTGATATCTGCAGCACATTTGCGCGGACAGTTGCTGTGCTGCTGTGAGCAAGCAGACGCTGGAAACGTTTTATTTTTTCACTTTGAATCCTTTCACTTCCAATCGTCTTTCTCTAGGTGTCCCTTCAGCTCCTCGCAATGTGGTCTCAGTCGTCAACCAGACGACGCTGCTGCTGGAGTGGAATTCACCGCGTGAGACCGGGCACCGTGACGACCTGTCATACAATGTCTTATGCCGCCGGTGCCACAGCAGCGAGCGCAGAGCGTGTCAGCCGTGTGACGACAGCGTGGCGTTTGTTCCAGGAAAGAGAGGGTTAAAGGAAACGAGGGTGGAGATCAGCAAGCTGCGAGCTCACACTTCGTACACCTTTGAAATACAGGTCAGTCCAGTGAGCAGAGAGAAGTGGCTTTTTTTTTGTTCAGCATTGTTCAACGAAATCTGATTTAAGCTTGAAAAGGTTTCTCTGAAAAGTCAACCTGCCTTTTTCAAGGACGATGGAACAGTATCCATGGTTAAGTTGGAATTCACATCAGTTGCGATGGACACGGCGACCCAGAGCCAACGCATCATAATCAAATACATTTAAGAAACTTCTGAAACCCCTCCTGAAGCATGATTCACTTCTGCTGATCTATAGACAGACATGAATACACACAACATTCTTTATAACTCTGTTGCCTCCTCATAGCACAGTATTGGCAAAGTGACTCTTCCATTATGCTGGATGTCAATGGAATTCATTGTAACTGCTGTGAATCCAGGATATTTGCAGCTCTATGAAGAAAGCAAGTAAAAAACTTTACAGAGCAACCTTTCAAGGCTTTAAGCGGGGATTTTTTGTTGCTCAAAAATTGGATATTGATCGGAGAATTCTTTTAATTCACCACGCCACTAGTGACGCAATGTTGAAGAAAGTCATTTCGTCTTTAACACAATTCTCCAACTTTGTAGAAGTTCAAAGTAGTTTAACCTTAAAGGGACCGCTCAACCCTTAACTAGAGGTGCTGTTTATCCACCTATATTGTTTTAGTGTGAGTTGCAATAATTTGGAGATATCAGAGATGCCTGTTCGTAACGATGATGGAACTAGATGTCACTCAGCTTGTTATGTTTAAAGCACGAAAAATACATTTAAAAAAAAATCATGACCCAGCTACTAAAGATAATCCATGTTGTGAGCAGTTTCATGTGGGATTTATTTTCTATTTATTATTTATTCTATTAGAGGCTAGCTGATGAAGTTAACAAAGCTAGCTAATGTTTACATGCCACAAGCGTTTCTTTGAGCGGATGCATGCTTCCTTCTGTGCAGTGATACGGCTGGCGCTCTGAGCACCACAAGCCGCCTGCCACCCAGTTCCATCACACTGAGATTGCAGACATCTTTTCAGCCCTCACACTTCAACATTCCAGATTGATGAATAGCACTAGCAGAAAGCAGAGAAAAAATATCAGTCTTTGATTTTTTTGGCCGCACTCCCCCTTTAAACTGAAACCATCAAAACTATACTAAACATACACTTAAGACAACCTTGGTGCTGAATGTGCTGTCGACTCCTGTTTCAATATGTAAATAGCTGTCAGCTTCACTGTGATGTTCAAGGATACTGAGGCTACATAGATTCTTCCTGACATAGGGGCTTTTATGCACAATTTGCTGTTATATCATGTTCTCCATACCACAAGGCCATTGGATGCCTAGAACGAAGGTGAACCTTCAATCTTATGCCATCGGCTTCCTTTACCATCGAGGCCACGTGCCTTAAATCAAGGTGACCTGCATTGTAATGTTACAGGGAAGGAAGCGTGTTGCTTCTTTTCCCTCATGCAGTCCTGGATAGATAAAACTCATCTAGTCTTCATTTCTAAATGTGGCCAAAAGTCTACTGTAGATTTAAAGCCAAGCTGACCTATTAACAATAGGATTTTTGCAGTAATCCAACCTAATACACTATTCTTCCCCGGACCTACTCAGTAGGTTGGCATGGGCATTTGAGCTGATCTATTTTGAAAGTAGTCTGTTGTGGGACGGTCAGATCAATAATGATGTATGAATTAATTACTAAAACATTGACATGGTTATGAAGTGTTGATTGTGAAAGTATTGATTGTAATTCGATGTGTTTACTGAAGACAGCTATCTTCACAAACAGAGCTGAATATCCATTGAGATATCTATAATTTGTCTAATCATTACCTGAATTAAATTACCTAAATGAAAGCACAGACAAAGTTTCATTTTAAAGATCTAACAACGTTTGTTTTTGGTAGTATGCGTCTATTAAATAGTCACTGGTGAAATGTAGCAAGCCTTTTTAAAAATTCTGTATTTTGAATCATTTTTTTAAGGAAAGGAAAAAAGTGAAATGATAATGAAACAAACATAACAGTATAAAATTACAGTTTGAAGTAAGCCATGAAGCTAGCCTCACTAATTACCACGCCTTTGTTAAATGATTTGTTATGACTAAAGATGGTGTTTCAATCGTCAGAATGATTAACTGAGCCCATGACAAACAATATGTGACAGCTAATTAGGTGGTCTGTAAAAATGCACCGGGAGCCCGCGTGTGTCGGCGAGATGAGAAAGACGGTGAGACCTCGCAGTTTCAAGAACACACTGGCTCTGGCAGCAGTGCTTCTACACTGAAATGAAAACCTTCTCAGTGTAGCTGATAATTGACTCTTTGTTCATTCCCTCCCCTGAACAGTGATTTTACTATCACAGCTCAGCAACCGGTACTCTGCACGGCAGGTCTGTTCAGCTTTGGATTTCTTATCATGCCAAAGCAAAGTGACTGTAGTAAGAGTGATAACTCCTTTTATGAATTTTTTTGAGGGTGTTATATTTATTTACCCTTTATCAATCTACAAATACAAGAGCAAAAAAAGTGTAAGGAATTGATTAACCACTGTATTTATAAGCGAATCAAATCGAGGGTCTAAGGACAGAGGATGTTGTTCACTGTACAGACTGTAAAGCCCATTGAGACAATGTGATTGTGATTTTGAGCTATATAAATAAAATTGATTTGATTTGATTTGATAAGCTTTACTGTCAAATGCAGTTGTTACCATTTCTACCTTACTAGCTTACAGGCTATGGTAATAAGCTAACCCTGTTTTACTTCAGAAGTAGTATTTCATATTTGATATTATTTAACTATTAATTGTGGTTCCTGTGTGCACTATTTCCCTACTTTGTGTCCTGCGAGCTACTTTGTCAGAGTGTAGCAAAGCGTTTAGCAGCTGTTTAAACTCTGGCTACCCCAACTAGTTTGCCAAACTCATCAGGTAGCTCTCTTTCTTAAAACCTTTTCTCTTCTATTTTTGTCCTTCTATGGTGCAATTGATAAGAACTAGCCACCTGATGTATTTCTATTTCAAACAGTAACCACTAACTGCTGCTAACTGCTGCTAACTGTAGATGCTGTCAGCTAGTAAGCTCAGTTAAACGTAAAGCATGAACAGTAGTGTTTACTGACTCTGTGCGGACTAAGAGCTTGGAGCACCAAGGTACAAGGTGACTACAGGTTAGCTTGTTAGCATGCTACCCTTATAGGCTACACATCTCTGCAACACAATACAAAGACATGCTTGACATAACAGGATACACTTAGGCCTATTTCTTCACATTCTGTTAATAATTCTAGTTCATATTTCAATGTTATAACCCAAATATTCTTACTCGTTTCAACTTTTAACATAGTGTTGAAGCATTAAAACCTCTGTCTTTGTTGTTTAAGCATGTAAGCTAAGCAGTTAAAATCTTAGTAACTTGAACTCATAATATTCCTAATAATACTTAATATTACAGAACTAACTATGTAGCTCTTACTGAGATACAAGAATGCTGATCCTTTTTATCCATATCTTTGGTGAAGCTGCCTTGGACATGTAGCCTAGCTTTAGCCTCATCCTTTTAGCACAATATGGTATGTAGCCTTTGAGTGCATGTAAGATCCATTTACAGGGTTCTGCTCATGAATGAGTTAGCTGGAAACACTCAAAAGTTGTATACCTACTCAGTGACCTTATTTTAGCGTAATCAGCTCGCTAGCTACATTTCAGATGGCTAGAGTAGAGAAGCTGCCTTTTAATTTATTTTCTTTCCTGAAATCAAGTGTCGATTATTTTAAGATTTATTACGAAGTTGAGAGCTTAACATGCTGCCTTTAAACTGCATGTGCCGTGCGATAGCAGAAGGCACGCAGGCCTAGCAGTAGCAGCGAATGTCTGTAAAGTAGAATAGCTGACCATTACACTTTGTGCTCCACAGGCCATCAACGGAGTCTCCAACAAGAGCCCTTATCCCGCCCAGCAGCTGTCAATCAACATTACAACCAATCA
>CAEMYA010000488.1:1137624-1171385 GCA_903131615.1 Diplodus sargus
GTGCAAGCGTCTGTGTGTATGTGTGTAAGCATACCCCGGGGCACAGTGGATTATGCTGGCTAGGGGGATAAAGGAAATTGAGCTACAGCCTTTTAATTCATAAAACATGTTATAAGCTTGTCATCTCTCTCCCTCTGTCTCCTTTTCTCTCCCCCCCTTCACTGTCTTTCCTGCACATCCACAGCTTTCATCCTGTTTTCCTCTTTTCCCCCTGCCGCTGCCTCAGTTCTCTTCTTCTCGCCTTTATCCCCCGTCCCTGCCCTCCTCTCTCTGTCCCCCTCTCGCAGCCTCTGACAGTGTAATTCTTAGAGACTATAAAGTGAGCTGAGTTACTGCTCCATCAATACTTTATGGAGACAGACACAAGTGATATTTCCACCGTTACCCAAATTTAGATTTAAAAGCTGCTTTGCTCTGATGGAAAACACATCATTTACCTCATCTGCGCCAACCCCGGCTCATTCCTAATCGAAACATGATCCATTGTCACCCCGCTGCTTTCTGAGCACATTTGTTACTGCTGTCGGATTTCTTATCCTGAAATCTTTTAGGACTCAACAAAAACTGATTTATTTTCAGGTCGACTGCACGGGGGGGTGGTTTAAATTATGCAATAGGTTTTAACGTACTGCATGGGCCCTTAGGAAATGAAACTCACTCGACATATAGAGAACCCTGTAAAATGTCAATTGTGGCAATATTAAAAAAGACTGTGAGGTTTTCAGGCGACAGCTCGCTCACGCTGTCAAATTATGACTACAGAAGATGCATGTGGCTCATGAGGTATCACCACAGCATCCACTGAGGATTATGGCAGTCCCATGATATTTCTTGAGACTCTGCTGTGTCAGATGCATACATCCTCTATCTCAATACAACTTAGATCAATTTGAGAGTTGTTACTGGTGCAGCGTCAATCTCCATGTCTTGATTTTCTCCTCCCTTCACTGTATGCTATCAAGTTAAGTACAAATGTGATGAAAACCATCTCATAAAAAGATCCCAGAGGCAAAAACCATGAAATATATTATAGCCAACAGCTTCTAGTTACTAAAATTATGGGTAAAAATGCATTACAGGCATAACTCTTGTTTTCCCATCAGTGACAAGTGCAGTAATTTGTTTTCATGAGCCTGGATGAGGAAACATTTTCCTCCTTTGGGTGTAAATAATCCTTGGCAATATGTCATTACATTACACACTATATTTCCATATTTATGGTGTTTAAGCATGCTGGAGAATCTTTTAACTGCCTAATTGATTGTGCCTATTTTTTGTGTGTATATGTTTTTAACAGCTCCCTCAGTAGTTCCCATAATGCATCAAGTGAGCTCAACGAGCCGCAGTTTCTCGTTGTCATGGCCACCGCCCGAACAGCCCAACGGAATTATCCTTGACTACGAGATACGTTACTATGACAAGGTAGAGTGTGATGATAAATGTCTGTGAGTGTCTGTGTGTGCCTTTTGGTGTTACGGTCACAGCCAGTAATCTGTTAGAGTTGATAAAACGGGCGAATCAATATCAACTTCGTCTAAGTCATCTATTACCAGGACTGCTGCTGAGAGGCTGCGTCTGTGTCACCGATGCTTAAATACTTGAGCTCATAGTAACTTAAATCAAAGAGTTGCTGGTGTGTTTGTTTCCAAAGTGTCTGTCTACACCATCTTCATGAGGACCATAAGAATGGCTTTTACATTGACACACTTTGCATTTACAAATACTCACATTGGCATCCTAGCACACAGAGGTTTGTGTGAGATGAGAGATTTAGATTTAGGTGCAAGCATCGATACCAAATCTCATATATGTGCTTTTAATACGAAGCGAGGAGCTCCTTAGCGTAGCTTTGCTTAGCATAAAGACCAATCCAGTCCAAAGGTGAGAACATCTTCCTGCACCTCAAAGAGCGGGAGCATTGTCCACGCAAGTATGCAAACACAAATGGCAAGCAGATGCTTCGCTACGCAAGATTGGTTTTATGCTTTGCGACTTTTTTAGTGTAATACCTGAAAACACGCAGAAGCGCTAGCTGCAGTGTGAGCGTTACAGACTGAGAACACTACAGCATGTAACCTGTTTCCCAAAATGTCAAACTATTCTTATAAAATTTGCCTCATTGTAATTCGAGCCCCACAGTAGGATGTTTTGACAAAGTAAGACACGGTGACCAAAACAAGTTGATGC
The DNA here is from genome assembly GCA_903131615.1 of Diplodus sargus. Taxonomy (NCBI): domain Eukaryota; kingdom Metazoa; phylum Chordata; class Actinopteri; order Spariformes; family Sparidae; genus Diplodus; species Diplodus sargus. The sequence continues at coordinate 1,139,812 of CAEMYA010000488.1, forward strand.
TTCTGTTTTTTGAAAACAACATTTGATAAAACTGGATTGTCACAATAAAAGTGTCTCAAAGGAACATTAGGAATAAACGACAAGAGAAAGCTGACCCCTCCTATTTTGGTTAATTTCTCTTCCAAACAACCACAGCTGACGAAGTTTGACTAAGCTCTTAGCTTTCGTCAGCATGTTTACTAGATTTCGTCAACTTTTCTCTCCTCTTTGATTTATTGTCTCTTCCTTCTGTGCAGTAGGCACGGCAGTACACATTCTCACACACACAACGTGTTTGTTTACTGCTGTGGTCATAGAAACGCTCTGACTAGCTATATGCCGTCCCCTTGAGGGCTGGTGTTTGTTACCTCTACTGATGCATAAGAGTGCACATGTTCAGTGGGGACACGTGTTCGTACCAGCTGGACCAGGAGTTGTAATTTGCATTTGCACACTTGCGTGCACCATGTGTCCGGCCTGAGTCTCAATGATTAGAGTAATGTGTCTCTTTTGTGTACTTCATACAAAAACTGGAGTCCTGTCATCAATGTAAGGTCCAGGCAAACTGCAGTGACTTCAAAAATCCAACAACCATCACATCTTGTTGGTACTCAGTTACCCATTTTTTGCATTTGACATAATGTTTCACTGAGCTTCAGAGGTGCTGGTGGAAACATTTTTAAATATTGACAAAGCTGGCCTAGTTGTTTCTTCCTGTTTCGAGTGTTTATACAACCAACACGAACTGAACACTCACTAAAAATGTTTTTTGTAATATTCCTTTTGTTATTATCCTTTATTTAATATCACTTAGCATAAGTACAAACGGTTGGTAGGAATTAGAAACATGATGATTAATTAAGGACAGCTAAGGACGAGGCATGTCAACATATTTTTTACATTTATAATTCTTGTGCCTGATGGCTGTCAAAAAAATTCATGCATCATCATTAATTCAGTGTTATTTCCCAATAAGTCTGGATTGATCATTGAGCCACAATGCGTACTTCATAGAGCCTTCAGTCATACTGACAGGATTTTACAGTGATGGAGGAGCCCCTCTTTATTCTAGCACATGAATTGTCGATTGTAGTCGTGCAGCGAAAATGAGCCTCCATTCATTAACGAGTAGCTACAGTGGGATCTTGACAAACGGTAAGACACAATTACCATTAAAAGAGAGATTTATTGAAAGATTCATCAAATAAAGCAGTGCATGTTTCTTACATGTGCAACTGATAGAGTAGTTTGAGACACTACTGCTTCATAAGCAATAAAACGCACGACAGAATGAAATTAAGACCTGTGAGCTCTGGAATGTGCAATTAAATCAACTGTTTAATTATTTAAGTAAAAAAAAAAAGAAGTCAAAGTCAATGCTGGTGCTTTACATTAACCACTAGAACAAACAGAGCTTCTCTAATAAGACAATTATCAACAGTGATTAAGGCGTTTTCAGACCTGTAGTTTGTTTGTTTTGTTCTTATTCAGGACCTTATTTGACACAACTGTTGCATTATGCTCCTTGATTCATTCATGACACATTTAAAAAAAATTCCAATTCTCCATGTGCAAAACATGTTCACCCCGACACTATGTTGCATCCTGGGTGTAGCTCTGCCGAGGACAACTGGTCTAAAAAAATACAAACAAGCTTGAGAGTTTCTCTATTACACTACAATAAATGGTACAGCTCAAGCGTAAAGCCAGCTTAAGCTTGGTGGCAAATGAGATATTCAAAGGGATTCTTTGTTAGTTTGCTTTATTCTCCTCAACACCAAAGTAGGAAAGAAAACAGTGCATCTGTCCATCGAGCAGGCCTGGGTCAGAGTAAAGACATCCCTCTGCCCAGCAGCATATTCTAGCTGCTTCTGAAAGATCCTGAGGCATTTCCAAACCAGATAAGATTTATAATCCCTCCAGCATGTTCTGGGTCTGCCCTGCAGTGTCCTACCAGTTGGATATGCCTGGAAAACCTCCAAAGAGAAGTCCCCGGGAGGCATCCTGATCAGATACTCAAACCACCTCAGCTCCTTATGTGAATGAGCAGCAGGTTTACACTGAGCTCCCTCTAGATGTCTGTGGTCCTTACCTGATTTATAAGGGTGAGCTCAGCCTACTCACAGTTGCTTTTATCCATAGATCTCATGCCATAGGTGAAGGTTGAAACATAGGTCAACTGCTAAATTCTCAAAATGTAGAATTAGTTTGATAAATGCTCTTGTTCCTGCTGCTCCTTCCAAGACTCCACTTTGTCGTGGTGTTGGGGTTTGTGCTTCTCCTGGACCTTTGACTGTCTGATTAACCAGTACATCCTTCTGAATTCAGATTTGGGAGGGAAACCTGCCAGAGAGCACCTGGCGGCCGAACCTTGACCCAAAGTGCTCGGTCAGGATAAAGGATTAACCTAGGTGTGCTGACCCCTGGTACCGGTGACTTTCACCGTCTCTGAACTCTGTGTTTGACTACCCTTCTGATGAGCTGCGTTTCAGCATATTATGTGTTGATACTTATCTGCTGAAGCTCCTACTCAGACCTAAGGAGAGTTGGAAATTGAATAAGACAGCTTCCTCAGCGGAGAACAATTCTCTCCACCATGGAGAATGTCTTGTTTTGAATGTTTTGCAGAAGAGAATTATATGTGAATGTGGTGGCAACTAATTTCACTTTGCTTCTTTTTTCGCTGTGTCTGTAAACATCCTTAGAGCACTGGAAGATCTTTCTATTTCCCTAGCTGAATCACTTAGACAGGACTAAAGCACCAATTTATCTGCTAGTGGATGCTGTTGAAATCAAAAATCCTACCACTCTGCTCTGTGAGGCTGAAGTAATTAAGCCTCCAGCTATCCTGTAGTGGACAAGTTCCTAATCTGTGTGTACCAGGGGACTAAGGCACAAAACACTTCACCGCCAGAGTCCAGTGATCAAACTAGCTTGCTTAAAGGAAGCCAAACCCGGGGCACCAATGAGGGCGTCTGATTCAGGGGTGAAACATGCAAGACCGGATTGCTTTTCCATCAAAGGCTGTTGCTCTAGGAAAGAATAAACTCCACAGAAAGGACAAACCGTGGCTGCATATCTTGTCCTCTTTGTAATCCAGTCAGTGGGAAGCACAATACATTTGGAAACTGAAAGTTTAATTAAAAGCATATCTATCACCCAAAGCTAAGCATAAGACTATCCTCATCTTTTCTGAAGCTGCGCCAACAGCCACAAATACAGATAGACTTTCACTGCAGACAGATTAAAAACAAAGAGCAAAGCACCTACAAGGGATTGTGTGAAATACACCAAGAAGAGCCTCCTCGTCCGCAGCCCACATTTGAGTCGCTGCCATCTTCCAATCCTTTTAACAGAACTGACGAAAATGGTTTGGGGCATTTTTTGGGGATACAATTTCTTGTCTCTACACTTATTTTGTCTTCTTAATACATACTGTCAGCGGGGTTGGTGTTTCTATAGCTAACTAAAACTCAGGGATACAAACACAACTACAAACTTTAAATGCCCATGACTCTTGTCAACTCTTTTTCTTATCTATTCACTTTGATAAAAACACTGAAACACAATCGTAAAGTCCATGACTCCAGAGGGCTCGATCACAGATTCCAATTTCCCAGCACAACATGGTATATGGCTATAATTCCACTGTGCTGCATAGGGGAAGGAAAAGAGCGAGTGTGTGTTTGCGTTTGTCGTCGTTATTGTTCTGGTTGTTATTGAGTCTCTTGGTTCGGCGTGTGTTACATACTAATATATAAATCCTTTTGCTAAACTAAATACAGCACTGACACGGTTATATAAGTTATTATACTGTTGCTATAAGTATAATCTTGGTATCCAACAAAAAATAGACATTTCATCTGATTTCAAACCCTTAAAACCACACAATCATTTACATATTGTATGCAAGCCATGCTCTTTTCTGCTTGCTCTCACATGGGAGCTGCCACGACTAATCAGTTAGTTGTCGGCTATTAAATTAATTGCCAGCTTGTACTCTTATGATCCCAGCTTCTTAAATGTGAATGTTTTCTGCTTTCGTCATTCCTCTGTTAAAGCAATCTGGATATATTTGGGTTGTGGACAAAACAAGACATTTAAGGAGCTCATCTCAGCCTTTGGGAAACTGATCAACATTTTTTCAGACCCAACAACTAATCAATAAGTTGCTGAAAAATAATCCACGCATTTATCGACCATGAAGACAACTGTTACTTGCAACCCTGTATTACAGTAAATGTTACTCAGATGTTCAATACATGCAGATCCATTGTCTAGTTGAACAGAAGCTGGGTCATAATTATCCTCGTTACTAATTTTCTGCCCTGAAATATGATTCAGTGAGACATTTCAGAGCTCATTAAGTGTAATTCCTCTCCAGTTAATGAAATGCATGCATGCCACTATTAGAATGTGGCACCTAAAAACACAAGATCCGCTGATCAAAGAAGAGCGTTAGCAGTTTCTGTTTCACAGAGCTCTCAGTAGTTTTATCCATTGACTGTTTTTCCCAGAAAAAAAAAAACCAGCAGCATTGTTCCTTGTTAAAGTGCCTAAAATCAGACATGTTTAAGTTTTCCCTGACAGCTAAATGTGTGTGATCATGCAAATACTTACTCTAATATGTGATGCGTGTCTGAATTTGTCATTAGGAGCCACGGTTTAGATCCACTTCCCTACTAACTGTTTAAGATGGGTGTCATTCAGCCATGACTGCTGTCTTTCCCTCACCGCAACTGTCGAGGTGGCAAGTCAGAAAACAAAATCCTGCAGCCATTAAAATAGATTTTAAGAAGCAGGGCACTGCATGGGGATCTGCAGCGTCCTCAGTGTTCTAACTTCCTTCAGTTAGTTGGCGAAAAGTGAAGTTCAAGAGAAGGATAGAGAATAGCAGAAAGAAGAAGTTGAGATTTTGCCTCCCAGAAGGCAATTAGAGTGCATTTAGGACAGAGTGAAATGAGCTGCAGTCACTGTAGTGTCACTGCCGTCTGACAGTCGCAGATAAAAACCCTTACTTTGTCAAAATCAGGGCAGCGACTTTACTTATGTGCCGCTGCCTTTTCTTCTTAACATTATTTAACATGGAGGCCAATTAAGACCCAGAATCGAAAGCTGACAGTTTGTTCTATCATTGTTTCTTCTTCTGGCTTGATACATATCTTAAGAAGGCATAAATACTGAATCTTACACTGTAGACAAGCCAACCACATAAAGTGACTAATTTTAGCTCATTGCTTCAAGTCCTCAGGGAGCAGTTTGATAAGCCTGGGCAGCGAGAGAGGACAGGTTTTTCTTCCCAGACAGCTGTACCGTACCTCCTTTCCTGATACTTTGTCATTTCTCCACCTTCATTCCCACCACCTCCTCCTCCATCCCTCCCTCACCCGTTCCTCCCCTCATAGCCACTCTATTAATAATGAGGTTTTAATGTAGTAAATGTGATATGGCACAGGGAGGCAGGATTTTTACCCACTACTTATCTCTGGCTAACAGACCTTCCCCGATGGGCTGCCCCCTAACCCCTCACTGTGGCGAGCATAGCTCCCCCCTCACTCACACCTCCACATCCAAACCCCACCCCAACACAATACCTCCGTTTCCCACTTCTTAATACATCTCTCTGCTGTATGTCTTATTCTGTCCCAGCTTTTAGCACTGCAAACTCTGTAGCTGTCCTTGTTTTGTGTCCTAATTATGACAATAGGAGTGCCACTGGCCGTAGAACATTATATTAGCAGGCCACTTAAAGAAATTAAAGCCTAAGGATGTTAAATGCGGTGGAACAAGGTGCTGGATTAACGCAGGATTAACGCTAATGAACGAAACAAGACATGTTACATCATAGTAGCAACAAAAAAGATGTACACGAGCAGCAACAAAAGCGTTTAAGATCAACAAGGGGGAGAAGGGTATTTAGAGGGGAAGGTGGTGGTATTGTTACAAGCCACAAGGCTGTCAAATGGGTGAATGTAATTCGAGTCCGCGGGGGACATTTCCAGATGTTTTTTGTGGTGACAAACTGGGTGTTTTTTTTAGAAGACCAAGGTACATTTGTAGTTGTTTATGTGACAACCAAAGCTGGTCATTTTTCACAGGAAACAGGACCATCTCAAGCCATTGTTGTGGCCACCAAAAGAGGTATTTTAAGCAAACCATGACGTTATCCGAGCCCTAACAAAATGTTTTTTGCGCCTTAACCCAAACAGAACACAAGCACAGCGTTGTTACAAGAGAGAAATAGAAAATTGAACCTAAACAAACGTCACGTTGCAAAATAAAAAATGTCAACATATCTGTGGCTTTGCAGAAACTTATTTAGCTAACAAATTATTCTGCCGTTTGGGTTGTTTCATAACTCTCTCTCTTCCTCCGTCTTTCCACCCCCAGCCCTCCCTCCTCCTCTCTTCCTGCTCTTTCCCCTCCTAAACTCTCCTCCTCATCACCATCATCTCTCTTCTTCTCCTCATCGCTCTACCATCCACCCCTCCACCTCCTTCATCCTCATGGCATGATTCCCTCCCCCCTTCCTTTCATGCCGTCATCACACCATATCTGTCGTTCCCTCTGGACCATTCCGACTTTGCCGCAGTAGAACCTTTTTATCTGTAAGAAATTGGTCAGGGGAAGCACAGAAGGAGGGCACAGAAAGATAGAGGTAAAAGGTTGTAGCCTTCGGTTTATGAGATAGGCAGGACAGGTCTGATGTCTGATTCACCTCAGGAAGAAGACTGGTCCAAAGGAAGAATGAAAGCTCTGGTAGGTCTGTCTCTGTGGGCAAGAGCTAATTAACTGTATTATCCATTTGCTATATTTTAATGAGATGGAGTAAAGAAAGGGTTGAAAAGAGCATGAAGTCAAAGAGGAAGGGGCTGCAGAGATGTGTGGAGAAGATAGTTGTGGGCAAACTGACTGAGGTATGAGATGGAAAAAGGGCTCCAGGAATAAGAAGAAAGTGATAAAGAATGATGAAAATTACAGAAAAATACTTTTTTTTATTCTCCAGCTCTACTGGTGTCTGCATTGCAGATAGTTTTGGCTTTAATCTTGCCTTTTCTCTGTCACTACCCGAGTAAAATGGGAGTAAATGAAATTCCGTTTGTGCTGCACAAAACACTGAAAATTGACATTTACAAAATGTAATTGCAACGTGCCTTTCTAGAAACAAGGAGCCACTATCTCTGCACAATTTACTTGTACCAGTGTTCATTGAGGCAACTTATTCAGCAGAGAGCAGTTCAAATCAAAACTTTTCACACAATTTAATTTGTTATGCGGTAATGACATGAATTACATATCAAAACTCAAAAGCAGCTGAAATTCTTGTTTTGCTGACCTTCTACTTGAGGTCAACCCAGTCAGGAGAATAGATATTGATAATGCACATTCCTGCAAGCCTCAAATATGTTGAGACTTTACATCTGATATGTTGCTGTGTTTGTGCTTGTGTGCACAAAAACTTGGTTAGAGTCGGGAAAAAATCATGTTTTGGCTTAAAATACTTGGTTCTGCTGCATAAATGCGTCTGGGTGATGTCCCGATGTGTCATTGAACGTGGAAATGCTGTTTTAAATGGTGGTAGATACAAATTTAATGTATCTATAGTTTGCAGAAACCCCCCAAAAAACCAAGAAAATGAATGTTAATAGATTTTTGTTATATTTCTTATGCAGTTTTCACACCTTTCTCTTTTCATGGTAACGCACCTTAAGTAGAAAATGGTTCCAATAAATGTGTTGTTGGTGAGATCTGTGGATTATTCTCACTAACTGTGACATTATTTCTGGAAAAAAGCACATGTTCGAAATGTCGCTTTTTCTCTGCTTTGATCACCGCAAATGAAAATCCACCCCTGCTTTGTATTTGGATGGAGGCAGATGTCTCAATATGGAAAAATAAAACCAAATCTTATTCCTTAACCAGATAATGATCCACCAGGAATAAATGTAGAAACATCTTTAGTTATGTTGTCAAACTGCCTCTTTAAGGTGTGAATAGATAGACAAAGGCAGGTAATTCAAGTGTTTGGAGCGCAGAAACGAAATGGAGTTGAAGATACTTGAAATGTCCTTTTTACTGTTGGGAAAAATAGAAGAAGGCATTGGATGTGAAGGAGATTGGCACATTATTACAAAGCTCCCAGATAAATTTGAGCTCAAGATGCTGCAGCTACAACTCCTCCTGTCTGAGTGTCTGTGGTGTCACAGTCTGAAAATGGTTAACGTCTCAGTTTGGCCTAGAACTTTGGAAGAATCAATCTTGTCTTAGCTGAAGGCCAAAACTGAGCACTAAATTTAGTCTCTCGTAGTCTGTGACTGAAGAAGTATTACAGTCTGTCTTGGATCGCTGTGAAACATATTAATCTCCCTCTAAACCTCCTCCTCAGTCCCAGACGTCAGTGCTGAACAGTTCAGTGGTCCGCAGTGAAACACCCAACGTTGTCCTGGAGGGTCTGAGGCCGGGGACCGGCTACGCCGTCCAGGTGAGGGCCCGGACTGTGGCCGGCTACGGCGCCTACAGCAAGGACATGCTCTTCCAAACACTCACCGACGGTAAGTGGGTGGATGGGTGGGTGGTTGAAGTGTGTGGAGGTGTGTGTGTGTGTGTGTGTGTCGGTGGAGGTTTTTCAGTGGAGAGGGGAGAGAGTACAGGACCGAGAGAGGAAATTTGAGAGGTTGAGCAAGAGTGAAAATCTGGCTGTGAAGTAATTAAATTCTGCCCTACTTTGTGTGTGTGTGTGTTTGCGCGCATGCATTTGTGTGTGCTCGCAGTCATGTAAAATGAGCCTTGCAAATGATATTTTATGTTTGTTAGGGAGAGAGAAACTGTCAGGTTTGTATTCTCCCCCTCCAGAAATGCTTAGCTGTGTGTATGGGAGAGTCTCAAAAACTAGAAAAATAATACCTCTCTTTTCACTGTGTGTGTGTGTGTGTGTGTGTGTGTGTGTGTGTTTCTGCAGATGAGTATAAGTCAGAGCTTGGACAGCAGCTCTCCCTGATTGCAGGCTCTTTAGTAGGTGGAGTGTGCATCGTCTCATTGGTAGCTATCGCCATCATCTGTACCAGGTAACACATAGGCACACTTTCCTTTTTCTTTTATATCTGAAGGTTTGTCTGTATGTGTTCAAATGTGTGAAAATCAGAAACAAAACAATAAATGATAGGGTTGAAAATCAGGTTATTTGCAGTGTAAACAAACAGTATCTCAACCATTCATTAGACATTTTCACAGCAGACATTTGGACTTGTCATAGTAGATAAAGCACTGGTGTAATGAATGACTACACTTTGTTCTCGTGTCCCAGTAAAGCCCTGCGATGTGACAGTATGACGGTGTTCCCGCACGCACGGCACCAGGGCCCCTGAAACTGAAGCAGCTAAATGGAATTCAGCCTTCATCAATTCACAGCCTGTGCTTTTCCTTCTGTGACATGTCAAGATGTCTTCTGTGAAATAGGTCTATTGTGACCAAAAGAGCTTTCTGTCACATCTCTGAGTCAGAGCCTCCATCACGTGGGAACAGGTTTATGAGCCCCGTCGCTCTGGTTGACCATCTGTTATCATCTGAAGCACCAGACTTTGGTCATGTGATGAGAACTGAGCCTTTTCAATGACAACTGAGCAAATTAAGTCTGCTGCAGACACCGTGAGATGCAGTTTGAAGTCAGTCAGTGAGGCTTGAGTTTGGAATTGTATGTCAAGTTTCACATAAACCAGTGACCTTTTGACAAAATCTGGTTGATTTCGAGTTGCTTATTTGCATTTTCTAACGATTTATTACATAAAAAAACATTTTTATTATTCGCCCTAGCTGATCGAAGGGAGAGTTTACATAAAGTCAAAAGAAAAGTCAAAAGACATCAGGTTCTCCACAAAAAATCCACATCTAGCAACATTAAACAACATAGACAAATCGTCCACAGGCTTGTAGAGAGACAGGGAAGGTGTCATTTTTCATGTCAACTTACAGACTGCTCACATACGGTCAATAAAAAAGTGATTCATACAAAAAAATGCTCCAAATTGCTAAATGTAGCCCTTTGAAATATCTAAAAGTCGATAAGACATATTAGATATACTGGATTAAATAAATACAGTCAATGTTAGGAATTTTAAAAACATGACGAGGCACCCTGAAGCAAAGCCAGGCTAAAAAGTAGTTTCTTTTGACTGAGTTCACAGAGGTGAAGTCCCTCAGATCCACAGGCAGACTGTTCAGGGACGCGGGCCAAAGAGGCTGAAAGCTCACTTCCCATGAGTTTGGTTAACATTTTATAAAATATCGGAGGCTTTAACAAAAAAGGACAGTGTGTGCTATAAGCTCCAGTGAACAGTGTGCATTGAGGCATAAAATCCATGTGAACATCAGTTTAAACTGATTTGCCACTTTAGAATAATCTTGTTTTTTGTAGAGATTTGAAATGATCAACACACCAGCGATAAACAACTAGAGTTACTTTTTGTTATACACAGCTCCAGATTTTCTGCATAAACATTAAAACACACATTAAATCCTAATTAAAACAATTTATTGATAACAAAATTCATAATTACTAGAAGTGTTTTTTTGATTTTACACAGGAATGACTTCTTCTCACAGCAGTTTTAAAGTAGATCAGGACTTTATGAACGTGTCTGTGACCCTGTGACCTCTCAGAAGTAGCAAGTGACAAGCTGTGCGTGGGATAAGGTGTCTGTTAGGAAGATCAGTTGGCATATTGAAATAAAACAGTGTGCGTTTCTTTAGTTCCCTCCTCAAATGAACGCAGGAAACACGGGCTGACAACACAGAACAATAACAAGTCACCCAACACTAATGAAGTCCTCAAAGACTTTATCCTTCTCTCAACAGACTTCTTTTGACATTCAGTATGACTATTTACTTTAACTCAGCTGAAGAGAAGACAACCAATTATCATTTCTAACTTTTTTTTTTTCTTTCTGCCTGCGTCTCTGCCTGCAGGAGAAGGCAGTTGAAGGAGAGTGTGTACGGTGACAAGCTGCAGCAGTACAACACAGGAGGAGGTGCGGCCATTACTGAAACTTTAAATAAGCTCTGCCTTCATAAATGCTGACATGCACCAAACTTCCAGAGCAGTGTTTATATTTGCACTTTGTAATGTTCTCCTCAGAGGTGACGCTGAGGCCGGACATGTTCAGTGGTCCCACCCCCACTGTGACCTTTCCCACCCTGTCTGAAGGTCACAGTTCACCAGGGGTCAAGATCTACATCGACCCCTTCACCTACGAGGACCCCAACGAGGCTGTCCGGGAGTTTGCCAAGGAAATCGATCCCTCCTGTGTCAAAATAGAGGAAGTCATCGGATCAGGTAGAGATTTTTTAACTGTCTCCTACACTCTCATGTTGTTTCAATAAGACTTTGACAAGACAAGATTATTTTATTTGAGTCTAAAATGCAGTGGTAGAAATTGGCTAAGTGCATTTACTCAAGAGTCGTACTTAAAACAATGTTCTACCTCTACTAGGCAAATATTGTACTACATTTATTGGATAATTTAAGTTGCTATCTAGATTGAGATTGAAAATACACATTGTTATAAACGATGATGTAATATTATGGATGAAAAAGAAATGCCTTCACTTTTGTCAGCTGCAACACTGAAGTTATGTGCATAATCAATCATTATATTAAAAACCGTAGTATACATTATTCTGACAGGGGCCATTCTGCATCATGAGTGCTTTTAATTTTGTCCTGTAAGTGTATTTAGATGCTAGTATTTTGTACACTTACTTAAGTAAAAATATTAATGTAGGACTTCTACTTGTAACAAAGTATTTCAACAGTGTGGTACTGTTTTTTTTACTTAAACAGGAGCTCTGTCAATTTTGAACCAGTTTGTATCACTACAATGGTGGGATTGTATGCAACTCAACAACTGGTGGATTGTAAGACTGTTGTAGCAACCACAGATTGTCCATCATCATTTTTGTGTACCCACATTCATGGACACAGAGAGTATAGAAACATATAAACATATTTTAGCATACAGTTTAGCTGCAATAGAAAAAGTTTGAGAATTGGCCTCCGAATTGTTTCTGTGTTGTGAAAACAAAGGCTGAAAAAACTCTGATCAACATGTAAAACAAGGAATACTGATAAAATATGAACCACCATCCTGTTAGTGTTCATGTCTCCTCTTAAATGTTTTCAAAAACATATTTCAGCTTACTGTTTAGATGTAACATGATGTTTTTTTTTATTTTACCTGATTGGTCACCATTATAACAGAGACACCTTTAAACTGTTGACAGGACACCTTGAACTGCAAAACAAAGGTCAATTATGAATCTCTCTGGCGTGACATTGTCATCCATGGGGGCTTAATATTTTTAAGACTTTTCTGTAGAATTGCAACTTAAATATCTCTGATGTCACTCCCATGTTAACTCTTTGTAGAGAGCGGTGAGTTACCCATCAGCAGGAGTGTTCATTGGTGTAGTGTGGCGCAGTGCCGTCTGGTTGTTGTAGTTTTACTAATTTGAAAAACATTTGCGTCTTCTCACTGCATAGACAACTCAGTTGTATATGAGGGCCATCTTTCCAGCAGTGAAATATTGCAGTCCAAGTTCATAAACACCATAAACTGCATCAGAAGTGAATGTCAGCAAAGTAAACCTTGGTTTCATTTAATGAGACCAGCTGTCACTTGAAACAGCAGAGAATTGAAAGTCAACTAATCAATATCTCCAGCGGTGCAGCGCTTTTGTGTCGATGAGAAAGATCTGGAGACGCAAAATACCAATTTATTATTTTTGCTTTATTTTTGTCCTTTGAAGTCAGGAGAGATGTTTTATTCATGCTGAAAACTTTCACCGGAATAAATTAAAACTGTCTTCATGCATTCTCTTTGGCTATCCGCGCTCTCACTGTAAAAATGCTGTGTGATGTTTGGCAAATAGAGAAAGTTGGATGTGAACTGGAGTCCCAGAGCATCCTGACATTTTTTTTAGGGGTGCAGAGTTTTTGCATGTCAGCCGTCGTATGTAAAAAGGAAAAAAAAGATGACAACAAGAAACAAAAAAAAAGAGAAAAAAATTTAGCTAAGATCAAGTGCTTTATTTTACCATTGAGCATTGAGAACTGAAACTATCCAGTACCTTCAAACACTTCACTGCTGCTTTATTGTCTCACGGGGATTCAAGTCAGGTAAAACACAGAGCACCAAGATTTGAGAATAAGACGAAATCCACAAAACATCAAATACAAATATGTAAATCATGTGCCAAAACCAACCACTCAAGGGTAAAAATAGTTAAACAAACTGCAGCGTACATCAGTGACAGCACGAAAAGAAACCAGGAGAACATCCAGCCATCAAGACATTTGCATATTCAAACTCTTTCATCTCCCAACTAAGTATTTATCACTTCAATCACTGTTGTTATTCCTCAGATCAGACTCACATCTGTTTATGATTTAATTTGTGTAATGCCTGAAGAAACTATTGGGAATACAAAATACTGGAGAATAACCTCGAGCTTTGCACCAAAAAATAAGAAAATCATTATTTCTTGTCGCACGTAGACTTTTAAAGGTGATATTAGTGCCTAATATGGACATTGGCATCCCATTTATGAATAAATTACATATTCAAGGTCTTAAAGACGTCTGCCGTATTTCATTTCTACATAACATTTTGTACTCTTTGCCCCAGGCCTCCAATAGTCAGATGTTCTCTGTCAGTTTTCTTTGAGAACTTTAATGATTTCAGGTTTCACTTTCTCTAATTCTCACAGATACAAATCTCAAATACTAATATTTCAGCCTAGAAGTACTGTTTTTGGGTTTGTTTGTTTTTTTACGCTGGGACTCTTGTATGCTTAGTTGAGAATTTATACCACTGAAATGCACTAAACAGGTCCCGTATTATTAATATTGGCCTTGTCTTATAATGGGGCATTGTACCAAAATCTAGTTAGAAGAACCTTTTTTTTTTAGCTAATATAATGCTTATATGGTGCACAACACAAATTAAGTTTTAAGCCAGCATGTGAGTACTGGGTGACAGGGTGCACGAAGGGCAGTGTCCTCTAATCTGGCAATGGGTTGACAATATGGAAAAAAAAATCCTCTCACAATTTATGTAATTTTGGTTGACAGGAAGGTCAGATTTCTAAATTCAGTTGTTAAAGGGAGATTATATGAGATACAGCCAGAGTGTTGGTTTAAAACAATGAAATGAGCCAACATTATCAGATGAATGTGAAGAAACAAGTTAACATTATGTCAAAGACATCTTTGTACTGTGTTGCACTGATTTCAACTCAAGTTGGCATGCTAACCAGCTAGCTCCTGCCTGTCCTGTCTGGCAATACCACTTTTACCTCAACAGGCGCCGAAATATGCAGCGGGGAGTTTGCTACCAAACTCACCAAATGTTGAGAGAGGAGATATTTTTTTACACCTGTTTTCCTTTTTTTCCGTTACCGCTGTTCCCTGACTGAACTCAGCATTCTCTCTTTTATCAGACTAAGACAGGCATACTTACCATGTTAACTCATTGTCAAACACACTCAAATCAAACATCTTTCAAACTTAAAATTAAATTAAATTAAACTAGAGATCATCTTGTGATAGGGCCACTGAGCCCCACAACTAACTGAGCTCCTTTCTAAAAGCAGCTAGGCACTGCAGCCAAGCTAAGACTGTAGTGAGCAGCAATAAGCGCTTATGCTGCCCCCTATAGTTTTGGAGCCACCTTTCAAATTCTGGCCATTTCTCGCAGTTACACTGGTGATGGATGGAATAGGAAAATGTATATTGGTTCATGGTATGAATTAGGAGTCAGGTAAAACAATCATTTCTTAGCTCCATCATGATTCCCTCTTGAAATATTATGTCTAGATGCAGGAAACTCAATTATCTGAAATTTTAAACCAGACACTGAACAGTGTGATGGGTTGTAACCATTTCAGGATATCCTTTACAATTTGATATGTTTCCATTTTTCTTTAATGACAGGCAGCAGAATGCAGTCGACATGGACACCACAAGTCTTTGCGAAACCTGAAGACTCATGTTATTCCAGAAGTCCAGTGGGGCAGTCCCACGGGGAAAGAAAGTATTTTAAGTAGTGGCCTCAGACTTTTGAACCCTACTTTGAACTGTGTTTTAAAAGCAACAAGTGGTCAAACAATAAGTAAAAATAAACAAGTATAAATCAAACATTTGATGCATCAAATTGCATCGTAGCCCCTTGAATCAGGATTGAACTGAATCATTTGGTGCCTACAGATTCCCACACAGGCGTGAATCTTTAATGATTCATTTGTAGTGTTTGTCCTCTATCGCAAACCATAATAGATCGAGAAATGCTTTCACTCCAGACGATATTCTTTGGAATACTCTTTACTTTTTTTTTCCTTGTACCAAAACCAATCAAACCCAAATGGCCATGGAGCTCTGGGTGATAAAGGTCATGAACCAGATTCAGCCCCTCACCGCTGAGAGTGTGTGCTTTCGGCTTTGGTCTGTTGAGCCACTCTGAGAGGCTTCCCGTAATCCCCCCGTTTCTCGCTTTATTTCTCTCACGGGAAGGTTTCTCACCTCAGCCAGAGGTGACAGAGCAGGGATGAAAACGACGGGGAGGCAGGGGAAAATATGAGTGAGATGTGGCCGGACTTTGAGCCTTTAAACGGCCGAATCTCTCCCATTTTGTTGCGATGGAATATGAAATTCCATCCGCTGCTCTTTCTCTCTTATTTTCCCCCTCTCCGACTTTCTTCTTTTGTTTTTCTTTCTGTCTTTCTTTGATACTTCCTCCTATCTTCATCTCTCCCTGTGATTGAGGCCCTCTGGTGTTTTAGAGTTTGTTTGCGTATAGAGAAATGCTAAAATAAAGAACCAAGGGGGAAAAAGCAGAACAACAGATTGAGGAGGGAAGATAAAAGAAGGAAGAAGGAAGCACCCTGAGGAGATAGTAAAAATATCTCACCTCACTCTCTCTTGCTCTCCCTCTGTGATAACACCCCTCGGTGTTCCTCTCTCCTTATTACTATCAACCACACTGTAAGAAATGTAATTCTTAAAAAGCGCTTTATCTGACTGAAGTCAAGTCCTGGGACACTTTAATATACTGCAGTAAGGAGCAACGACATCACACCTGACAGGCCACTGAATTTAATTCTACTATGTTTAATGTACTGTAGATTTAAGATTTTAAAACACAACCACTGAATATTTCTTCTTTTGCTCCATCTTCTCTTAGACCACTGCCACAGGAAGTCACATGTCATCTTATCTTTCCTCTCTTCGCAAAACCTTCCTTCTCCCTCCATCCTTCCCTCCTCTCCCTTATTATCGATACAATCTCATTTCCATCCTTCACATTTTGATTTCTACAACCCCTCATCTCTCCTTTTTCTTACCCTGTCATCTCTTCATTCTTCTTCCTGTTTTGCCCTCCATCCATCTCTTCTTCTGCCGGTTTACGGCGGTAGATAGTTTTCTAATGAGCAGTGAGACGCGGAGCAGAGATCACAGTGCGACAGGACGACGCAGTCTGTCATCCAATTCCCATCACTCATCCATTATTCACACGCTGATTTTTATCTCAGGGATGAGGACGTTTATTTTGAAGTGATATTCAATTTTCATGTCCCAAAGCAGAGGCATACGGCTGCATTTATTTTGACAAAAGACATCTGTTTCTCGAGCACTGTATGGATATTTTTGTGCATTGAAGTGCAAGGCATTGAGGTTAGAAGCGCGTTGTTGCCAATCAAACGAATTCATAGATTAACATAGATATGCATACAGAAAAACACATGAACAAGAGAACCTCCGAGAGCTTTTAGTTTTCTAATATCCACAAAAACCTCAATGTGGACATCAACTGAGCAAAAGGGCAGAGGTGAAAAGTAAGGAAGAACATGTAGTTACGGTTTGCACAATTTTGAGGCACTTTGAGAATTTTATGTTCAGTTCACTTGTGCCAATGAATATCTCCAGAAAAAAATGACAAGGTGTCTAAGAAGGATAGGAAGGAAGAAAGAGGTTGTCGGACCATTTTTGTACATTTTTGAAAGCAGTGACCCAACATTTACAGCCGATTTATGCTGTGATTGACCAGTTGTGTGAAGGTGAGAAAGAAACCAGGATTTGAACTGCTCCCTTCACATCTTTTTTTTAAAAATGGTTTAACTTCTCATGTGAACCACCAAGTGAAACTTCCAGGAGACTATCCTAAAATGGCCATTGTTACCACTACTTAAATGTAGTAAGAGTAGAAGTAAAACACTACTTGGATTTCAACATCGCCACTGCTAAGCTTCTCACTAAACTATACTATATATACTATAAATTGATCAATCTTCAATGTTAGAAATGTTAGAATAGTTACTGGTAGATCTGCCATTAAAGACGAACTAGTGAGTAGACGAGTGTAGCTGAGTTGGTCTCATTTAGCAGCTTCTTAGCAGCTGCCCTTTTTAAGACATATAAAAGCTTTAAAAGTTTAGATCGGGATATTTACTGACACACTTTATATGTTAGAACAAGATATGAAAATCTCTTAAGCTTGTGTTAACCACAGAGCTTAGTTTTAGAAATCTAATTGAAAATCCATTAAAGAAACCCATTGATACGAGACAAGCGAATCGTAAATGTCAAAATGCTCACTCACTCCCAGCTAGACCAATTTCATTCCAGTCAAAGTCAAAATTCACCTGTTGGAATTTTTCAACTTTGAATTTAATTTCCAAGCGTTCCGTAAGAAGGACGCGAAACAGTTACAGAAAAACATGGCTGACCCAAACAAACTGATGTTCTCTTGGCAAGTGTACACTCTTTACCCCTAGCAGTGCAGCATCCATGCATCCATTGTGTTTCTATACTAAGAGACAAATCTAAATATCCAATTTACATGCCTCATACAAATACCCTCCCTGTGGGTGCTGCTATTGTATGTCATGAGACATCTGCTTCTTCATGAGACTCCTATACTCTCTATCCATGAGGTCACCTGACTGTCTAAACCTCAAGAGGAAGGCTGAGGTGTGGCGTGTAAAGCCAAGTGCCTTAGCAATAATAATGGTGCTGTCCCTTTTGTCTTGTTTGCCACCCTCACTCCTAACCTGTTATTACCTCTGAGAGGAGCTTTTATGGGGATTCAATTTTTGTTGTTCTTTCAGTCTGCAAAAAACACCATCAGTGTGGCCTTGAGCAAAGCCCTCGACCTCAGTCTGCTCGCTCAAAGGTCATCAGTATGAGACTGAGGAAGCAGAGGGCAGCTTCCACCACTGAGCGAGTGTTTATGTGTTTGACTCGACCCGCCCCCCTCATTGGACAATATGCTCTCACTGTTTGATTGATGGAGGATTTTTAATAATCAACAGTAGCCAAATGGTTTAAACTACAGTCCTTCAGAAGACCCATTCTAAATCATAAAATGCGACTAAAATGCAATTATTTATTAGCTCTTTTATTATGTAATAATTTATTTACAGGACCTGAATTCAAAGGCGCAACAAAATAACAACCATCCCTGACAGTCCCAGGCACTTGTTTTCCCCAGCTGAGTCACAGGCTGTTCTGAAGCCTTAAACCTTGTAGCTTTGCTTTTAGACAGAATGCTTTAATTTCAAACCCATAATGTCACCTCCTGTTGCAGGAGAGTTCGGCGAGGTGTACAAAGGTCGCCTGAAACCTGTTGGGAAAAAGGAGATTCCTGTGGCCATCAAGACCCTGAAGGTCGGTTACTCCGAGAGGCAGAGGAGGGACTTCCTGTCCGAGGCGTCGATCATGGGCCAGTTTGACCAGCCGAACATCATCAGACTGGAGGGCGTGGTCACAAAGAGCAGGCCTACGATGATCATCACAGAGTTCATGGAGAATGGAGCGCTTGACTCGTTTCTCAGGGTAAATAACACACGCAATACACAGAGTCACACAGATGTTTTGTCAGTGTAATGCTGCATTTTATGAAACATTTCAATAGTTTTAATGTTTCTTTAGTATCACATAATCTTATCTTAGCTGGTGTACACAGTCTAAGAACCGGCTGAGCTTATTTAATCTGGACCATGGAATCAGCAGCTGACAGTCTAAAACTAAGGTTCAAATTTTTGCTTATTCTGGAGCTTTCTACTGTATCACACGGTAGTTATCAGTAGACTGAGGCTGCTCAGTTGCCATGGAAATGAAAACTTTACATGATTCTGAGTACCTCAAGAACTCATCATTATTCATAAAAAAATAGCTTAATAGCTTGTTTATTACCTTCAAACCACCAACAGAGAGCCACTTAAAACTTACCTTCAAATGTGTTTCTCTATACAATCAAACATTCCTGGCTAAATCGGCAACACTAGAAGTAAAGCAAACTCAATGTCACAAGGGGTCCCTCAATCAAAATGGTGAAAAGTGGCGTTTTGGTTTTTAGTGTTAACAAACACCATTGCTTTTGAAAATCTGTCTGATGTGACTCAGGCAGAGCAAGGCGATGTATTAAAATGACATATCATCTGATGTCTCCCTACCAGTTACAGCAACAGGTGATCAGATGAAATGCACTGTCACATTGAATAAAATAAGGATTTCATTGGGTTTGAACATTGTTGAACAAAAATAAATAAAAAGTACTTCTCTTAAGACCAGTCTACAATAAAAAACAAAACAAATCTTAATTTCTTGGCCAGTCTCGTTTATCCTGCAGCACCGCTGCAGCAGTTGCGCTGCGATGGAAAAATTAGACCACTTTTCTCACCCTTCCTAAAACCTGTGACACCTGATTTATGCCGATGTCCTTCTGCTATGCCAGGTTAAATGTGTGAAACACCGGATGCTTGGAGAAAATCTGCGTGCTTCACCAGCATTACTATAATTTTGGTGTTGTCCGTTGTCACGGCAATGGTGACGTTTGGGCTGTTAATCGTCCTCTCTGATACAGCTGCCTGTAGTTTTTCCGACAGATGGTCACTTATGTGACTTTCATACACAGCGCGTGTCTGAAGAATGTGATTCT
The DNA here is from genome assembly GCA_903131615.1 of Diplodus sargus. NCBI lineage: Eukaryota > Metazoa > Chordata > Actinopteri > Spariformes > Sparidae > Diplodus > Diplodus sargus. The sequence goes on from CAEMYA010000488.1 coordinate 1,159,779, forward strand.
TAATTACCCAGTTGTCTGTGATGTAGTGTGCTGTCATTGTGATGAAGCTCTACGTTGCGCGAGATGTCTAACCATCGGTAGTTAATGCAATGAATGTTGCCCTGCTTATGTCCTCCAGCAGTTTAGCCTTCACGTCCTCATAAAGTTTTGGCAACACATTTTGGCTGGAATGCGGTCGACTTGGTCCATCACATCAATGTTCCAGGACACTTAGCAAATGTTGGAATCCACGGTTCTCAACAACTGAAAAGGGGCACATATCCAATGCAATGAAAACCCCATAGCATTTGAAATTGCTTTTGCTCGCTCCAAGTTCAGAGGAAGCTTCATTTTAAAGGCCTCGTGAAGAGTTTGCTGTTGTTGTGGTTTATTACTTGCTGCTCCGCTGGGCTGAGTGAGCTCAGTGTCGGGGTGATGTCTCCGCATATGCGCTCGCATGTTGGAAGTGTTGCCGGCCCCTCCCGCAACAAGTCTCATAAAACACAGATAACAAATTAAAGCTACAAGCAATGATGAATGGGCCCTCGAAGTCCACACAGATCGGGGCATGCTGCTGTCGGGGTGTGCCACGTAGACCTATTCAGAGCAACAACCATTACATGTTTGAGCAATTTGGAGTAGATGGCAAATTGTATGTGGAAGTTATAATGACTTGATGGTTTTATGGCAAAGCATCAAAATGGGCTGCACCACCACGCCATCAGGTGTGCCATAAGTACAGGAAGTTGTTATTTGAGTATTGTTTGGAATATCAAAATTCTTTTAGTAACTTTTTGTCAGGAGAGTCCACAGATGCTGTGTTCAAAGTGTGGTGGAAATCGGTAAAATCGCCTGGGAGAGGTTTGCGACGCGATTTTGCGGAAAAAAAAAAAACCGGTAGGCGGAAATGGCTGTGGCCTATATCACAATTCAGCACAATTCAGTGAACACGTGGATATAAGGTTTTTGAATGTGCGACAAAGTTATAGGCTAAAACACTCTTTCCTTGATTATCGTGCCACCTAGTGGTGTAAATTGAGGACAACATAGATTATGACATTTTTCGGCAGGCGTGACATATATTCCAAGTCTGGTGAATTTTGGGGCGTGTTCAGGCAGTGAAAAATGCGATCATTTGGGACGAAAAAGTGGTCATTCGAAAAACAATAGGGACCTCGCAGGTCGAGACAGATATCTTCGGAAAGATAGAATGAGTTTCTGAACCTAAGCCGTTCAAACCGAGGTTTTAGGTTTCGGTTCAGAACCGTCACACCCCTAGTCATTACCATTAACAACGTAAACGTTTTAAGTTACTTGGTAACACTGCCGAACATGAGGCAGGAGAGGTTTCATTTTACACACAAACTGTAGCTTTTGAGCAAAATGATACCCTGAATGTTATCAGGGATGGATGCAAATATATGAAAACATCTTGTTGCAAATTTGAAATACTTGGCTCATCAAATTCATCAAAATATAATAAAAAAATGCTTCCATGGGAAAATGCACATGGTTAAAATACAGATCATTTTGAATATGTAAATACAATAATACATTCAATATTGAGTGATATGTTTGCTTTTTAGGCATTCAGTAGTCCAGGTGTTGGTCTGAACCTATAGCCTATACAGTAAAATGATGAGCTCTGCTGCTGATTATCCATGTCATAGATTTGAAGTGGCCAATCAGGACATCTTGGAGGTGTGAGGCGCCTAAATCAGGGATGCATCCTTGATTTAGGCTCCTGGGTGGTTCCTATCAGTCAGAGCAATCATTCACTGACTAAGTGAACAGTCGGAAATGGAAACTGAACAATCAGGCCATTGTCAGATAAGAATAAAACTGCATTTAAAAGATGCCGTTTTAGAAGAGTCACAAATGTAAGTGCAGTGAAGTAAGTGAATCTTTAACACCTCCAAATTCAAATAAAGTGCTAAAGAGACAAAACAGTAAAAGTACAACAAGTATGTTAGAGTAGAGAATAGTAGAAGAGAGAGACTGATCCAAAGCCGAAGAATGTGATTAGTTAAAAATCTTAAGTAAATCTGAAAGTCAGTATGAAATACATGTAATACAAATCCTTGTCTCACATGTCTCTTAATGTTATCATAAGCATAATACTACAAACAAAGTGAACATGGTTATGTGCAGGCCTGTGGCTTTTGATATGCACGTCTATCTTTAGTCCAAACACATAAAAACAGACGGAGAGGGGAGGATCGGGAGCTTTTTCGGAGAAAGAAACACAAAGACAGAAACAACCTCCTGCTCTTCCTTTTCTCCTGTCTTCTGCTTCCTGTGCTCGTTCCTCCTCATCCTGCCAGCGTGACTGTCTGTCTGTCAGTCTGTCCGTCTCTTTGATCCTGCCCTCCTTTCGCGGCGCCTCTAAAGACAGAAAGAGAAACTCTTTGATGTTTGGTTCTCACAGCGTGACCCCTTTTGACTCAGAAATCATCCGCTGACTCATTCACACACACACACACACACACACACACACACACACACACACACACACAATGATCGATCTCACTGGTGTTGCTGTCCTAGCGTGACCATCTTGCAGGCACCGGACCCAGAGGATCAATGTGTGTGTTTGTACCTCGAAGAAGGTTTTGCCTGCAGAGGATTAAGCTAGAGGAGCATCAAAGGCGCAGTTTGATGCACAAAGTGAATTAAAAGACACAAACACACACACACACACACACACAGACACACCTTCCACTGCAACTCGGTCAGCAGGGATGTCAGTGATGTTCATAAGAGAAAAACTGTCTGGCCCAGAGGTTAAAGAGTGAAATAGCTAAAAGACAAATGTTCTGGGTTTCACAAACATGTTTTACAACAACAACAAGCCTCCAGCTCCAAAGCACGTTTTGCTTCTGCTGGGTTTTCATATTCAGAAAATATTTCCTACAGATGAAAACGACAGAACAATGATATTGTTTCACTTCTATAAACGTCCCCCCCTAATAATCAGGAGTTATTACAATTCAAGGATGCAACATTTTTACTTTGGACCACATGTTTGGGACAGCAAAAGCCCATCAGTGACTACAGTCTTCTGCCTTCATTGCATATTTTTGTCACAAGTGTTTGATAATAACATTTGAGAAATGACTGCAAATTTTTTTTTAACTTCCGAATATTAGTATTGGCATCAGCCCCGAAAACATACTGGTCGGACTCTAGTGTTTAATTATCCCAACTAAAAAACAACATAATTGACTCTCAGTCTCACCTTAGCACATAGGACCAGTCGCTTTGTGAAATGGCCGTGAATGTCGGGGTGTTGGTTGAGGACAAATTATCAGACAAAACCCTCAAATTTTACCATTGCAAATTTGTGAGAGGACATTTTTAGACACATATTAATGATCTTACAGGCAGTTTGAAGCATACTGACTCATTATCCCCAGGCCAAAACCAAGGACCATAATACTGATAAAGAAAACTGAATCATTAAAAAAGTTAAAATCACAAAGAAAAGTCACATTTTCATGACAGCAGCATGATCACACTGAGTTTCTGCGCTCCTTTTTTTTTTACATCATCTTGATCACATAGCACTTTTTTGTGCCATATAACTGTCATCTGGTTTGAAAAAGGTAATTATTTCCCCCAGACGCTGTTTGTTGAAGCTCCTCTCGTGACATTTTAGCGAGAATACTGACACGTCTTTTCACCTGCTAGAAATAAAAAAAACCCTGATAACGGAAAATAAAAATAATCCTGTCACGGTTTGGTGCTTTCACAGCAAAATGATGGGCAGTTCCCAGTGATCCAGCTGGTTGGTATGCTGAGGGGCATCGCATCTGGAATGAGGTACACACACACAGACACTCATACACTCCTGCTGCAGAAATCCATTTTTAGCATAAACATGAATAAGAAACTTTTTCTAATGTTTCAGTGATTGTTGTGTGAAATTAGATTTTTTTATATAACAATACCAATTCTAACCCACTCGTATGTCATGTGGTGATACTGAACACCGTCTGGTCTTGTATGATTCACAATCAGACGTCAGCAGCCTGAGATGTGCAGCCTCCACATCCCTCCACAGCCTACAAATTATTTTCCTCTAACACACATGAACAAATACAAACTCTATTTGTTCAAGTAAAGACGGCTTGAAACACTTCTCTCATACACACACACACACAAACACACACTAGATCCTATCTGTGTTTTATTGCTTGTATCTGGCTGTGATAACACACATGTACACACACATTAAATCCCATTCGTATTTTATCAAAGGCTGCTGGCAGTGACAACTCACAGACTAAATCCCATTACCTTTTTTATAGGGGCCCAGGTAGCTGGCAGTGGATAAGACACACATTCACCTGATAAATCCTGTTGATATTTCAGGTACCTGGCAGAAATGAGTTATGTTCACCGGGACCTGGCTGCTCGGAACATCTTGGTGAACAGTAACCTGGTGTGCAAGGTGTCTGACTTCGGCTTATCACGATATCTGGAGGAGGACACCTCTGACCCCACATACACAAGCTCGCTGGTGAGGACACACACGCACACACACGCACAGGGAACATGCAAGCAGCAATACATGAAATGTTGCTGCTATCTGCTGTGGTAATTTTAACAACCATGTAAGACGCTCTGTACTCACTGGTTAAAAACAATACTGAAAGTGTAAAGGACCAATTTGTTTCCATTACCTTCCTGGTGGAAAACCTGTATATCTCATTAGTAACAGCACTTGTGACATTGGAGACCTACAGTAAATTATTTATTTGCGTAAAGACTAAAAACATGACGGCTTGAGTTTAACCTAAACTAGTTAGTTAGCTGAGATGTTGCCATTGGCTAGAAGTCAAAGACACTTGCAAAGCAACAACTACGACCAGCACGGCAACAACATCAGATAGGCTGGACCACTGTGTTGAATATACATCTTTAAACTTTACAGTTCCGGCTGAAAATATCAACAGAAATAAACAACTCTGCTGACTTCACATATATCACAATGTCACAGTAATTAAATCTACAACCATGCAAGCTGCCCCTTGAAGCTGTAATGCTCAGCAAACATTGAAGGAACACTAGTTGAAAAATAATATTACTCCTGAGGGTGATGCAGGAGAAAACGCCCGCGTTGGACATTTCAGAGCAGACACAGCTTGTCAGTCTTGGCTCATTTTTCATCATCCTCGGCCAAACTTCTTGAGCCTCAGCTGTGCTTAGGCACAAATGTCAGCTGCATGCTGCTAGCATGTAGACCAGCATGTGTACAGTTGGTAACACACATGCCATGTGTCATTAATCTTAGCATACAGCTGTAAAGTAACTTTGTCATTGTTAACAGTGTGTAAATAAGCAACCTATGTCGTTCTGTAACAATTTACATGACAGGTAGGGATGATTAATGTAGAGGTAAGGTGCCTCTCCTGGAGATGGAGACATTATCAACACCCTTCTTTGCAGAGACATGTTGGATTTACACTCCTAACAACGTGGAGCCTTTTGGCTGAAAGGAAGAACTGAATCTGTCTAGTTTCATTAATTTATTACACTTTTTGTACACTTTAAGATATATCTGTGTTACATTGTTTCTAATGTGAAACATGCGGTGTGGACTACGGCAACGCCCACCCTTGGATCAACTATCCTATAGATCGAAAGTCCTTTATAACCTGTGGTCTGATGGACTTTATATGTTCATTGCCTCATGTTTTTTTTACTGTAAATCAATCAGTTCCTTTGGGAGATGTGGATGTTTTAATGCTGAATAGATGTACATTATATTATCCTATCAAACATCTGCTTTGTCGTCACTTACACGTGAGAGATTTCTATAAAATGTTCACTGTATCAGTCCTCACCTTTATGTTTATGACGTACTAGGGCAAATATACGGGTTGCCTATGGCCTCTGTTTAGTGCTGTGTGATGAATGTGTAAGCGAGCACTTTAAGAGTTGAACTATAAAGAAAATAATTTTCCACCTGTCTTTCTTTTTCATCATTTATCTTCCCTCTTCTCTTTCTCCCCTTTAGGGTGGTAAAATCCCGGTGCGGTGGACGGCTCCGGAGGCGATCGCCTACAGGAAGTTTACGTCGGCTTCGGATGTGTGGAGTTATGGGATCGTCACCTGGGAGGTGATGTCATACGGAGAGAGACCTTACTGGGACATGAGCAACCAAGATGTGAGTCACTGCATGCTTCTGTGTGTGTGTGTGTGTGTGTGTGTGTGTGTGTGTGTGTGTGTGTGTGTGTGTGTGTGTGTGTGTGTGTGTGTGTGTGTGTGTGTGAGTCTTTCTCATGTTCTCTTTTGTTTTTCTCATTGATGCCTGTGACTATAGGATTCTGTACGTTTACCCGTTTCTTTGTTGCACACCGTCTCTCAGGATTGTGTGTGTGTGTGTGTGTGGGTTGGGGGTTGTGCTTGTTTGTTTCCTTTGCCGTCTCTCGCAGCAGGGTGCCTGCATGTTGACGAAAACACGCGGAAAATGAGGACATCAATTTGAGTGTCACAGAAATATTTGTTGGAACATCAGACCAAAAGGCATCAGAATTTTGTTTTCCTGCTGATCCTTTTGCCTGGGAATATCGTATTGCCTTGACAACTTTATCCCAATTACCTTCACAGTTTGATCAGTTTGCTGCAGCATGTTGATATCTTGTTTTGTTCTGGCATCACAATTATGTCATTCATTTGTTTAAGGTGTGTGGATGTTCTTCAAGATGGAAATTATCATTAGAAGTTATCTTTAAAAAAGAAGTGTGTAGTTCTCTGCTGTTCTCGTGTTAAAATGCCAGCATAAAACCACTCTCCCATCCTTTCTTTGGGCTGAGTATTCAATTTTACTGTTTAAACCTAAAGGGGATCACGTCCAGTACATGAAACAGGAGGTTCCAGAAGATCGGATTGCTGACATTTTTATTTTTAGGTTTCTATTCCGAGAAGAAATGTGATACACAGATTATAGTGGGTTTTGGCACTGAACCCCACTTCAAAGCTCCGAGGCTCTGAATCTCAATTCTTGCTCTTTTAAAACTATATATCTAATGGCTTTGACACAGAGGAGCCTGGGAATTTTTACACGCCTCCAGTTTTTCAGTTTAAACTTTAAAATGCATTTTGTTGCTGCAGAAAATCTGTGAAAACATTGCTGACTGGCTCATAGCAATGTTTAGCCTGCTTTAGACCTCGTTCACTGTGACTTTGCCAAGTTTTCTCTATCTGGTTACTTTCCAACTGAGGAGGAGTTAATCTGCATCAATGTATCACCTTCAAAATATATACGGACAAAACATTTTAACGAATAAACCTCAATCGTTCCCTAATTTTTGTCAGCAGACACCCTTTTCTACTATCTACACCACCGTAGCACTCGTTTTCACCTTATTTCACACCTCCTCCTCTGCAGCCTCACCCCTCCTTCCCCCCATGGTTGCTCCTGAGCAATAGAAGTCGTCTATGCAGCAGTAATGACAGAGAGTCAGTATAATGACAGCGGTAGTTTTATAATGGCACAGACAGTGTATAATGATGAGGAAAGTGTGTGTTACCACTATAGCTAACGAGGGTCTGCCAGGGCATTAACTATGCATGAACTTCACACCCTTGACTCACACATACTACACACACAGCTGAACCACACACATGCGAGCTGACATGCATAGAGGCACACCCACACACACACACACACACACACACACACACACACAGGATTTCAAAGAACACGGAGCGGTGAAATTGTCAGCGGAGCCACCACAGGTGCTGTGTTCGACATGAATTAATCATGAAAGAGACCTGTGATGTTTTACTACACTCACTGCAATTTTGATTGACAGCGGTGCTTAGAGAGAATTTATGCGGCACAAAGCCTGAGAAGTGTGTCGGGGTCAAGTAGAGTTCACCCAGCGAGCAGACAAATCCCCAGTGCTGAATTTACAGTAGTCGAGGCACCGCATTCCCCCAGCTTACCTTTAGGTCGGCTTATAAGTACACCGACACGGGCTTGTAACTCTAAATTTACAGGAAGCGGCGAAAAAACAAGTTAAAATATTATTTCAAGGAATTTTATGGCTCCTCTGCATCGGTAAAGTAACAATCCTTCATTAAAACGGGAACAGAAACGTAGCAGCGGCAACAAACCTCAAGACAGGGTGGACACAGCTCCGACAGAGGAGGACTGGACTTAAACGCTTTGATGGCAGGCAGAACAGGCAGCGTTAACATAGCATTCACCAGGTCAACGATCAAAGACGGAGTCCGAGGGGGCAAAAGCTGGCAGGCAACAGTTCGGATACAGGTAGAGGTCATTGGAAAAAAACAGGCCGACAGGAAATGGAACGTTTTGGCAGGAAGGCACAATAGAAAATCTGGCACAGCGCTGAGGCTCCATGGCAGGCAAACCAGGGAAGATAACTGGGGGATTGGGAATGGTGGGAACACACTGGGGACAACTGGAGGAATGGTAAGATACGAAATAAAAGAGAGGACAGAATAAACATGCAGAAAATTTTGAATCTATTTATTCAAACGTAGAATACAGCAATGCATACAACATTAATAAGTCAAATAATTTTACTTTTAGCCCACCCTTTTACACAAATCTGCATATATCTGAAGCATAAAGTCATATTTATCACATTTCATTCATACGTATATGTTTTGCCCCTGCCTTTTAGAGAATCTGTGCATGTCTCTGCCCTCTGCCAGCCATGATTAACTGAAAAAATTGACGTGGCAGAATTCACAGCCCCTTCCTTTAAAACATAATGTGAGAAACAGGAATTCTTCTCTCCGAGGTGTCTGAAATATTCTAAGATCGATACATAACTACAAGCAGGAGTCTGTTTGCTGAGGTTAGCCCGAAGGCTTTAAAGGTAACTAAAGCTGTCTGCTACCACAAAATGTATAAATGACAGATGTGGTTATATAAACTGTGGAGTTTATATGCAGGACTATATTGGCAACATGCAGTGATTTACCTGGAGTTGTCTCTGTTTGCTCGTGCCAAGTTAAGCTAACCAGCTGTTTATCGTACAGAGAGGCATTCATCTTCTGAATCTTGCCAACAACATAAGTTTATTTCCCAGTAATCATCTACGTGTTATTATTTTCATGCTCTTTCTCTGCAGCATTTTCAATAACAAGATGCATCATCCAACAATAGCCTATTGATTTCTCCACTGGCAGAATTTAACTACAAACCTCCAAAATCATTTAATTCATTCTTAATCTTAACGTACATTTTTTTGTTTAGAGGTTTCCACATACAATTAACAGCTCTCGTTCTCTCAGAATCAGAAAAAATGGTATTTCAACTGAATTATCCCTAAAAATTATTTCATATTTATTCGAATTGAATCAAATCAAGGAAAAAGTGGTGACAACCGTCTTCATCAATTTGTAAAGCCATAGAAAATGAAATACTCATTGAACATCGAAAGAATAACAAACAATGAGAAGAAAGATGTTAGTAATCTCTTACATGTGATGTTTTAAAAGAGCTGAAAGATAGATGTTATCTGAAATCTTTACGGATACAGAACATGTTTTAAGCCAGGCTTTTGAGCTATACAACAAAGTGAGTTTAGAACATTGAAAGCATCATAATTACACTTTTGGGGAGATATTTAAAGAATTACTCTCACATCGCTGGCACAGGGGGCAGAATCTTTGTGATAATCATCACTTCACTTGATATTTCCTTTCTTTGATATTTTTTTTAGCAAAGCAGCTAGTTACACTTTCAGTCAAAGGAGTTTTGTATTCTGTGATGTTTGGGATAATTGCATTCTACACACAAAGGTATGCTGGCTTGTTTTGCAAAACCTCTCTGCAATATCATATTCCTGCCAAGGTGTTTTTACAGAAAAACCTCGAAAGGTCCTTATCATTCTCAACTCCTGCGCTGGCATAATGAAATCAGAAGCTCCGCTTGTAAAACTACCTGCCTTGACATCAGAGACTGCAGCAGGCGTCGCTGCCTCTTAGCGATGAATATCTGGATGTATGAAGCGACTGCATAAAATGTGTCAGGATGCAGTTCTCAAATGGAAATTGAATCCTCTTAACTAATCTGAGTTTTAAATAAAGCCGAAAGAGGCACGATTCTTCTGTAAAAATACTTCAGTGTTATCAGCAAAAATCAAAAAGAAGCTGTAACAGTGAAGACTTTCCCCTCCACACGGAGCTCCTCTCTGCCAACAGGAAGTCACAAATCAAAACTCGAGAGCAAAATATAAAGTGTCCACTAAACAGCAGCGGGAGAGCTGGACTCAACTTCACATCTTTTTGCCTCTTTCATCCTTTTGATATCCAGAGCATCACAGAGCAGTACCATGCTGAGTGCAATTTACTGATGTCATATCACAATAATATGTTTCTTTCAAAATATGTTTTCCCGGCTGTCATTTATATCACACATTTCCCCTGCGAGAAGAGTGGGCTTGTTGGAAACCTACAGAGAAAAAAAAACATCCTGTGTGTATACGTTGGAATGAAAAATCCTAATATTTTCTCTTATCGTAAAAATACGTTTTATAATTTATTCTGCAGTGGGAGGTGTCAGTCAAATGTGAGTTCAGGGCCACAGCACTTCTTCAATTATATGAAACCACACATGACCTCATTAACTTGGTTCATAGTGTCTATCAGAAAAACATCCTGAGTGTTTGGATGTTAGAATGCAAAAAACGTCTTTCCAAAACTGTCATGGATGCCGTCTAAGTGGGTGGAATCTATATATTCCTCCTCTTTCTCTGCCTCCAACAATGTAGGTGATGGAGATGTGGGTGGAAGCAAACGATCCTGAACGATTGAACCCAGTTTCAAGCTGCAGCAGCTCCCCAGAGAGCCTGTGCTCACTAAAACAAAGCCACTTGCCAGCGATCAAATCTTTGAATGATTTGATCAACTTTAAAAGTTATACCCCGCCCACATATTCCATTACACCAGGAACATTGCGGAAGCTTTAATGGATGCCTGAACTGAAATGTGACTGTGGCTGTGTCTGAAATTGTATACTAACGTACTGCCTGCTACTGCCATACTCAAATAGTGCGTACTGCATACTGCCATCTAAATCTACGATTAATTGTGCCAATACCAGTTCACACTGAGGTTTACTCAGGTCTCTCCATCACATGACTATATCAGTCACATTATCTGTAAAAGCTAATGTTAAATAAAAAAATGTCCTCTTCCACTAAATGTAATATTTTCAAGTATTAGTTTAGGGAAAAATAAAGGATAAATGTAAAGTAACTGTTAAGATCAAAGATGGTCAGAGTAATCTTATCATCTACCATCAGTATATTTTACTGAGAAGCAGAAGAAGAAGCTGCTGAGCTGAGCAGGCCACTGTTTTAAGAGGATGGGGAGGAACATGGTGATTTGTCTCTGGCTATGTTATTTTATAAAGTTTAGCTAAAGCAGTGTTTACTTTTAATGAAAATGGAAAATATACTGAATAAATGAGATGCAGTAGACAGAAATGTTGCTGAAGTCATCCACACATTGTTTATTTGCTATCTATTTTCATAATGCCACAATATCCGCATGCAGTGAAGTTGAAACTTAGCTACTACATAGTCAATTTGTGGTCATACTTGATATGAATAGTGCATGAATAGTATAATGAATGCC
>CAEMYA010000488.1:1171391-1182599 GCA_903131615.1 Diplodus sargus
TCCATCCATTATTTTTAGCTCTGTTTTGGTTAAAATCAGTCAAATCCTGAGGAAAATTTAGCTGCTAAATGCTCAGCTATGTTCACTTGGTTACCTTTGTCTGAATACTGTTTATTTCTGGGTAGGTTGTATGCAGTCTGTTTATCAGTTGATGGTCGTAAAACCGAAAACAATAAGCTGAAATAGATGTTGAAAGATGCTAAAAGCTGCTCTAAAGCCAATAATTGTTTGTTGGTTTTTTTTGTTGTTGTTTTTTAATTTTTTTTGGCATGAGCAAAACATGATTATTTGGCCCACTGTCAATACAGACTTTCTGCATGGGGCTGTAACAATTACTTTCATCACCAATTAATCTGTCCATGATTTTCTAGATTAATCAATTTGTTGTTTGGTTGGGAAAATGTCGTAAAAATGTGATGACATCACGTTGCCAAGTTGACATCCGCAAACGTCTTTTTTGGTCCACAACCGAAAGACTCTCTTTTACTGTCATAGAGGAGGAAAGAAACCAGATAATATTCACATTTAGGAAGCTGGAATCAGAGGATCTTGATTTTCTTCTCTTAAAAAAAAGACTCAAACAAGTTAATCATCAAAATAGTTGGTGATTCATTTAATAACAATAAGGAGAAAATTATTTGATACATTGATTTATTGTTGCAGCTCTAATTGATTATATTAACTTCAGTTGTACAAAAGATAAATCATTTTCCACAATTTATAAAAATTTGTGTCAATTTGTCTCCCTCCCTCGCTCTCATCTCCCAGGTGATAAACGCCATCGAGCAGGACTTCAGGCTGCCAGCTCCCATGGACTGTCCAGTCGTGCTGCACCAGCTGATGCTGGACTGCTGGCAGAAAGACAGGAACGCACGGCCAAAGTTCCCCGATATTGTCAGCATGTTGGACAAAATGATACGCAACCCTGCATCTCTGAAAGCCGGCACAAACAACGTCGCCCCTGGGTGAGGAGAGATACAAACTCATTTCCATACACAAACACACTCTCCCTGTCCGTCTCTAACCTCTGTATCAGTGAAACCTCTTTTTTCTCTCCTATCGTATCCACCGCCTGCAGTCCTTCCCATCATCCCCTGTTAGACCGCGGAGCTCCAGACCTGAGCAGGGTGAGCTCTGTGGAGGACTGGCTGGCTGCGCTGAAGATGACCCAGTATCGAGACTCCTTCCTGGGCTCGGGCTTCACTTCTCTGCCGCTCATCACACAAATCACAGCCGAGTAAGTCTGCCCGTTTAACTGCCTCACTCTGCCTACGTCTCACACTGCTCATGTGCCAAGTCTGTGTCTCGTTAGCTGGACGACTGGCAGGGCTGCTGGTTGGCTGACTGCTGTGCCATGTGTTCTGTCTGAACCATCTCCCAGGCTTACTTCCTTTCATCCTTTCTTCCTCTTTTTATCATGCTATAAAAGGCTGTGAGCACCGCTACAGAACGTCAATATATCTCTGTCAAATAACTCGTGAGAAGCTGTAATTTCTGTAAACCCCCGTCAAAATAATAAGAGGCCTCTTTCCTCCAATAACGCTGCTTCTTTTTTTAACTGAGCCTATATCTTCTGGCTTTCATGTAGCTGTTTCTCATACCTGGAGTTTCTGCATGTGGTTTGTTCTCACTCCTCAAGCAAACATTTTGGAAGTGAGATTTTTAATCAGTGTATCTTTTTCCTTCACCATCTACTATTGAAGAATTTCTGGGTTTTTTAAGTTTTATTTACTGACGTACAGTATGTATAAGTGGTGGAGGTATTCATTCTTGTGACTGGTCCCTGCAGGCTGCACTTTGGGTCAAACATAAGAGGAGGCATTTTCCCACAGGAATTAATTAGCTATACTTTAACACAGTACCAGTGTAGCGAGAGCAGATAGGGCCACACAGATTTGGTTATGTGCCAGTGAACCTTAAAAACATAAAAAATCTGTCCCATATTAGCTCCTGTAAAAAGTCATCTGCCCATATAGTTCATATAAAGTCTTGTATATGACCATTAATGGGCTATATAGGCATATTTTTATATCAGTTTGGTTGAAAGCAAATTGGCCCCGAATCATCAATAATCAGTGAACTAAAATTAATGATGCACATTATATATCTGCTGATGTGTCTGTAAAAATACTGTCAAACTAATTAGACTTTTTGTGCTCATCAGTTCTTTTTTCCTCCCGTTTTTCCACTAAAAGAATGAAGTTATAAATAAAGGTGTACAGTACTATTCAGGAATTGTCGGTTTCTGTTCGTACACAACATTCAAAGTTGCCTGCTCCTCTCCAGCGCACCACCACCAGGAGCAGACACATAGATTTACAAAACTACTAAAGGAATTATCTGACTATACATTTCTATGATGGCTGGGACCAGCTTCAGTAACCGGCATGGTGTGTTAGACAGAAAATGATTAAAAACTCAGACAAACCGGGGTTAATTTTTCAAAACAAAGTTATTTACTATTGTGGAATTGCTACATTTGTTGTAATAGAAAAGCTGAAAGAGAAAGCTTTTCTTTGTTTCCCTGTGGTAGTACTGTCGGCACCGTGGTCACATGGATAGCCGTAGCGAAATGGCAACCGCTACTTAATGATTTAGTAGAAAGAATGCTGGTTTTGAACCTGGTGGTAAGATGAAACACATATCAACAGGGGAACAGACGCCCCCCATCAAGAAGGTTCTCTTTTTTACAGTGTAGAGTTTACACAGTTATTCCAGTTGTTCCACCGTTCCTCCCGGCTGGGAGACGATGGCCCATTAAGTGAACAAAAGGGTCCACTTTAAGGCTTTTTTTTAGGTATAGAGTCACAGTTTCCCTCCTGGCCCAGCCCTGCTGCTGCTGTCTGCTACACACAGACTGTGAAGAAATAAAACGTATTCAAGGGTAAAACCCTTTTCCCTACTTACTACATTTCTCAAACAATTCTTAGTTTTAGTTTAACTTGGGTATTATGTCTGTGATTCTTAATCTGTTTTTCACATTTTCTTGAGCAATGAAGGACATTGAAATCTTGAAACAGTTTACATTGTAAGAAATGCTATATTTAACTGGAGCAGGAGGAGCACTGTGGTGCGCAGATCTCAGTCCTTTGATTGGATAAGGTGGGGGTGGATGAAGCAATTCATCTTTGATGAGGAACATATCAATGACATCACCTGCAATGGACTCCAGTAGCAGAAACATTAAGTGTGTCTCCCCCTTAAGAGAGACGATGCGCGTGTTTACACACAAGACAGAGTATAGTTCATTTCACTGATTATTGAATTCTCCTGACTCCTGAGCTCCATCACTGCTGCCTCCTCGAGAGTATCCTCTGTACTCTCCTGTGTATAACTACAGATATAGTTTTGCTGCTTACATGTGCCATGATATTTGCTACAGTGACATTACTATGCACATGGAAAGGAAACCTTTTAAATGACTGAGAGCAGCCTCTCTTATAATTAAAGCACATGAACATGTGTTGTGAACCTGCCTTTGAGGATGCGTTTTACGATAAGAATACTGAGCCCTCTGTATCATAGGTAAAATGCTGCAACATTGACTTTAGATCAAGGGCTCATCTTATTACTGCAAACACTTTCTGCTGCTCGGAGATGCTCCTTCAAAGCACCTGATCTCAACTTATGTCAAGACCATTGGTATAAAACTAGCAACGACACTCTAGTGCACTGTGTGCCACTTCAGCCTGCAAAAAGTTGGGCCCTGATGCTGCAGGATGGCGGCAGATAATGTTATTAAAATGTTTCTCATCAAAGATAAATTATTTCACCTACCCACACCCCATCCCCTATTAGTCAGAATGATAGTTCTTATGACCTGTCCGGTCCTACCAGAGGACTGAGATCTTTGCACCACATTATGCACACAGGTGCACCACAGCGCTCCTCCTCCTCCGGTTAAATAGAGCATTTTTCTCATATTTAGCCAAAATTAGTTGGGTTTTTTTTTTCGAATTTTTGTCACTATCTGGAATTGATCACTACCAATATGACAATATCACTATTGCTGTGCTGATCAACGAGCAGAGGGAAAAATCTGCGCATGGATTGTGAATCTGAGAGCACAGTCTATAATTCCGTTTGCACGGATTTCCACATCCAGTGATTTTTTTTCTGCTATGTGACCCTAGAGGGGCTCCTAAGTCAATGCGGAAATAAAACAGTGTGTCTGGTTCCAGAGGGAGGAGAGAGAAACCCAGGGCCTTGATGCATTCACTGTACTCACATGGAGTCTGAAGTACTCACATATGCCACCTAGTGTTGTTGGTGCACACTGCAGCTAATGCAAAGTCAGCTTGATAAAGTAAAAGCCCCCCCTCCTTTTCTGCCGTGTTGCAGTACCGTTAACGCTGTGGTAATTGCGTCATCTGAAAGGAGAAACATTTGTACATAGTCCTGACTTCACCTGCAAGGTGTTAATAGCTGGGGGCTACCCACCCACTGCCAGACATCCTGAGCAC
The DNA here is from genome assembly GCA_903131615.1 of Diplodus sargus. Lineage (NCBI taxonomy): Eukaryota > Metazoa > Chordata > Actinopteri > Spariformes > Sparidae > Diplodus > Diplodus sargus. The sequence continues at coordinate 1,175,855 of CAEMYA010000488.1, forward strand.
AACAAAATATAAAGAAAATAAGAAAATACAGGCAGCGGGCCGGAATCCTGCAGATAAATACACTGACACACACTTCTAGGGGGTCATAATTGATGATTGAGAAGAGTTACAGTACTTTTGTACAGTACAATGATTTTAAAAAATGACTTTATAATATACCTTTAAAAAGTTAAAGAGCCAAGAGAGAATAACGTGACATGTAAATATGTTTTTCTCTCTGGGAATAATTAGTTAACATTGCACCTTTTCATTTCAGCTCAGACACCCTTGTGATTAATGCAGTAATGAATTATCAGTGTTATATACCTACGCATAGCACCTGTAATAGTAGCAGTGTTAATTTGACATTTTTCTGCTTGTGTTTTTCCAGGGATCTTCAGAGGATTGGGGTGTCTCTTGCCGGACACCAGAAGAAAATCCTGACCAGCGTTCAGTCAATGAGGCACAATGTCGATGACCAGTCTCCAACTGAATCTGTGTAACCACACAGGGAAGTGATACGCAATGAAATATCTGCTAGGTGTACAGTCTGAATGATAAGCAGGCTGTTGTCGTCTTCTCTTTCACCTTCATACACTTCACTTTGCTGATTTACGTTTTTAACAATCACTGTGGCTGTTTGTGTGTCTGCGTGGCCTCAGCAGTCACCAGGTTCCTCCTTCAGTCACTGGACAGACTTCTCTCGTACTGTTAAGCCTCCCGAATCGATTTAAACTGAATTCATCTCGGAGGGAATTTAATTTGGAGTTAGTGCAAGAGGAAAAACAAGGCAGACGTGATTCGTGACTGAAAAAAAAAAAAGTGTTTGTCCTTCTCTACCTGACTATATAGGGTACAATCACAAACCTCCTGTTCCCTCTCACCCAGAATCTGCCTGCAAGATAACTTCCACCGTGGAAATCTACAGACTCGTTTTTGCCAGCTTGATGACTTGGCCTGGTTTTTATGTAAAAATAGATAAATCACAGGATCATGCTACTGTGAAGAGGAAACAGACAACTATGTGAAGAGACACTACCTGGACCAAAAGTCTGACAAAAAATCAATGTCGATCCATAGGAGGCTTTGTTATCTCTGACAGTGTGTTGGCGAAACTTGCAACAATTTGAATCAAGACAAGAGCCAACAGTTTAACAGGACTTTGTGAATCTGTCTTCATATTGAAGAGTCTGTACATACTACGCTATGGGATGTTTATTTCCTATTTGCTCATTTGCGTTCACTTTTGCCAACAGCATCAAACAATTAATTGTCACTGGAGTATTTATGAGCTCTCTATAATTATCTTCCTCTTCCTGACTCATCACCCGAGCAAACTTTTAAGCAGTGTGAACTGCAGACAAAAAAAATTTGAAAAAAAGGGGATTCATAGTTCTGTTTTTTTTTTTTTTGTGTACTTTCCATGCAGCCATGAAAAGATAAACTCCTCCATGCAGAGAGCTAGCAAATCCTAGTCTTCTTTAAATGCTTAATTCAGAGGGAACTCAATGATGATGGTGATGTATTACAGTCAGCACGAATGCCCTCTGCGTAAAGGCAATTACAGACCAGAGACACAATCAGATAAAGAAATATTAAGCCACAGCAGTGTAATGCTCAAGTCTTTTTTTCCCCAAGCTTTGAAAGCAAGGCGTCTGAAAGTATAGACGAAGAGGATATACTGCCTGAGAGACTGTGGGTATTGAGTCATTACCAGCTGCTGAGACGCACCTGTTGTGAATACACCGCGGTGACCAGGGAATCTCAAAAGACAAAACAGGTATTTCCATCCAATGTTCTTGTGATTTGGCTGGAAAAACCCTAAAGCTGTCTGCCAGTGAGGCGTTAATAAAACGCATGAACAACCCAGAAATCCAATGCTCGTGTACCGTCCTCAAAACATGAAGCAAATCCCATTTCTGTCAATACTGTATGGCTGCCGTCCAGATGGTAATCATCACTCTGCAGCAACAGGCAGGCAGGCAGGCAGGCAGGCAGGCAGGCAGGGGCTTTTTATATAAACTCGTTGGCTGCCGGACATGTCATTGTTGTCGGAGTCTGTTTTGACAGTAACATTTTGCAGTTGACAGAACTGATTAATAATGTTGTGTCAGTTTGCAGATGAGGTGACCTATCCACGTTCTCATCTGTGGACAGCAACCTAATGCAACATCCATTGACAAGAAACAAAGACTAATTTATCTGATATGTCAGAAAAACAGGTCTAACTTGAAAAAATAGGAAAACACAAAACAGATAGGAAGGGAGTGGTCAGAATGGAAATTAGCCTCGTTTCCACCAAGCTGTCGGTACAGTTCTTTTCAGTTATGGGAGTTATTTTGGTGTTTGCATTGTCAAACGCTCCAACCGTTTCAAGGAGCCAGCAAACTGATCCAGTACTAAAAGTTGGAGCTAAAACACTGCAGACCACTGGTGGAGTCATCTCATCACAAATGCTCTGATGTAGAGGAGCAGTTTTTATGCCGCCACGTCACCAACAGCTGTGACTGGAGGGATTATGTGTTTGAGTTGTCCATCAGTCCCAATTTCGTGAACGAGATACATATCTTAGAAACGCATTGTGGGAATTTGTTTAAATTTGGTACAAATGTCAACTATAACTCAAGGATGAACTGATTTGAACTGAATTTGGTGGCCAAATGTCACAGGTCAAGGTTACTGTGACCTCACAAAATACATTTTTGGACATAACTCAAGAATTCATACGATAATTACGCGAACATTTTACACAGATGTCTAATAAGACGTTATGATGTTTGATATCTAAAAGATCAGAGGTTGAATGCACTGCAACATCATAATTTCATAATTTTCTGATGTTTTGCCTATTATCCAACGCCATAGCTCAGGAACAGCGGCATACTGGTGCACAGAGGCATACAACTGCGAGGCAGTAATTCAAGTTTTCCAGCAGTCTTTTGTCTTGCTGTCTGCAGCCTTTTTTCAAGCAAAGCTTGTTTTCTTGTTGTAATAAACAAGTGTGTGGTTGAGCAAGAGAGACACAAAGGTGACACAGAAGGAAGAAAGGTTGGCAAGTTTGTATATGTTGTCAATCTGATCACAGTCACAGCGTGTTGGTTAATAAATGCGGCAGCTTCTCAAGAGTCGAGACCAGTCTCCTCTGTTGTTTCCCAACTGGCTGAAAATAGAGAGGTGTTACTCGTGAAGCCATCCAGTAACAACCCTGCCAATATTTAAGTACTGTCGCAGTGAAAATGCAGAACAGAACTCGCATTTCAACCCAGTCACAAGACTAAATGTGGCCTAAGTCTGTTTCTGCAAATCTGCAGATATATTCAAACTGAACGTTTCTTTAAATTGCAACTTTACCTTTGTTTTGGTCGAATTTTCCATTTACTCCTGTCAAAAAGATGTCCTTATGCTCAGTTTAGGTTAATGCACAAATGCCACCCAATAAGGGTTCGGAATCACCATGATCACGGATGGAAATGCCTGCAGGTCTTAAAAATATCTCGTGGTGTGACTCAAACCGCAGTCAGCCAGTTGGCAGTCTAATTGGCTAATATTATATCCTGTTGACTGGGCTGCATGTTTTGTTTACACGGGGGTTCAAAGGTTACTATGCCAGTAGTACTTCGGTGGAAACGAGCTTTCAACAGCATATTAATCTTGTTTCAGCGCATAATGTGGTGCTTGATTCCCTAGTCCCCACAACATATGATATCAAGAAGGCCTGAGGGGCACACTGCTGGAGGAGCACTGGGAGTTCTCTTTTATCTCAGCTGCTGAGCAGATTAGCAGCTGTGAAACAACAGCACTGCTCGCTCTGCCTTCAGTCCCCAACCTCTGGTCATGTGTGTGCAGCCTCAGCCCAAGGATTACCAGACTGCAGCGCTGATTGGATGTCATGATTTTTTAGCTGCGAGCTGCACTTACAAGGATAGAAGAGATGGTGTTTGGATGCTCGCTTTCGGCATGTTTTACTGCTGCGTGACGCGTCGGACAGAGAACGATGTGTTTGTCTGCTGGGACGACCCAAAAGTCTTTTATTTCTGTACAGTGCAACATTTAGAGGTTCACAACAGTTTTGATTTCCTCTTTTCGCCGGAACTGCATCTGTTGCCTAGAAACAATAGCTTATTGAACATTTTATCAGGAAGTATTGAGATCAACTGGGAGCGTGTCAGTGGCTCAGAGGCGTAATTCAATGTAAATAGATGCCTCTGGGAAAACTGTCAGCGCCGAGATGACGAGTGTGCCTGAGAGCTCATATTGAACGCCACCTTAAAAAAAATGTCACACCGAAAATGAAAGCTATCAACCCAGACAGGCATCTTAATACATTATGAAACAATCCTTAGCTAAATGTGATGTGTCCGTCCTTTGCTCTATGTTTTTTTTCTGCTATTTAAACAGGTTAGATGTGAGCTTTCAGAGGCATTTCACATGTGTGTCGGTGTTTGTGAAAAGACAATGAAGGCAGAGCTGATCAACAGCACCTCTTGTGTTTATAATATGACATGTCCTGGTTTGAGCACAAATATACAGCACAGAGAGGATATCTCAGGAACACGACGGATGTGAGTTTTGTCCACATTGCTGCATAGATCGTTTATCGGTAAATTGTGCACTATATTTAAAAGATTAATCCAAGATGAAGTGCTTTAAGAGTTCATGGAGAAAATGTTTTTGATCTTTGGTTTTCTGCCTATTGAAAGTCAAATCCACTCTAAATCCAGCTTCTAAAAGAGAGAACCACATTATTAAGACCTTGGAGAGTTCTCTGGTTGTGAATGTGAACAAGACTCTAATGATGACACTTTGTGATTATATCCGTGCTGAGAGTCTGGGCACATCCGCTAGTTCAGGGATAAATTTGATTTTTATTGAAAGTGGAGAGTTTTGACATCAAGGATTTTATATGTTTCTCGTTTTTCTCTTGTTTTCACTCTTCTTATCAACTTCGCTTTCAGTAAAAATAATGCTTGATCTTTCTTTTGGAAACATCTGACTTTTCAGAGATAAAACATACTATGAAACACTTTTTAAAAGTCAGGATGAACTCTAAAAAGATTTTTCAATTTGCTGTTGAAAGACACTTGACTTTTTTTTTCTGACGTGCATCGGTGCATGTACTGGATCATTTCCTGTTAGAGCAGAAGTGTTAAAGGTGCCCTGTGGAGTTCTCTTCAGTGTTTTGTCAGTGTTACTCACCAAATCTAATGTCTAATGATGATGTTGAACTTTTCTGCAGAGTACTTTTTTAAAAAAAAACCTTACAAACAAACCTTTACATCCACATGTACTTGCAATCAGCATCTCCTGGTTCATTTTTGCCACCTGTAGACCAGTGAAATAATATGAAACCATTCACACGAATGTGAATCACATCACCCACATGCCTGTGCGTGTGCACAAATTCTGGATCATAAGATCATAACAAAGAAACACAGAACTCTACTGACTCACATATCAACCACTTAATTATGTGGACTTATGTAAGTGAGTTCGGCGTAGCAAATGGGTCTTAATACTATAATACCCATGATCCTTGGCTGCTGGTGCGGTGGAAAAGAACAGTGGGTGTGTACCAGCCTAGCTGCAAATGCAAACAGCTTCCTTATTATAGATGGGAACAAAAGACAAAAGACTACACCGAGTTCATCCAAAATTGTCCCAGAAATGCAAAGAAAAACAGTTAAAATACAGATTGAGTTTACATTAATATCAACATCCTCATTTTTAGCTTTTGGTGCCACCATTAACAGCACACAGACGGGATTTTAAAGGTCCGATTTGTAAGAGCAATGATTGCTGAGCTTCATTAGCTCTGGGTCGGTGGGTCAGGCCAACCACCGACCCCGAGTGTCAGTATTTGACGAGTTGGGAACAACACTCAACAATCAGCCGTCTTACAGATTGGACCATTAAGTTAAGTCGCCTCTTTTTTCTTTTTGTTCTTAAGCTAAGGAAAGTTCATGCCCCCCACATTACTACTTTTATCAAGTATCAACAATGGTAGAGGAGCAACATAAAGATGAGCATGATGACATCTGTAAACTGTCACTTCTTACTTTCCCCCTAGTTACCTCACTTGCAGTGGCTTTATGTTCCGATTTGAGAACCACTTCTTCAAAAGAGAGATGCTCCCATGAATATTTGAAGGTTTCTCTGTTTGTTGTACTTCTACTTTATTAGGACGTCGTTTTATGTTGCGTGTTTTTTTCCCTTCATCAGACCAGTTTGTGAACATGATGGTTCATCTGTGACCGTACTCTCTCCCCATTGTAAAAATCTCAACATTTTGCAGCTGCAATGCATTCTGGTCCGCTGGGATACTGCCAGCGGAGACGATGAATTTCCCTCTGTTCATTGTTGAATAATGGTACAAATGGCAGCTGCAGACAAAAGACCCTCTCTCTTTCATTCTTAGGGACTGACACCAAAATCTGACATTTACTGCAGATGTTTGAGATAGAAACACAGTTCGGCCTTCCACTGTGACTGTGCTGGAAACATGTCAGCATGATGTCACATTATGTTTGCCCAATTAACCCGCGAAACAGTAAAATAATTGGCCCCGGAATGCAAGGTGTGTCACCAGGAGCTCCTCCAAGTGCTTTATTGTGGATTTATCTTTTAATTGCAGTTATTTTCCCGAAAAAGCCAGACCGAACCCTGCTGCTGCTCTCCTCTCCTGTTGCTCTGGTGTAATAGATACTGTAGGTGAGGCTGGAGATGAGAGGAGGCGAGTAATGAAGAGAGCTAAAAAAAAAAAAAAAAA
>CAEMYA010000488.1:1197147-1217347 GCA_903131615.1 Diplodus sargus
GCAACTCGGCAGGCGAGGCGTCACGATTAAAACGCTGACACACGTGGCAAAGTTGAACTTGAAATGTGGCAGATTGAAACCTAATTTGCATCCCTTGTTGCCTTTCGTGTCCTCTCCACTCCTGATCTCCGTTGTGCTCTCCCTCCCCTTTTCCCATTCTCCAGTAAATAAATGTCAAGTAATCTTGTTGTAGTACAAATATGAATCCCGGTCGCCGCTCGCAGCGCTTGAAAAAGCCTACAAATTTTGCTGATATGAGCATCGTTGTAACTTCTCGAGGGGCAGCCTCTGTGCTACATCAGGAATGAGTCAGTGTCTGCCTGTGCTCCACTAAAAGCCCTCACATAAGACAAACTAGAGCAACATATGATTTAGGAAAATGATTAAATATAGAAGAGATGCATATTTTAGCGGGGTATTCTGCATATTTTCCCCTTCTGTGTCTCAGTTGCAGGTCTGTTGCATCATGTCAGAGTCAGTCTAAGTGCTGAGCTCAGTCTGACTCATATGCAGCGGGGCTCAGAAGGTTACTTTAAATTATAATCTGCTTTAAATCGCTGATTACCTGCTTATCACTTCATCGGATGTGTCAGCCGTGTGTCTGACTCATCAGACTAGCATTAGCAGGTTTTTCTTCCTCTGAGTTTATTTCCAGATTTGACTTTTTTCCAAAAGAACATCAGGCTTTAGAGCTCCAGAAAATATCCGTCCGTCTGTGACTCCCTTTCTCTTTCTTTTTTTTTATCCTCTTTCTCTTTAGAACAAAGTCTCTTTTTTTATACCGTCTCTGTGCAGAGGCCAGGGCTGTGCAGTCGCTGTACAGTCCCCGGCCTTGTTAATATTTCACATGCTTAGAAGCCAGAGTAGACGCCTGGTTCTCTCCCAAAAGGAAAGTCTTCTCCTCATTTAACCTCCAGCACTGAATCTCCATACTAACCAGCCCAGCCAAAGGCTTGACTAGAGACACACTGAATGTTGCAGTGAGGCTCCCCCTCCATTCAGTTTTGGTCTTTGGCTCTTTGCTGCACTTCACGGACATGCAACTTGATTTCCTGTCTGTTGAAAAACGTGTCTCCAAATTTAGCGGCGTTGACTTTGTTTTCTGATGAACAAGAGAATTGAGCGGGTTTTTGTTTTTTTTTCTGTTTAGCCTACTTAAAACTCCTTGGATGCTACAGACATGTGATGATCTTACAGAATATGAAGCACTGCTGCAGATCAAACAACCCACCAGCATATAAAGTAGCTTAAAAGAAGGAGAGAGTCTGACCTTATGGAGGAATAAACACCCACCGCATCGGATTCTGCTCTCATTCAAGCATTCGCCCCGTTTACAGAGACTGCGTCCTCGCTGCAACGTCCCAGAGTTTAAACTTTGGCCCAAAAGGTGAATTTGTCTTCACTCCAATCAACCTGACTGCAGCATCAGATCGGCTGGCCTTTATTGTACAGTGCTTGATGTTCATGGTAACCAGCTAGCCCCGGCCCTCATTGTCCTTGTCGTTGCTCCTCCACACAGAGGGAGAGCTGACAGTCATCAGTTGCTGGTAAGCAGGTGAGCGTAGTCGTTTTAGCCAATTTCCCGTACGTTTTTCTTGTAAGCGACCCCCCCCTCCTCTCTACGTCACCGCATGAACATGAAGGAGCAGTAATCAGCAGACACGGCAGCCAGCCGGAGGATCCTGCTCTCTACGCGTTCACGAGTTCTCTGACCTGATTTGAAAACGTGGGCAGAGACACCAGAATATTCCTTTTCTCTTTTAGTGGATCTGTGGATGCAAGGAGAGAAAGGGGATACTAGCCAAAGACTCATTATAACAGTGATTACTGTTGGAATATGTAGTTATTTATCACTTATTTTGATAAGAATATATCCCTCACAGCAGCTTTAATATATATTCATCCCTCGTTAATGGGTTAAAGCTCCTGTAAGGCATGTCACTGCATTAGAACACGCAGGTGGCCTAAAATGTCCGACAGCAGCCTAAATCCTGTACGGCCGGCTGCCAGGCTCAAGACGAACAACATGCCAGAATCATCCCGGGTTCATTGTTCGTCTTCCAGGTGTTGACACCAGCGTGAGTGCTGCTAACTGAAGCTGTTTCTCTGCCCGACTCTATACCCCAACATCTTAGCCAAACCTGGCAGCCGTAAATGGTCCAGCGCTGGCTAATATTTGGCCGTCTGATGCCAGAACACAGATTAGTGCACCAACATTCAGCCACAGTGGTCTGAATCTGGCCGGCCAACCTGGGATATTTACCGTAAATGAACGAGAGCGTGTGCAGGAGGACCGGCAGCCTCTATCCGAGCTACAATTCCACATTTTGAGCCACGGGGTCAAACTCGATTGCTTCATGACACGAACCAGGAAGAGACTAATGTTCTTCCAGCGCAAACAAAAACCAGCGTTTGTGTGTTTCTCACAAAGGCAGATGGCAGAAGGAGTGAAAGACAGATGGAGAATTGCTTTCTCGCTGTTTATCCTCTTCAGTAAAGAAGAAGGGAAAGTATTTGTCTGAAGTGGGAACATCTTTGCGAGTGAGAGGACGCGTTGCTTACTGTTGAAAAAGGTTTCAAGTTTATTGGCTTTCGGGGAACACTGTCTTAATGGAGAAAAACACGGCGGTGGCAGCATCACTGGTGCGAGGCTCTCTTTGATTACCAATCTTCTCAGCTATTTGTTTGTAGTAATTATACAGGGGTATTGTAAATAGTTTGGCAGTGACTGATGTTTAAATAGCCCTTGGATTTTCCGATATGTCTAGAGGAGCAGCTACCTTTTCATGAAACAGTTTGATGTTTTCCCAACACTGAATTAAAGCATCATGAGGTCTGAACACTGTCGAGAAGGTCCTCGGCGAGAGAGTGGGCGGCGCAGGATGAAAACCCCAGCAATGCACTTAAAAGACCAGATCACATTTAATGGAGACAGTTATTCTTAATTCTGCTCTTTCAGCACAGAATAATGAAGACTCCGGGGATACTGTGGCCTCAGGGGCGGCGTGAGGGTCAGAGGTCATACAGGACAGACAGCTCATCATGATAATAATCTCACTTCGCTATTTATGATTTCTCGGGTGGATTTTTGGCACTCAGACATATGTTTCTTTTTTTTCTTAACCGTCCCCATTAGGTGAGAGTATTTTGTGAATCCTAATATATCTTAGATACAGACCTATTATTGGTCTTACGGAAACCAAAACCAACAGAAAATGTTGAATACAACAGTGTGTTTATCTAAGCGCCAGTGTGTAAAAAAGAAAAGCCCTGTTATAGCACTTGGTAACATTACCAACTGTCGTTAGAAAGCCAGTCCTGGATGCTGTCAGTTTAGGCTAACGTTAGCTACTCTTTCCTGTTCTTAGATTTGCAGCCCAGTCTCCAGGATATACACCTGTCAAGCTTTCCATTCTTGCAGTTTACACTGATACTGGAGGCAGATTTACAATTAGTATTCACAACAATTTTGAAACAAGAAGTCTTTCATGTTAGCGGTTGACATCCCTCGTCCGAGGTTGTCATTTATACCAAACGTATCACGCTCACATTACATGCTTATCAGTAGACTTTTGCATGGGAGGGGAGGGGGCTGGTGTTTATTACAACCCACATGGCTGACAAACAGGAGACCGCAGAGAGTCTGTGACATTTTTATGGTGACCAAGTTTGGTTCGACAGTAAGTGATTGCTGTGGATGGTGCTGCGTGGCTGCCTTATGTAGCATAGCGTTTTCTAGATGCAATTCAAAGGGGCCTTATTGACACCGAAACTATGCTTCAATAAAATGATTTAATCTTGCAGCTCTTCCAGACTTTCCCAATTGTATTGGTCCAAGTGCTTAACTTGTTGTGGGATTTGTGACACTCAAAAAAATTATTCAGTTTTCCAACAGTATTTTTGAGCTGCAGTGCATCACATGAAATTCACAGTTTGGCCACAGCAAAAAGCCGGCTTCAAAGCCTGGTGCTCTTTCTGTGGACTTAGCATCCACACGCCACATGTGCTATTCAGATGTGCTCTATCTGAATCAAAGAGACATTTTTTTTTTTATCAGTATGAATATTGATTGTAAATCTGCCTCCATTATGAGTGTAAAATGCAGGAGCTTGACAGGTGTAGCAACAAGAGGCCAAGCCTGACAGCTATGAATAGTCAAATCAGCCAGAGCCGCGTACAAAATCCACATTATACCTTTTTTCATAAATCATGAGTTTTCTCAGGTCAGGAAACTTGTTTTGATTTCTAAATGACCTCTTGTTCTTGATTATATTCAATCAACATGCGCCCACGAAGCACTGATGGCTCCATCGATTTGATTATGTTACAAAGATTAATACACTGCGGTTGTGAACACACACATTAACCGCTGCAGAAATAATCAGCTGTCACCAGAAATATGGCAGAAATGCATGTGGATTTGTGGAGGATTTATAGCCGTCATTTAGGGAGAGTTTCACAGTTGCAGGGGCCGGGGAGGAAACGCATGGCTGATGAAAAATAGTCTGTCAATCTGTCTGGCCTGGGTAGAATCTCAAACCCGGGGATCTGACGGTAAGAATGAAATATTATGTGAAGTGTGAAATATTCCAGTGGTGAAATATTCTGCTCTGTCTGTCCTCATTATCCATCTCTCTCCGTCTGTGCCTCTTCGTCTCTTTTGTCTCACTTTTATACCTTTCTCTCCGCTGACTGCTGCTCTCTTCATCTCGCTGCCCTCCCAGTGTCTCTTTGTCTCTCTCTGTCTGTCTCTTTCTATCTCTCTCGGTGCTGTAGGGAGTTACTCAGGATCAAATTAGCCACAGTTTTCACAGCCAAGGGGGAGAGGACAGAGAAGGTGGATTGTAAGGACAGGGTGAAAGGGCATTTCCCGTTTGTAAGGGGTTTGTAAAAGTCACCACCGCACCCATGGGAAATACAGTGAAGCGTGATTTGGGGCACTGTGTAAAAAATCTTAACAACTCATTGACTCGTGGGTGCGCATTTAATGGAACAAGCTCTCATAAAAACATTAAGAAGGCTGTGGATCGCAGGGAACCTCATTTATTTGATTTGACTTTAACTGAAATGAAAGTAGAGACATTGAGTTTTATTGCATTTAATTTGTGTGGCAGAGAGCTGGAATGACTCTTAGCACAAACTATGAAGTTATTAGGGATGAAATACAAGAGCTGGCTGCAATAAAAGTGGACAGAGAGGACAGAGCAGAGTGCATTTGGCAGGAATCGGGTATATTTTTCACCATATCTAATTTGGGGCTACCAATAAGTCAAATCTGATAACCAGGAAGGATAACTGGATGCTGTAGTTTCATACAGGGTATCTGATGGTCCTGGAAAGTATTGAATTCAGTTTCCTCAGTAAAAGGAATAAAGGAATTTTAAAAAAGGAGGTTTTAAAAAAAGTTATGAAATGTTTCTAAATGTGATTTTGGGCTGTTGAAAGGTGTGGTGGTGGTTAGTGAGCAGAAAAGTCTGTTCAGTCCATTCAGTGGAGTTTCCGTTAGCGCCAGCAGCCCTGTAGCTAACAGTATTGTCGCTGAGAAGCTCATTGACTCATAATGACTTAACTTAAAGGAGACATATAATGCTTGTTTTCAGGTTCATAATTTCATTTTGGGTTACTACTAGAATAGGTTAACATGCTTTAGCGCTCAAAAAACACACTACTTGTCTCTTATTGTTGTTGGCTACAGCTCTGTATTCCCCTCTGCCTGAAACACTCTGTTTTAGATCCTGTCTCTTTAAGAACCCCCCTCCTGACTACCCAGTCTGCCCTGATTGGTCAGCTCACACATGCCTGAGCGAGCACTGCTAACTACAACAGAGCAGCTGAGCTAAATAAATTATTTGTTTTTTGGTGCTGAACTGGCCACTAGTTAGTCACAAAGTCACACAATTAAAGGCGAGACTACTGACGAGGCGTTTCAGGAGCAGTGTTCTCTGTGAGAAAAACAAGCTTCTGTTGGTGCGGACACTGACCTTTGTAACTTTCAAGACCTCTCACATGCACTGGCATCTATATGAAACACTGAAGGAAAGGGAAAAAAAGGAAAAAGCGTCCTTGAATGAACTTTGATAAATTAATAATTCCTCGCTGGTTAATACATTCGTCCATTTTTTTCCTCTGCTTTTCTGGGTCCAAGTTTATGAAAATCCATGTTAATGAAATTCACTATACATACCATTAAAGCTGAGAAATACTGGAAATAAATCAATAAATGATAAATCTGCAGGCCACGTTGTCCCCACTGGTTTTCACTCATACGTTCACACATTTGATCGAAATTCACTCTATGTGGTGTTAAAAAGAAATATTCATTAAAAATAAATTCAACTGAATGCAGCTACTGAGAGCTTAGAGGGGAGGATCATGGGAATACCCACATCCACCTCCCCCCAGGACATTTTTGAGCAGTCTACGGTTCTGACCCTTTCCATGGCGTTGAACTCTGAGTATGATGATGATTTCTAGAAGGAAGTACAGGGTCCTCTTGTGTAAGCACAATCGTTATCAAACATTCACCTCCTGAAGAGCAGATTAGTGCAGGTTCCACCTATTTGTAGGCATGAGAGTGAGTCATACTGCAGTTTGTATAAATGTATTTATGAAGTTGTGTGTGTGTGTCCTGAGATTTAAGTTCTTACAGAGTGCATGACTCTGTGATTAACTCGCTGGGTTGTTCTTATCTCAGGCGATTCTTCTACGTGTGCTCAAGGGTTTTAACAGCTGCTTTATTCTTCTTCTGGTAGTCTGTGGCTCTGCTGCATGCAGTCAACAGTGTGAGATATTTTAATTCAAATATAAGACATTCTCCAAACTGCATTCCTTTCAAAAAAGGTAGTTTTGGACTAACTCAACACATCGCAGCTTGACTCAGCGAGGTTTTTAGCAGCAGCGCTGACAACCCCCTGAGTTGCCTCCACCTGTCAGATTTACATAATTTCTACTACGGGAGCAGCAGTTCTGCACCGGCCTGGGTCCAGTTCATCAGATGAATGCGCTAAACTTCTCTTTAACTGGTCAAAAATGAGATGACTGTCAGTGATGAGAACTGAAGTCCTGGCGCAGGGGAGCAGGCTGCTGTCCGTGGTGCTGATCGGACGCTGCTGACAGCGGCACAGCAACGCTCGGCTGCCTTCATCCAGGTCGCAAAAACACTTTTTTAACACCTTCCGCAAGCTTTTTTTTTTTTTGCTGACGTAATCGATCGTGTCACCTCTCTCCTCTCAGGGTGAATCCCGGCCCGCTCTCTCCAACGCATGAGCCAGCCTGCTATGCAGTCACGCCACACAGAGAGAGTTAATTCAGAAGCTTGCTCCTGAACGAGATGAAAGATTGTATTTGTGCCAGTGACTTGAACCGATTCCCTCGACACTGTGACACCCGATGCACCGTGGCTTCTTTGTTGCAGAAATCTTAGTAGGAAATGAGATTTTCCGCACTTTTCAGCTAACCAGAGAAGCACCAGAAAGTGTCTGGAACTTTTTGAGAGACAGACACACACACGCACACACACGAACACACACACACACACACACACACACACACACACACACACACACACAAAATAACACAGACAGAATAATAAAAATACCTCTGCACTCATGCTGAGACGAGAGCTTGAAAGTGGAAAATAATGACATCTATTGGGAGCCAAGCATCCCTCTGAGCAACACACACATATACACACAAGGACGCAAATGTGCACACAGAAATTGATAAATACACTAATTCCCCCGCACGCGTTATGCATATCGGATTGAAACAGTTCAAGCAGTCTTCTCAGTTCAAGTTGACTCAGTGTGTGTTTGGCTGGCATATAACTGCTGCTGCTGAGGAAATTAACAGCACGTCTCTCTGTCACCTGCAGTACCTGATGTGCTGCCATGGCAGAGGCATTTCTTGGCTCTGGAATCCAGTGCTGCTCGTGTTGTGCCAGTTGTCTGAGTCATGAGCTGTGGCTACAAAAGAAGTACATCTGCAGGATGCTATTGCAGCTAACTTGCTTGTACTGGGGAGTCATTCGATAATATAGAGTTCCAGTCGGTGTCCGGGTCCATTTAAAAAAAATAAAAAAAAAAATGTGATGGGTTGAGCTTTCATTACATCACCAAGTCTTCTACAGCCTCCAAAACACCCAGCGAAATAATCCCGACTGCAACGTAAAGATAAGGATTCACAGGGGATAATCTCCTGATACTGTGTTGTGCGGCAGCAGGATGTGCAGTACAGGTAGCGTGTGGTAGTCATTTAAAAGTCCCATTACCTGGCAAGTAGACAGCCTTAGTACTGAGGGATTTTCCAAATTACTGCACCTGAGAGAGGCAGGGGTTACCAACAACAGTGTGACAGTGGATAGCTTCTCCCTGAGTGAGTCACTGTGAGATCTGGAGGCAGAGACAGATCAAAGTGAGTTGGACGGGTTATATTTGTAGGGGTTTTAATTCCAGATGGTCAAGCAGAGAGGAGGAATCATCTGCCGTAGTGTTGGGCTGAGACTAAAATGCTTCTAGGCGGTACACGATTACAGACAACTGGCTCATTTATTTTGTTCCGGCTATTAAATTTTTGAGAATTGTATCAAAGGATCACTATCAGACTGAGGTTCATTCATTCTCCACCTTGGAAACAATCGTGCAACATGTCCATTTATTAGCCGCTGGAGCTTTTGATCATATCAAATGATCCTCAAGCAGCAAATCAGATGAAGATATCAAGTGTAAATGTGTAGATTTCTATTATTTGGCAATTTTCTTAAAAAGGAAAAAATGGAGAAAGGAAAAGTGAACATCCGCAGTTCCTTGACACCAAGCCAAACTCCCTCTGCTTGAATTTTTGTCGAACTGTGAACTAAATGTTACCGTTTGCAGCTAATGGACATGAACAGAGGCATTGCTAACTCCCACAAGTAAGTATGGTAATGCTTAATATCAAGTAACCAAGGTATCTAGGCTCAAGTTTTTTACAATTGAGTTCAAATCCAGTGGTCACACAACTTCTGATTGGTCAGTAGGCTCAGCCCAAGGCATCATGGGACTGCCAGCGAATGGCTAAAAATCACGCTAATGTTGAAATAACAACATCATAATGGCGCCTTGTAAAAAGCCTGAGTTTGTGCGTCATTAGGTCTGACGGCCAGATGACAAGCAAACAACTCTTAAAACGCTTGTTCCCTGAATGGCGTTTGGATCGATAAGAGCCATGCTGCGCTGAGGCGTATTTCCAAAACTTACTTTCTCTCGCTCGCTTCCCTCCACGGCAGCTCCTTATTTGTCCTGTCTTTGTACGAGTAGATCTGTTATCGCACAGCTCTGGGTGTCTGCAAATGGCCACCATTAGTTATTGTTATCCTCTCCTCCATTGTTGTCCTCCTCGCTTTATTTTATCCACCTGAGCAAAACTTCTCCGGAAGCCACACAAAACATCATGGCCTACAACAGTTTTATCAGGCTGTCTTTACAACCCAAGGTGAGTAACTGACCTGTCAGTGTAAAATAACCCTAACCCCCTTCAAACTAAGAAACCAGTATACCAATATAACCAGCTTCTTTCGACGAGGAAATGCTTGGGAAGATATTTTAAGAATCTGAAACATAGAGTCAGCATTGGAACATAGATGGAAAGCAGGAGGAAAAAGCAGGAAATGAGCAAACTTTTCAATCACGTTTAACACCAACCTAAATGACTGACGCAGCCATCCTCCACCATCGTTTTATCCCTGTAGCCTTTTCAAATCAAAGCAGTGGTGGAGAACTGGGAGGCTTTGAATGGTTGTAATCAGCTTCTCGTCCATTTTGCACCCGCCATTGTTCTTGAAACAAAATGACAGTGATGGGGGTACAGAGAAGTGTGAGAATTTCATTGGCTGTCAACGGCCCATTGATTCAGAGAAGTTCCGTCGTAGCCAACTGTTTGTTTGGCTTTTGACAAGTTTATTTATCATGCACATCTTGGCCAGGACGCGCAGTGTGAATGAATTTCACAGTAGTAAAAGGCAGAAAGTGACTGTGCACATGTATGAATACTAAAAACCCAGCCACAAGCCTGCAACACAATGAATTTAGAAAACAAATGAAGCAAAAAATGAACAAACCAAGCAAAACATCTGCATCATTTTATCATTCTGACTTTATGCGTGTGCAGTTCTCTTCATCACTCCTAATCAGTCTATTTATCAGCTTTTACCGTTCCATTCAGTGTTTTCAAACCTTGTTAATGTCACTCTGTAGTGCATGTAGTGTGTTTTAGAGTAGCAGGTACAGACTGTGCTCTGAGTCAGCAGACAAGAGAGGCGCTGCATGTTAAAATGACTAAATGCTAAATGCCAGCTCAGTAATGAGAAACTGTCTGAATCTGTCAGAGGCAGCCCGGACCAAATGCTCCCGTTTGATTAAGACACCTATCATCTGTGTCCCACACACAACGCAAAGCGGACTGCGCTCTAAAAAGGTCAAGTTTCCAGAATGTGAGAAACATTTGTTCATTTACCCAGTGACATCTCTGCATTTCACAAAATGTTTTAATGTATTTAACAAGTTTGCAGAAGTTAGTCTGTAACATTGAACTGCCGGCGGCGACCACAGTTGGGGCTTTTCCAATCCAAAGCGGCACAGATTTGCATTTCTATTACAACAGGGCTACATGCGTGTGTGACTTTAACTGATGAGATCCTTGTCTTAAGTAGTGTCAGAAAAGCAGCTTTAATTCCACCCCGGAGTAATAGATCAGAGAGGTGGTTGGCTTCTGGTGTTGCTGGTCCTGGGCTGGTACCAGTGCTGTTTTAGAGTTGGTTCAACCTGTGAATCATTCTAGAACCCGTTTGCTTTTCCAGTGGCCACTGTAGAGTCAAATCATTCACTGTATACAACTCCAATTTCCCAACATTAGGAAAAACTATGGTGGACTGCGTTGTGTGTTGCTCCTGGTTTTACATGCCTACATATGGTCTCCAACCATGACCAATCCTCAGACTACTGTTGCTTTGATATGGCGTCCTGAGCACAAATAGTTTCTTTATTCTCCCATGGATAAGTAAGAGCACGTTACGTTAGCTTTGGTTTTTGAAAACTGTGGTCATGAGAAGTTTTAGTTGGTCCTTAGTAACATCAAACTAGCCAGGTGCTCCGAACCAGCACCTGGACCGTCTTGGTTGAAAACAGTTATGTGTGACATTACCACAGTCCACCTTGAGGAAGGGCTCGTGCACTTTGGCCCAACTCTGGACTGATAACTGATATTGGAGAGGTAAAACCAGCATCGCACTGTTTAACTTGGCGTAGTCAAAAGTGCTGGTGAAAAAGCCCCAAATCTTATCTTTGGACCCAAAAAAGTTATATTCCTTTAGACCAGGCAGGATAAAATGTTGGCAGTTAAAGCGGCTGTTGTTGTCATTGTAGCTAACTTCCTGTTCCTTTTACAGTTAGCAACCCCTCCCTCTTCTCTACATCACCACATGAATGTGCATCAGGATCCTGCTCTCTGCACATCTCGGAGCAGACAGGACCGCCTCGTTTGGAGTTCTGATTGGATAAACTGGGCAGGAGTACCAGAAATCTTCTCTTCTTTTTTACCGCATGAGCGAGGGGAGGAGATACATGGCTCACTGACAGAACACTCTTTAACAGTGACTGCTGTTGGAATATAAAGCTATTTAACACTTATTTTAGTAAGAAATATATCTCTTACAGCAGCTTTAACATTTCTGGAAACTACTGATACATTCACATTTATATTAGCCTCCCTGCCACGTTGATAATTCTACATGTAGACATCACATCACATCACATCACATCACATCATGTATTTATGGTCCAATTCAGTAAAAAGTGTCTGGCTGTTTTCAGTTTTTCTGAAGTATCATTTGGGCTTTGTGAAATGCTGTTGTGTTTTGACTCTCAGGGCAACTGTTGTGTGGCGATAAAGGGCTTTGAAAATGAATGATACTGATCTTGAAGTAATTATGTTCTGTCCAGCAACAAGATACAATCATATCTTATTCGGTTTGATACTGTGTATTTCCAGCCTTGTTGTATTCTGTTTGATATCACTTTGTTTATCATCTGGCTTCAACAGCTCAGACCAGCTCTGTTATTTACCAAAATAACCATACAGACCCTTTTCCTCTGTTTATTTCTCTCTTTTTTGTTGTTTAATTTCAGTCCAGAAAACAGACGCATCTCAGTTTATGATTGGACAATGCTCATCTGGGTAACCCAGCAGCAAACTCCCACCCTGGTCGGCAGTACGCTCTCTTATCAAAGCTGGGGAAGCTACTTTGATTTAGCAGACAACACAGAGTCGGTAATGATGTTCTCAGTGGAGCACCCCCTCTGGAGTGATTGCGGGCCATGTTTGTTGGTGTTGTTCAGAAGCATCAATCTCACCGCTGAATGGAGTGGACTCCTGCTGCCACTGTTCAGCATTCAAATTATCTTCCAGTCAATTAGTCTCAAAGTTTAGACGAAAAGGTTGTTTTTTTCCCCTTTTTTCAGAATGACCCAAATCTGTTATTTCAAAAGAAGTGACATGTAGTCTGTGACCAAAAGGCTGGGAGTCACCAGAGCAGACAGAGATAAAACTCCCTCCTGCTGTTTTGAATAAAATTGGAGTTTACTTTCCAGTTCAGAGGGGGTTATTTTTGGGGAACTTTATATATTTTTTTAAAAGTATGAACACACACACACACACACACACACACACACACACACACACACACACACACACACGTACACACACACCCACTCACAAATGTACACACCCCCTCACTCTCTGACGAGTGCAGAGAAACCTCATTAAGATCAAAGACTTGTTTCTCTTAATTACTCTGTCGCTGCAGCCCCATCCTGCCCTCACACACACGCACACACGCACACACACACAAAGCAAAAAACTAATTAGACTGTGGTTATTTTTAAACTAGGGTTGCTGTTTTCTGTGTGTGTGTGTGTGTTTGCTCAGTATCAGGGCTATCCTACAAACTTATATCACTATTATATAAGTCATGCTTATCATATGACTTACAGGTGGATCCTGTGCAGGGATGGAAGTTCTCAAGTATTGTACTTAATTACAATTTTAAATAACTTTTACATAACTTCAGTTTTTCTAGTCAATGCAACTATTAGTTAAGTAACCGACAGTAAACCTACCATGACGTCAGCATTGGTTTGAGGACTACCGTTACGAAGCCTCAAGTTTGGCATAATGGTGAACAGGAGCCAGAAATGACGACATGTGGAGCACTGGGGGAGCATACGCATTGCCACGCTTCTATCCTGACTGATGGTTGCCCTGGTAGCGACTTGTTGATCATCGTGTAATTAAAGTACACCCTACTTTACCACCTTTTCTTGCATTAACTGGTAGGGGTGTCACGATTCTCCAAGTCCTCGATTCGATTACATTTTCGATTCTAAGGTCACGATTTGATTCGGTTCTCGATTTTTACATTTGTTTTTTTGTAGCACAGGTTGCTATGCCATTTTTAGACTAGACTTTTATGCAATAAAATTTCTGACCTTTGTTCGCAATGTACTACACCACATTGTCAAGTTTAAAACATTTACTAACAACATAATGTAACAATAACATATCTTCAGTCAATTGGAAACTTAAACTAAATAACCTGCCATTTAGTATCTTTTTTGTCGACAACGGAAATGTTGTCAACATAAGTCACTGGAAATCCAAAATACTTCCACACCGGCGACTTCAGTGAAAGAGGAGGGGGTTCAAGTTCTGTCGAATGGTCTCCTGCATCTGCAGTTGCCATTGCTGTAAGAGTGGCGTAGCCCCTTTCAGGAATAGGGCGGTGCTGAGGTGTGTGTGCGTAAGGTGCGTAAGGTGTGAGTAGGCGAGCGAGAGTGAGGGAGCGTGCGTAGGTGCGGACAGTGAATGAATGGGAGAGGAAGGAGAAGCGAAAGGAGCAGCAGTAGTAGCGACAGCAATAAAGTGTACAATATAGTCTGCAGTTTGGCTGTGAATAAAGGCGACGGCTAGATACAGCAAAGCTCCCTGGTATTATTTCCAGACCAGCTTTACACATGAAAGTGGTTCACCCCGAAGGTAAACACAAACGTCGGCCCTGGAGGAAATCGTCTCCCCTGTGCTTCCCGACCACGGTCCGGGAGCCGAACAGGAATGGTGTAACACCATGCTATCGTTTGGCTGGCTGTTGCTAATAGCTACTGGCTTAGCTAGTAGCTAAGTTAGAGGAGGTTGAATTGCAGCACTTCAACACGGGTGTGTTTTTTTCTGCTCGGCAAGCCGACCAGACGTGACGTGGCGGCGTGACAGCACCAACGATCCCATTTTTTAAATTCGAAGTTTCGAGATTGTGACTTAATTTCGATCGATTTCGATTGAAAATCGATATCGTGACACCCGTAGTAACTGGACCATAATTTACTAATGAACATCATGCTTTATTGAAGGAGACATGGACCTAGTGATTGAGACATAAACTCATTACTGAGCTAATAAATCAAGTATTTTCCCATAAGCTTACATACAATTTTAACTTCTTTTTGCAACCAGTGTGGGTTGGCCATCGGAAAGAATGCAGGCTGCATGGGCTTCACTTTTTTAAACCCAGAGATTATGTTCAGTCAATGTTCTCACTTCCAACTTATCACATTTAGTCAGTTCTCTTAAGCTTAAGCTAGGACGCAGTTGGGTTAGGTTAAGGAAAAAAAAAACACTTACTTAGGGTTTTGAAAAAGCTCATACTTGGTTACAGTAACTACCGTAACTTGCATAAACTTCATAGCTGATACCACCTAACATACGTGTTTAAGAACAACCAAATTGTGTTCTAGATAAACACAGTTATTGAAGATAAGCTTGAGAGGAAGAGTGACATTAAGCTACCCCAACCATAGACCAATTCTATTAAAACAGTCATGTACAGAGCCATATTTCACAAGAACAGTCCTAACTATCCTAATCTACCAAAAGAGAGAGTTGGTTAATTAGTTAGTTAGTTAGTTAGTTAGTTAGTTAGTTCATTCGTTCCTCTCCCTCCTTCTTATCCAATGGTCTACCTCTTTTGATACATTGATAATAATCATGAAGTATGATTTTAATACTTGTATTTTTACATTGTGGTATTGTACTCTTAAAGGATAAAGGATCTGAGTACATCTTCCACCGCTGGACGAAGCCTCCGAAATGATTTTTATAGATGCAGCTTTTTCAAAGTTTATCTGCTGTGTTACATTTCCTCTCTGTGTCCCTGACATGCAAGAATAACTGGGGATTAAAACAATCACACACGCTGTAGTAAAAATCTACATATTAGCTCGTAGAATCTTTCTAGAAATCACATTTATGCATCCCCTGAGAAGGAGAAAACAGTTCTGTTTGGCCCAGTAGTTTTGTCAAACTTTTTAGCTTATACAGCCTTCAAAACAAGACGTACATGCCGACGGACGTGAGCCTGTGTGGAATTGTCACACCAGAACAACCAGAAACCAATGGCTTCTCTGTAATTCTTTGCCTTATTCTACTGAGGCTTTGGCTCACCTGCACATCATTTCAAGGCACTTTTGCACGCGTGTGGTTGTGCTCGCATGTGTGTAAATCCCATCTTTCTTTACGTGAAATACAATTCTGCCATGCCACTGGGAGGGGAAATTGTGTTAGATCAGGTCTTTCACACATGAGTAGAGAGACGCAAGTCAAGTCAACGCTCATCCCGGGTGACATACGCCTGACAGCCATGTGTGTTTTGAGCCTTTTTTCTTTTGTTCATTAAAGCCTCAGTAACCTAAGATGTGTGAATCTGATTATGCTGTATCAAAAACAGTCCCTGAACACCAAAACGACAATGTGTATGTTCTTTGTACTTGCCAACAAAGCCCCATGTCTCTGTGTTATTCGGCAACAGGGTGGCAGTGTGTGTGTGTGTGCGTGTGTGCGTGTGTGTGTGTGTGTGTGTGTGTGTGTGTGTGTGTGTGTGTGTGTGTGTGTGTGTGTGTGTGTGCGTGCGTGTGTGTGCGTGTGCGTGTACGTGTGTGCATGTGTGCGTGTGTGGCATGTAGATGGCACACCTGCCACTTCAAAGCTCTAGCCAGATGTGGAAGAACAGGGACCGGCTACACAGGGACCCACAACGGGAGGTACTCACACAGTTCAGCAGCACTATTCACACACAATAATAATTACACATGCAGAACAACAATGGCTGGAGCTCAACACAATGCTGTAAATCATGCACCAGCCCTGTGTCGTCACCTGTGGTCGCGCTTTGATGGTCCAACCAGCCGTGGCAGCAACCATTTTTATCATCTCTCGTCAAATGAACATTTGTTTTGAATAGGACTGGCACTATAATGTGTTAATTTCTATCAATCCATTAATGGTGGAAAAACGGGTTGAAAGAAAATAAAGCAGATTAATCGTGAGATCTGGGCAAGAGCGAGTGGACAGGCTGGATGTCCAAAGGAAGGGCTGACCCTCAGCGAGCAGCCATTTGGCGAACACTGGCTTGTCGAAACCAAGTCGTGCAAGCTGGGTGTTGTATGGAGCTGCGGTCCTCCCTGCAGACACTCTGCCTGTCCTCTTTCTCGAGCCCAGAGACACAGCTGTGAGACGAATGAGTCAGTGTGTTTAAAGGGGAAAGTACAGCTGGCAATCTGCTCATCATTGTCATGTTACAGCGTCGGTTCTGCAGAGAGTCTACGTGCAGCTATAGATCAGCCTTTATTATTAACACCGGAAGCCAAGCTTGGTGGATGACTTTTAAGTCCCAGATACTACTGTAGTCCATCCAACTTTAGTGACAGTTTAATTCAGGTAGTTAGGTTAAGTTTAAGCACAAAATTAGGTTATTTGTCAAAAATGATAAATATCAGTACGTTTACTTGCACAGATTAGTCGGATTACATCCATAGTTCGACTATGCTACTCAATCAGACAACTGCAATTGTCCGAGTATACATGCCGGTGAGAAAATCAAATTATTGGCCGAAGCATGTCACACCCCGGTACGATAGGTGGCGCTGTACCCCTTTTCGACTAGTGATAACAGAGACACCTCCGGCTGACCTCTTTACGTCACCAGCAACAACAAACTCTGCCTCGGCATTCCAGAAAGATGGCGTACGAAGAGCGAGACGAAGCTACATCTTTGTACATTTCGTATATGGTGTACATGATAATTACACAAACTAGATGCACAATGGCGCTCTTTCTTGCGGTTATTTTGGAGGAAAGACGCCACCGCTGCCGTCCTTCCAGTTCTGGCTCACAGCCCCGGGAAAGAAATCTCGCGCCTGCGCAGAACGCAAAATCTGATCCGACGGAACATATACATGCAGGAGTAATGCGACTATCAATCGAATAATCTAGGTGTTTTAATTCGACTATGAGAAATACGATCCGGTCCGATTTTAGTCAGACTAAGAGGTATACATGTCGGACTAACCTAGCAATTCGGTTTTCTTGAGTGTCATGTAAACGCACTGAATGTCAGGAAAGATCCTAAAAAACTCACACACTGGAGTGAGGCTTCAAGCAACACGCAGATTGAACTGTTGACAGGAGCAGCATTCGCACCTATTTATGCAGCGAGGACTTTTCTAACCATCAGAGTACTACAAACCAAAAATATCCCCTCCTTTTAAAGTTCAGACTGTGTATTTATTGATTGATTCATTTATCGAATTACATTTGCATTGAAATATGTTTTAATACTTACGGCAAATATTGTGATTCATTTCTATCAACTAATCCCAAAGCTTGTAATTAATAAGATTGAATTTTGTAACTGCTTGACAGCCCTGTTTATAATGTTTATCAGACATTTGCTCAGTTCAAGCGTTTGAACCTCAAGTGTGTAATGCCTGATTTTATTTGTTGCTTCCTCTTTAAATTAAAGTCCTATTTCACCGTAGTAGGTCAGTACCTGGCCCATTGTACTAGTAGCCAAAGTCACTTTTCTGCTTTCATTTTTCTACCGCTGACCAAACACTGTATGCCACAATTCTTCTGGAAAAGAAAGACAAAATCAGAGAGAAAACTGTTCACCTATTTTGTCTTTTCCCATAGACTCAAGTGACTCACAGCTTATATGAGCAGGAAAGTCTCACAGATGAATCATTAGCACAACAGACGGACAAATGCTTCAGAAAATGTCTGGGTCTCTTTCAAACTCTTTTTTTAAAGTCGAAGCTTGTGTGCATAAAAATGTCAAGGGAGAAGTTAGTTAGGACTCCCACTCCCATTAATTCTTGGCAATACACATCTAATCACAGAGCTTTAAATTCTGTCACATAGCATAGCCAGAACCAGAACTATAACTTTAGGTAATATTACTGAGGGATATAAGATGTACAAGCACCAAAGCACAACATGATATGTAGATCAACCCCAACAGACTCTTACTCCTTGTTGAAACATTATCTAGAGTATTTGCCTACTGTTTTACCGAAGTTTTATACATTCCATCCATAGCAGGGTGCAAAAATCCCATGATGACATTATAGCACAACTGTTGCAACAACATCAAACCTTCTGCTCAGTAAACTTCTGCACTTTAATCTATTGCTTATACAGCTGTAACTGTGACAGCGGCATCGTGTCTCTGGGCCATGGCTGGAGCCGTCAAGGTCAATGCAACCTGACAGAAACAACATTGACTGTGTCCAAAACCACTGTCTATTCACTATGGTCAGTCTTTCGGTTTTTTAAAAGGAAATCTGAGGGTGAAACTCTGCAATATAGAGAAGGATATATTTTTATCTCCTTCATGGGAGATAGGAGAAAAAGTGATGATTTCAGATAAAGATCTCTGCATTAGAACTGGAGCCATAACATAACCGAATATATCTCCTGAATTATTCAGAAGATGCAAACTCTTGAAAGGGTGTTTACAGTGGCAATGAAAATACTAGCATACCTATAGAACTAGTTTGCCCTCCCACTTTAAAACTTGCATGGCAGGGTCAGTTTAAGCTCTATATATCAATATTTGTGTGGTGTGTATGAAGAAACCAGACTTTCGGTCGTATTTTTATTATTTGAGGGATGTGCTTGAGGTGCTCGTCTTGAGCACAGTTTGTTTAATGCTTTTCATTATTCATCTTTCCTCCTTCAGCGATACGTTCAGCAGCCAGCTCGCTCCTCTCTCCGTTTTTATCCAACGGGAGGCTCATCTCTGGACCAGGATCATGTTACGCGGGAGGGTTAATTAGGATTTCAGAGCCCCTGTTTGCCCGCTGGACCGTCCGCTCCTCTCTCTTCCCCCTAACGAACACCTCACCCGCCTCCGCTTGCTCGCCACAGTCACGTATTCCTTTTTAATACCACAAACCGCTTCCCATTTCAGGGTTGATAAAGCTGCAGAACTGTTCCTCTCAGGAGTAACTGAAGAGAGAGAGAGAGTGTGTGTGTGTGTGCGTGTGGAGGGTTTTTCTTATCCATTAATGCTTAATATCATTCACAGAGGGCATCGCTCTCCATTGCCTCTCCTACAGCATTTAAGTGTTGAAACATCTATGATTAAAGTGTTGAAATGACTACACCATCATGTTCCCGGCATGCTGCTCATGTGCATCCGGACTTGGGACACCCCTTCAGTGGTATCGTGTCAGTTGTGCACACACGTCTTAAAATGGATTTCATGTTCGTCTCTGAAACGCTATGTGCAACTGTTCCACCTAAATGTAAATGTGTTCTATATTTAAGGAATGTGTGCGTGTGTGTGTGTGTGTGTGTGAGAGAGAGAGAGAGAGAGAGAGAGCTTGTGCATTTTGATGGAAGTTGCAGCATATTTAAATCAGGCCCACTTTGACTAAAACAACAGGGTTTTGATATTCTATAGTTCATGCCATGCATTATAACACTGTCAGGCCGAGGGTCTGTCCATTCAAGTGAAGAGAATCAGACAGGCAGAAAACTGCAGAGAGAAAGGAGTGACACGAAACACACACACACGCACACACACCTAGCCTCACACAAACAGCTGCACGCGCACGCACACAATCAGTTGAGCACACGCGCGCCCGCTGACATACTTTCCTTGTTTCAGTCATTCTTTGGCTGCCACTTCCTGGGGTTGCTCTCTCTGCATGAGCTTTTCACACCTCCTCTCTCCCTGACTGTGAGCAACACTGATCTGATGGGCAGAGAGAGGGGGAGAGGGAGAGAGAGAGAAAGAGAGAGAGAAAGAGGGGGAGGGAGAGAGAGAGAGGGGGGG
>CAEMYA010000488.1:1217365-1231975 GCA_903131615.1 Diplodus sargus
GGGAGAGAGAGAGAGTGCAATCAGGCAGATAGTTGGTCAGAGGCAGCCAAGCAAAGAGTGGTAGTCAGACAAAGAGACAGACTGAGTGGGAGTGGTGCCAGGTCCTGAATTTTTATTTGAACCTACCCAGCTGTCTTCATTTCAACATCAAACTCAATCCAGCTGAAGGTTTGAGGTGAGGTTCAAGTGAAGGGAGCGGGCGTACCTGAATGCTGGTGCTGTTTGATGTTTTCATTGTTTTTATCATCAAAACTGAACACGATGTTAAACGACAGAATGAGCAACATTTTCTATAAAAAAACATCAACATCAGTCTTCACTTAGCACCCACTAAAGGTTTGTGATGGTGCCTGCAAAACACATCCAAGCATCCAAGGTGCACCAGGCATGGCGTATCTTATTCATAATCTATGCTTATTAGAAGACTTTGATGTCAGGAGGTGGCGCTATTACATGTTACCAGGCTGCCAACCAGTGGACTGTGGTTCCAGTCTGTGGGGACATTTCAAACCATGTCCATGTGTTTTTGTGGTGAGCTCCACCGGGTGTTTTTCATGGGAAGACCGACCATCTCCAGCTGTGTTATTGATGACCGAATCCAGCTATCTCTCACAGGAAGTTGGACCATCTCCAGATGTTTGGGGTGGTTTTTGGCAACCAAAACAGGCTATTTTTCACAGGACGTTGGACCACCTCCATGCATCTATTGTACCTCACCAATGAGACTACCACATCTTATCTAACTGTGTAATTACCATGGGTACAACTGAATATTCTAAAAAGTTGAATTTATTTATTTAGAGTTTCTGTACCTGCCGCTAGAAGATAGTGGCTGAAACTCTAACGCTAATGAGATCATTCTGGCAGACCTCATCCGCCTCACAGCCAGCCTGGTCAGGTACAGGTGGTACAGGTCCGCCTGCTGCAGCCACATGGATTTTCCAGTGTTCTTAACAATTTTCATTCCTTTGAATTGCTTCAGAGGTTCCATACCGGCAAACAATACACAGGGATGCCGGTATCCTGTGACATTTCTTGGGGTGTGGACCCAAGCATTATCAAACCTGATCCAATATCTGTTGCAGAAGGAGAGCGAACCCTACTGGTGATCCATGTTAGAAAAGTGAACAGCAGAAGCACCCTCTCGGATGCCTCTGTGTTGAAATAAAGAATGACTAAGAAAAACCCAAGTAACCCAATGTCCAAATAAATGTGATGAAGTGCTATCTTGGGTGTAATTCCACAGGAGAAAACATGATAATATTTCCTCCAAGATGTCTATCGAATGTAGAATACATGACAGAGTACTCTCCAGGGTGCCTGTCCGGTAAAGAAAAGCGCAATTTAGCCGCCTCCTGTCTGCCTTCCCAGTGGAGAAAACATAATAAGGTACCTTCCCTTCCCTTTTTGTCCTCTAGAGTTCCTCTTAGTGGAGAAAACTTGATAAAATGCTTACTAGTGTTAAAATTGTGTGGAGAAAACCTAATATAATGCCCTCTAGGATGCCTTGTCCAGTTGAGAATATGTGATTGTGTCCTCTCGTGGGGCGTTTCCTCGGTTCAACTCAACAAGTCAGCCCACCCCCTCACACCATGGCAGAAGTGAGGGGGACAAGCGGGGTCGACAAAGGATGGCATCGGTTGCAAGACGTCACTGAGGCGGCACGGCTGCGCTCCGGCCCGACTCCGGCCCGACTCCGGCCCCTCCGGAGAGGGTCCATCATGGGCGTGACTCAGCTCAACTCAGCATGGATAAGCTGATAATGGAAAGGCAGGTCAGCACAGCACATTTTTAGTAGGCAAGGCTAAGAGAGCCCTTATAACACCCTTAAGACAGCCGGAGACCTGGTTACTATCAAAGTTCACTGCTGACTGGCCGGGAGGGCCTGATTATTTCAGAAGATATAAATGTCAAACATATCACATCTAGTTGGAACGAGTTTATTTCAAGAAAACCTCTCACAGACAACAAGTTACAGGCTCAGGTCATGAAGCTGGTTCCAGCTGACTCACTGTTATATAAACCAGAGATGCTGAGAACCAAGTCTGGCATTTTTTTAAGAAGAAAATGTCACTGATTATCACTACGAAACATGCAACAGGCGGCTGCGAGACGGAATGAAAACAGAGAAAAGAGATTCAATATTTGATGGACATTAAAGAGATAAAAAAATAAATAAATAAAAGGCTAAGTGATTTTCACATACCGAGCTGAGACTGAGGTGGATAGCAGTAAGATTAAAAGATTACTCCAGAGAAAGTGAAAGCGAACGATAATTGAAATGGCCTGCTGCCAAGCGCATCCCAAGTCCGTCGTATAGAAGGCAGCCTGAGAAATACAATGTAGGCGAGCAGATCAGCGGCTTGTTGACAGAAAAGACACAGGGTACAGTATATCTGCTCAACAACCTGGAAAATGACAGCACCACTTTAGACTCAGACTGAGAGGGAAGTACTTTAAAAAAGAAATGAAAAAATGTCCTGGAAGAATTTAAAATGTGCGAAAGCTTATTAAAACATCTCACCCCAAAACAAAGACTGCAGCTCAGATGTTGGAGCAGATGGACATAAAATGGGACGAGAGGTGTAAAGTCTAGAAATATGAAAGTTAATAAAAAAGAACAAAAAAATGGTTAGTCATCGTGGAGCTAAACACAGACGGCGAGCGCGCACATATGTACACACTAGCGCGCATGGACACACGCGCAGGCATTCTCACACATAACCCACGCGCGCACTCACACACACACACACACACACGTGCGCAGGCTGAGACATCCCGAGCATCCTCTGTGTGCCAGGCTCTTCCTCCGGGGTGAGTTAGTGGTGCTTTTAAGTGCCGACATCAAAGAGGCCTGTATGGGTGTATAAATAGGCTTTGGGGCTGGAAAAGTTTTAGTCGTCGTGAGTTTGATACCCAGTCGGTTAGACAAGGTCATGCATTGACTCAGTGACTTCTCCCTAACCCCTTTAATACACAACAACACACAGAGGAGGGTACACGGACACACAGAGGCTGACAACCGGGCTTTCAAAAAACACAGCGGGCGCAAATAAAACACACGCATTCCAAACACATTTGAGTATGTGTTACGCATACAACAAGCCAGAAATATAAATAACAAGTAGAGGTGAGGGCATTTTCCTAATAGCCTCGATATTACCGCCAATTAACGGCTTTGTGGGGCAGAGGGTAGCAGGTGACGGGTTTTGTTAACAGAGTGGGCAGTGCATCAGGAGGGCCAGAGTTTTGGAGGAGCACACATGGCACTTCAATCACATTCAGTGATTGAGCCAGTCTCTCACACTGTGCGTCATCATCCGAGCTCCGAGTTCCTCACATGTTCCTCGCTATTTTCTCTTTGCGACTTCGCGGTCCAGTATGTGGGGTTTAGGTGGATCCGCTGGCAGAAACGGAAAAAGGTACTCATAATTATGTTTTTTGCGTTTTGCTTTCCTGCTGGCTTACAGAATTAGCGTACAGTCACCAGAACATGTTAGACACACAGTAAGCGAGCCTCTGCAAAACCACAGGCAGGTTAAAACTGAATGTCTCTTTACGTTGCAACTACTTTTTGTTTGGGTTGAATTTTCAGACTCTCTTGTTCCAACGTTGTGCTAATGCTCTTGATAGGTTAACGCTTGGCAGAAACCACTTGGTTAGGGTTAGGAAGACATCAAGGTTTAGCTTATAACACCTGTTTTGGTTGCCACAAAAATGGCTGGAAGTATCCGCAGGTCTCCTAACAAATATCCAGTGAAGTGACTTTGGCTGTAGGCTCATGATAACAATTACATAACACACAAATTATTTTCGTGTCTTCCTCTGTAATTTATTGCTGTGACTCTTTGTTCTCCATGGTAAAAGAGGGTTACAGAACCCCTGAGAGGCAAGTGAGGAGGGTTTTTTTTTTCTGTTGATCCATTTTTGAAGTTTGATCTAAATTGTTTTCTCTCCTGTGTTTAAGACTTGAGAACTGGTTTTGCCAGGATAAAGTTCGCTTTTTTCATCCGTGAAAACATGAAAAAAATGTTGTTCTTTTTTCATAAGATGAAATAAGATGTTCCTTTATTGATTCTCCTGGGAGAAATTCACAGGTAACACAGCAGCACGTGGGGAAATAAGTAGCCAAGAATAAAATAACAATTTGAATAAAGATAAAATTAAAACTTTTAGAAAAAAAACAAACATCTTGTGTCTACGTGACTTGTGCAATATATAACAAATGTGAAATAAATGTGACTGTGCAAATGTGCAGGATTCTGAGATATTGATAACAAAACAATGTGTGAAACTGAATGAAAAATACATTTTCAGGAGAAAGAAATTTTTTTGTGAAAGCATGTTCAATCATTTTTTCATGAGAATTTTTTAAATATTTGAAATCAGGTTAATTTTTCTGTTTCTTTTCCTATTTAGGACATTTTTTTCTCTCACTCAATTTCAAGGTGAAAGAAGATTTTATTTTTCCTCCTGAAAGAAAAAAAACACGGGAGAGAAAATCATTTAGAAGGGACTTAGAAAATGGATGGAAAAAAATATATCTATATTTGCTTGCCTCTCATGGCTTCCATACATTAGGACTAACCTGGCGAAAAAAATAAATTAATAAGGCTAAATGAGTTAGTTAAAAATCAATATAAATGAATGTATATTTCCTGCAAGCCATCATTATCAATCCTACACATTTGGAAGGGGACAGGTTGGTTGGTATCTGCAAACTCACTGCTGGATGCCAATAAATCCTGCACACTGGACCTTCAACTGATGAACTGCGCTTACAGCCTCATCTACTGTTACTGTAATGGCTCTGCAACTCATCTGCTTCTTGTGATGTCTTTAACTCTGTTTTGGCAAGACTCTCCCTCTCACTCACTGACAGACCATTCTGTGAATGGCGAGCCAAAAGTGGTGTAAAAACATCAGAGCTGCGTTGATTACTATTGTTCATAGTTTAGCAGTCAACCAGAAGAATAGATGTGCTAAAGGCGGCCAACCGACTCGTTTCTCAAGGGCTATACATCATATATGTGGTTTAACCTCAGTGCTCTCAACAATCAAATGTCATTGTTCTCAGAGCACAGTCTCTGATATTATCACTGCTGAAGACAATCTAACAGCTTTCAACATGTCGGATAATTGTGCTCCTCATGATTGACGTCCAGTGTCAGCATTTAGTGCCAATACAAGAAGAAATGTGCCCTAAATGTGCCAGGAGGAATGTAAGGGTGTGCAAGTACTTTATTTGCTTTATCCACAATCTTTTCCAACCATATCTTAACCTTACTGTCATAGTTTGAGTCTGTGCTTTTGTTATTTCCTGTTGTATTTTGAAGTTATGTCCCCCTGTGTCACGTCTCACTTTCCATTTCCCCTCCTTGTTCGTGTTTCATACTTTGGGGATTGTCTGCTCCTCCCTGATGTGTTTCACCTGCATCTGATTATCCCTACCTGGCTTGTGTATGTAGTCTGTGTGCTCCCTGTTGTTGTTGTCAGTCCGTCTGTCCATTTTCCCATCCTGCTGTGCCCTCTTCCTGTGTCTCCCGGCTCTTTCAGTTCCCCATCATGTCTTTCTGGCTATTTTTATTATTTTTTTTTACCTCTGTTTCATTCCTGGTTGGTCCAATTGCCTTTTGATTAGTTACTTTGCTTTTCTTGGTTTAAACTTTGTTTAGCTTTTGTGGTTCACCTTTGTATTTTGTATTTTTTGGATCTTCAGCTTTTTTTTTTCATTAAAGCTTGTTTTCTTTGTTCCTCACCTGCCAGTTTGTGAGTCTTGCGTTCCCATTCTGTGACACATACCATAATAGTCGTCAATGAATGGAAAAACATTTGCTTTGGATGTTGGATCATTTTGCCGTTGATCGCTTTTGTCTCAGGAATCGGAGGAAACCAAACCGGTGATAAAAAAACAAGAGCAAATACTTGACTTGTCATTTATTAAGAGCCCATGAGTTCGACTCCAACTGGACTTTGATATTGCCCTGTTTCTGTCACAGTCATAATATCTAAAGCAATCTGTCATAACTGTGGGCACAGAAACTTAAAAATTCTCAAATTACAACTAATGTTTCGGTGCGGGTGTCCTGCCCTAATTTCGTCCTGCGGCTGCAGCAAGAGAAGCTGAATGCATGACATGAAAATTAAGAGCCTAAAGCTGACTACTTTATCCAAGTAAAATGACAGGGATTTGTGACCACTGCTGCGGAGAATGACAATCAGCTGTGAGCTTTGTTAGAGTGAGCTCACAGCTTGACCAATTCCAGTGAAACTTAATGGGTTTAGCATCCGTGTTTTTTTTGGCCACAACAGTGTGGGAAAGCAGGTCTTCCAGGGGAGAAAAAAAGTTTGAAAGCAATTAAACGAGGGAATTATCCTTCTTCCTGCCCTCTCTCCATCCTAATGTCTTCCCTTCTCTGTGCAGACTGTGACCAATAAGATAAGAGAGAAATCCCAGCAGTATCTTATGAAAGGAAAAAAAAAAAAGCTGAAAGAAACATTGAACTGAGAGTGAGAGAGGGGAAAAAAGCAGGGATAGTGTTAGTGTGAATGAAATCATGTGA
Organism: Diplodus sargus; assembly: GCA_903131615.1. NCBI lineage: Eukaryota > Metazoa > Chordata > Actinopteri > Spariformes > Sparidae > Diplodus > Diplodus sargus. The sequence goes on from CAEMYA010000488.1 coordinate 1,223,929, forward strand.
GGTGGAAATAAAGAGGGTGATTTGCAAGAGATAACTTCTGGCTGCCATCTTGTGTTTCTGTTCATTCGCATGTATCTGTGAGAGGTGGACAAAGGAATGATAAAAGACACAACGTAAATACGCACAAATCACGGGCAGAATGTGGTTATGAAGGGAAAGAGGCGACAGGAGAGGCCTTATTTTTTTCTTTAATGCGCCGTGCAGTGAAGAAACCAATTCTTTTCCTCTCTCCGACTGGCAGGCGATGTGACACAGGAGGAGATTTCTGCCAGTTTTCCCCCAGAAATGTGTTCTTGGCAAGGTGGAACAGCCTGTGAAACAGCATTTAGACCGTGCTACACTGAAATTCTCAGCTGAAAACAATACTAATGAACTTCCCTGAAACAGCTTTCAGACCATGTCAAAGTCAGCCTTCCCACCACGAGTAACTCCAATGAATCCTTTCAAAACAGTATTTAGACCAAATCAAACTGAAATTCTCTTCTCTTCTCACCCCCGCCCCATCACTGTACAAAGTGAACAGCAGGAGCCCCAGTGGCAGCGGCCCCATCGTATCTGCGCCTGGGCATCGCTACAGCGTGGCATCTCTCCGCAGCGAGCACAAGAGGAGATTACTCTGTGCTCACATCAAAGGAGGTTTGTCTAACTTGGGTCTGGCGTTGTGCTGGTAGAGCGAGTCCTTGGAGCAGCCTTCCCCGTTCTTATCTCTCCCCCACAGACTCTTTCTGCTGCAACACAACTAGCTGCCGGTAACACTGACGCATGCAATCATGGCTCTGCACGGTCAAATGTGCGCACAGACAAACACTAGAGCACATTCTCTTGTTCGAAAACACACACATACACACACACAACATTGAGGCAGCTCTTTTTTTTTCTGCCTCTGATATTAGCGGAATTTGTTCTGCTGAGTGAGTCTCTCTCCCTGTCTCTCCCTCCTCCAGCCTCTGCAGAGAGCTCAACCTGGTTCACTGACTATTGACTATTATGATGTGAAATGGGTTAAATGATTATCCCCGGACAGACGCTCGCAAAAAGAACCACTACATTCGAATTTGATGTTAAATAGGCTTTTTTAATAACTCAAAAGTGTGCTTAACTCCCAAGTGATCAAAGCATTTGCATAAAAACACTTTAGCAGACTGTGTTTTCACTGATAATAAAGCCTTTATAATTCCTGATTATTTCACATTAACGTGAAAAACGAATTTTATTTTATAACAACTTCAAGGGGCACTGTAAATTTTGGAGAAGAAATTCAAGCTCAGAATTTCAATGTTTACAATATTCATGAGGTAATAATACAGACTCAGAATTATTTTCATTTTTCCATACCTTAATAAACAAGCAGAGGTAAATAAGGTCCCAGAACATTGTTTGAAGCAAGAAAGGTGGCAGGGTCCATCACATTAAGCAAAGTAAGTTGGTATGAAATTGTGTCCTTTAAGGTCAGTTTATTTACTCAGTCATGCCAATAAAGAGAGATGTTTATTTTGTTTGTTTAGGCTGAAAATTAAATGATAAAACCAGTCGATGAAGGTCTTCCTCAAATCTACAAAGTGTACCTTCAAAAATGTAACGTGTAAAGACTAGCCACATACTCGCATTCATACTCAAAACAAGTATGTAAGCAGCATATCAGTAGAGTAACTGCACACCGCTACTAAATACAGCAAGTTAGCTCAGTTAGCTGTGCTGCTAGTGATCCAGATCGGGAGCTAAGTTTGTTAAATGTTTATAATGCTAGCAGAGGTGCTTTGGACCAAGACATGCCAAGGCTAGCTGGGTAGCATGCAAACTTCACTCCATATCTCCACAACACACGTCTTAACATTTTGGTGTTAATTTTAGCCCATATATATATATATATATATATATATATATATATATATATATATACTAACATGCTAACATGCTGATGTTTAGCAGGCATAAGGGCTACCGTGTTCATCATTTTAGTTTATACTGTCATCATGCTAACATTTGCTAATCAGCACAAGACAGAGAGTACAGCTGAAGCTAAAATGCTGGGTAAACTGATCTGAGGACGGTGCTTCATCAAAGGTCAGGGGGATCCACAAAGCTTTATAATGCATCCTTTTAAGTACTTGAACTTGAAGCAATATCCTTCCAATAGTTCCAGACAATTCAATAGTGGTGGAAGAACTGAGGTGTCTCGTCAAGTCAGGTCAATAGTATTTAAATAGCCCAAAAACATAACTCGCATTGACTCTGTGCAGTGAACAATGCCCTCTGTACTCACTGAAGTGTACTACAAGAGACTTTTAACTGAAACTGTTTCAGTTTAATAATAATGTCTCTACATGACCTACATAAGCAAACAAGACCATCAAAAGAAGATTGGTTCTTTCAGCGGGTTGGATTCTGAGTAATCCGGGTCGGATAAGTCAGAAAATTAAAGCTATTATTTATGGTGGAGCGCTGAGGTTGAAACGAGGAGTCTCACAGCTTGAGGAAAGAAGCTGCTCTGTATGGTGGCATCATCATATTACAGTTATTAATCTTTAAAAGCCACTGATAGATATTTTACCTCAACACCATGCATCCTGCAAAAAGCTTTTCAAAGTAGAGTATAAAAATAGTAATAAAAAAAAAAATAGTATTAAAATTGAGTTATGTCTTTTTTTCTCTAGCTTCCAAAACAAATGTATGTGCAAAATCTTTCAAGCAACTTTATGTAGAAATGATCATTTTGTGTGATTTGGCGCCCCCCTCAGTTTCTAAGGTGAACATCACTGTGATAAATACAAAACCCAGGTCTGTTGCAATTGTAAGGCGCACTGCACAGATTGTAAAAACTCCACTGAAGCAATGTGAGTTATGTTTTTGGGCTATATAAAGACAATTGACCCGACATGACATAAAACTCAACAAATAACAACAATGTTGTGCGTTGAGAACTTGTATGTTGAAGTAAACATGTATGTAAGGCTGTGATTCTGCCCTCTCACTGAAGTAACAGTGCAGAAACAAGTGATTGGGGGCAGAGCAGCTGAGACAGAGACACTATTAACCCTATAACAAGACACTGTTCCATCAACATGATTTTGAAGCTTTTTTTTTTAAGTTGAAAAAGTTACACGGTTGGTTTAATTAAAGGTAGCAGTGCCACATAATAAAAAAGAATGGGCTGTACTTTGATGGCAAAATGGCTGGAGTGCTGCATTCGTAATGCTGTAAAATATTGGTGCCAACATATTTTATAAACCTATAACATGTTTTATACGTGGAATTTTTTTTCTGAAATGTAACTGGAAACCTTGAATAAGTGTACAAAATGTTGTGCTATCCATCCCGTAGTTGCTGAGATATTTAACTTAAAATGTTGACCTGCTGGTGGTGCTTGGCGAAAAGGAAAGGGATCGGCATTGTCATTTATCCTTAACGGACCATGTGCAGCATACAGTATGTAACATAACAAGGAATAATCTGTTATGTGTCGGCTTGATCAAAGTATTCGACCGGCCGGCTGACCAGCACTGCCAGCCCCAAATATATGCTGCTAACATGGCTAAGAGAAATCACATTTTCTTATTTTTGTCAGGATTCCAGATACATGAGTTTTGAATCATTGGTGTATTTTGTTTCACGCTTAAAAATCTGCATACATACTCTAATAAATCAAATGTTTGTAACGCAGACAGAGACATAGAGAGAGTGTGCGTGCTTGCCTGTGTCCTACTCTGTATTCGACTCCAGACATTAATCGATCTTGTCGTGAACAATGGAACTGACTGCTCCAAAAGTGTGAACCCCACCCATCACACACAGTGCAGCTCGGTTAGACCTTTTACTGCTTTGAAATACAAAGCATTTTTGTAAATAATGCAATAGTGTGGAACATCTGAAATTATTACCATTGAACATTTACCATAATGAAGTGAATTCAGTAAATGGATTTTATAGTAAAATCAAGACAGGAAACACAAATATCAGTTTTGGGGCTGTAATACAACACAAGTCTAATCCACTGGATGTCTGTTGTCTGTGAATCATTAACCCAGTTCTGTCTGGTGGACCAACAGTTTTACCAGATTTCCCTTTAACACAGCACACCAGACTCACAGTGACCCCTCATGGTGAGATGCTGATGTTACAGTCACAGTTGAATAGCATTAAATTTAGATCTGACATTTTTTTTTTAATCAAATTTAAAACAACCCCTGCTCTGACTGTAAATTTGTGTTGCATCTTAATGGTGAATGCATATAAACATATGCACATTATGAATACATGTTTGTTGTTTGTTATTCATTATACCCATCCCAGGAATGAGTGTTGTGAAGGTTAAACTAATCACTAGAACATTCATTCACAAATATCAGCCCTGTGACATCAAATAAACTTTGTCCTTGGCTTCATTCCAACATCTGAGTCCTGTTTTGATTCCAAAAGTCACTGCAGAGACTGAACGCAAACACCAGAGAACAAACTTCACTTTAAACCAGCTCCCGTCTGAACCTCCGCCACCATGGACAAATCCATCTGCACATTACTGCTGCTATTATCCTTGCTATCCATTCACACTGTTTGTGAGGGTTTTGCACTGGCGCCAATTGAACTTGCTCCCATCCCCTGTAATGACAAGGCAGTGGAGAAGCTGTCTCGTCTGGCTGCCACTTACATCAATGAGGACCGCAAGGATGGCTATAAGTTCGCCCTCAACCGCATTGCAAATGTCCACCTGCACGCTCAGGTCAGTAAAGAGACAAGTGGCCAGTGGGGAAAGCTGCCTGGGGTTTGCTGTAATACTCTGTCAGTGGGTGATTTGTTCATGTTCAACAAGGGAAGTGGGGTGGAAAGGTTATTTTCCTCTCTGTTCTTGCTGAAATATCAAAACATCCCTGTGATAAAAGGAAGTGTCACGTTGATAGATTTAACCAGCCGTGGCCAATCTTCATGTCAGTGGGATCTCTTTTGAAAGGATTTGAGTTTTCTTGTTAAAAAGGACTGTGCACAGCCAAACTTCTAATCAGAAATCCTCCTCTGACATTGTCACAATGGGCCGACTCTCGCTCAAAAAATGATTGAATTAAACTCGGCTTCTGAAGGACCTGCTGTGGTCCTCAGACCCTAGTTTAAGAACCACTACATCAAAGACATGACAAATAGCAGCAATTACATTAGTGTGCAGCCACTTAAGACTAAAAACAACAATAAATATTTGTGAGTTGCACTTTGTTGTGAATGGCCGCCATCAGTGCATGTCGCTTATAATAAATGTAACATTAAAATAGATGTACAGACTTTTATGTCATGAAATGAGAAGCCATCCCCTTTCACGCCTCATGAAAAAAGGCCTTTAGGACTGAAACGAGTGTTAATAAAGCCCAGGTCATTTCAGTCTGCGACCGCTGGGACAAACCGCACACAACAGGCCTCTTGAACTTGGTGCTGTCAGTCTCTGAAGGCTACTGTAGCCTGACTGTCAGATAGATCCATTCTTTAAGAGGCTCTGTTAGGTACTCCTGCTCAGTGTGTTGACATTTGTTTCTCAAGGCTACCATTCAAATCAATATTGTCCAGAGGGTGATAGGGAAATACACAGTATGCCTTCTAAACAGTAGACATAACTGTGTGTAATACTTTTCCATAAAGAAAAAAAATACTGGTAGTTTTGGATAATACGAGTGCAGAGCTTTGTTTGTATTGATACATGTGTTTGCACTGCGCATTTCAGGGCCCAGCGGGCAATGTCTATTACCTGGACCTGGATGTCCTTGAGACCAAGTGTCACATAGGCAGCCCAAAACCATGGAAACGCTGTGACGTCAGACCATTCATGGAAACAGTAGGACACACACATACACACGCATTTACACACACACAAAGCAAAAAACTAATTAGACTGTGGTTATCTTCAAACTAGGCTTGCTGTTTCTGTTTTCTGTGTGTGTGTGTGTGTGTGTGTGTGTGTGTGTGTGTGTGTGTGTGTGTGTGTGTGTGTGTGTGCTCAGTATCAGGGCCAACCTAAAACCTTATATCACTATCATATGATAACAAACCACAAAAAAGATTGTTTGTGAGTTCTCTCTCTGACATAACATCCTACATTGCAAAATGGGCAGTGTGAGATAGTCCCACTATCTTTTGCACCTATATCTTGAATTTCTGAATTGCATTGCTGGTTTAAGAAAGATCTTAAGAGTCACATCTGCCTACCCATTTTTATAGCGTTTGTATGATAACACAGGACATTTCAGTACATACTTTAGGCTCATGGAAACCGTGATTGTCATTTTTCACTAACGTCTGTCATTTTGTAATGTAAATGATTAATCGATTAATTGATAAAAAAATCACTAGCTGCAGTTCTTGGATATTTAGCTGCTGCGTTTGCTTACAGATAAACATACTGAAGTGTCATGGCTAGCTTAAGGGAGATCTTAGTAAAGTCATATTTGCTTACCCCTTCTGCAGATGTTTCTATGTTCAATGTAATATTTTGCTCATTTGCAGTAGGAGATTCTCCGCAGTGCTGCTCCTAATCCTGTCCTCCCTCTCAATGTCTAAGACCTTGGTCCTCACAAAGATAGTAGTACAAGAACACACATCTCAATAATGACTCTTTTTCGCTAAATATAAGTGACTGGGGTTTTCTTTTTTTCCTTTCCAGCAAATCTCTGGAAACTGTAACACCACTATTCTCCACACACCAGAGGGATACTCCTACCTGTACAGCTATGAGTGCACTCTTGTCCCAGGTAACATATTGTTCGTTCACCTAAATGTATGTTTGCATCTTAAGAAAATAAAATGAATGTAGCATCTCACTGATCTTGCGAACTGCTGGTGCTGGTTTAAATATCTCAGGTAGCATGTTTGTGTTATTGCTCAGTAAATACGGCTTGTCAAACAGAAAACAAAACAAAAGACAAGACATTTGTTTCCGTAGATTTCTTGATTTGTTACAAACAGGTGTGACTAATGATATTAATGATGGCTTTCAGGCACTACTAAATGGAACTGAGCAATAATTAATGTAATTATTTACACCTGTGCATTTCCCACTATCCATTGGAATCATCTAGTAAAATACAACACCAAATACAAAACAAATAGCAAAGGTAGATTTATCTTTTGGTAACCATTACACCTGAACCTTTTGTTTTTTTTTTATTAGACATTTGACACTTGATGGTATCATCGTCTGATAGATCCACACTGATCAACATTATGACCACTGACAAGTGAAGTGATTAACACTGATTATCTCTTCATCATGGCACCTGTTGGTGGGTGGGATATATTAAGCAAGTGAACAGGTTGTCCTCAAAATCGATGTATTAGAAGCAGGAAAAATGGGCAATAAAGATTTGAGTGAGTTTGACAAGGGCCAAATTGTGATGGCTAGACGACTCATCACACTACAGCACATCTTCAGGGGTTTTGTGGAGTCCATGCCTCGATGGGTCAGGGCTGTTTTGGCAGCAAAGGGGGGCCAACACAATAATAGGCAGGTGGTCATAATGTTATGCCTGATCGGTGTATGTCTGAATCTCACTGAATGATTCTTTTAAGAATCCTCTCTGACTCCGTCATAGAGCTGTCTACCGACAAAAAGTGAAACAAACATAAGTACAAAGTCCAGACGTCCAGTACAGAGGGCATTTGTAAATTAGCTGTTTTTCAAATTAAAATAAATAAGCTCAACTCTGAAAACTCATTTGAATATTCCTGAGATGTTTACCTACTTGAAACAATTGAAAAATAACTCAATTTAAATTTAGTTACATTTAAGAAATACATTTTTTTTTCTCAATTATGAATATCATGTTTACCTTTCTTTTTTCAATAAAATATGCTTCCTGGGACGGCAGCCATTTTGAAAAGACATGCACAGGCAAGTTGGCAAGGCCAACCCCCCGACATGTGGTGTCATTTTAAAGCTCCATTTGTCCTCTTTAACCCTCTGGACTCTATGCTGGCCATTTGTGTCCACCTCACTTCCTTTTTGTTGATCATTTTAGCTGTGTTAATGCAAATGGAATGATATTTCCCAAGGGTCTGGATTTTTGCCTGATCT
>CAEMYA010000488.1:1232811-1263279 GCA_903131615.1 Diplodus sargus
CATTACTTATCATGAGGAGAATGATGAAAATTCTCACGTTTACATATCAACAAACTTTTTTTCATGTGATATAAAATGATATCATACTAAGATGAAGATGGATTGTTATCGCGCTGTTCACCTAAATGTATGTTTGCATCTTAAGAAAGTAAAATGAATGTAGCATCTCACTGATCTTGCGAACTGCTGGTGCTGGTTTAAATATCTCAGGAAGCATGTTTGTGTTATTGCTCAGTAAATACGGCTTGTCAAAAAGAAAACAAAACAAAAGAAAAGACATTTGTTTCCGTAGATTTCTTGATTTGTTACAAACAGGTGTGACTAATGATATTAATAATGGCTTTCAGGCACTACTAAATGGAACTGAGCAATAATTAATGTAATTAGTTACACCTGTGCATTTCCCACTATGACAAATCAAAATGTTGGCCATGAAAAATGTCCATTGGTTTCACTCTAATCTCAAACAAAGATTTCTTATTTATTTATTTCTGATCCCAGAAAAAATAAAAATAAAAATTACTTACTATTCATTTTACATAAATTAAGTGTTGAGGTGGTAAAAAAAATATATATATATTGCATATAAAAAAAAATTCAACTTAATTTTATCCAAATTTTACAACATGTCCACTGTAGTGGACAACAGGATTTCCTTGTTCTCAAGTGTGTAACATTTAAAAGCTGAGTATGTACATAGAAAGATCCATTGGAATCATCTAGTAAAATACCACACCAAATACAAACAAATAGCAAAGGTAGATTATCTTTTGGTAACCATTACACCTGAACCTTTTGTTATTTTTTTATTAGACATTTGTCACTTGATGGTATCATCGTCTGATAGATCCACACTGATCAACATTATGACCACTGACAAGTCAAGTGATTAACACTGATTATCTCTTCATCATGGCACCTGTTGGTGGGTGGGATATATTAAGCAAGTGAACAGGTTGTCCTCAAAATTGATGTATTAGAAGCAGGAAAAATGGGCAATAAAGATTTGAGTGAGTTTGACAAGGGCCAAATTGTGATGGCTAGATGACTCATCACACTACAGCACACCTTCAGGGGCCTCGTGGGGTCCATGCGTCGATGGGTCAGGGCTGTTTTGGCAGCAAAGGGGGGCCAACACAATATTAGGCAGATGGTCATAATGTTATGCCTGATCGGTGTATGTCTGAATCTCACTGAATGATTCTTTTAAGAATTCTCTCTGCCTCCGTCATAGAGCTGTCTACTGACAAAAAGTGAAACAAACATAAGTACAAAGTCCAGACGTCCAGTACAGAAGACATTTATAAATTAGCTGTTTTTTAAATTAAAATAAATAAGCTCAACTCTGAAAACTTATTTGAATATTCCTGAGATGTTTACTGACTTGAAATAACTCAATTTAAATTTAGTTGCATTTAAGAAATAAATATTTTTTTTTCTCAATCATGAATATCATGTTTACCTTTCTTTTTTCAATAAAATATGCTTTCTGGGACGGCAGCCATTTTGAAAAGACATGCACAGGCAAGTTGGCAAGGCCAACCCCCCGACATGTGGTGTCATTTTAAAGCTCCAGTTCTCCTCTTTAAGGAACAACAGATTTAATAGAGTGACATGCATAGTATGAGAGATGTTAGCAAAAACGTAATGTCCACTACAATGTTTACAACTGGCTTCAAAGCCAGGAATTTTTCCTGGATGCTTGGTCAGAGCCAATTCAATGATCTCCATAGGTCAGACTTGTCCCATGATGTGTGATCAGATTGGGATCTGAAGAATTTGGATGCCATGCCCGGCGCCTTGAGCTCTTTGTCACATTCCTCCAAAGGAATCTTGAAGATCTACGTTTTTCTCTTCCTTACAATCGATGAAAAAGCTTAATTAGCCAAAATAAGTGAAAACATCTGTGTGGGTGTACATTTGGTGCATGGATGCGTTATCAAATCATTCACAAGAGATGCTCCAAAACATGTTTTATTACCAAGTGAGCTCTTGCTTTATATCGCTAACTGCGCCTTTCATTTCATGGCATGTGTTTCTGCTGAACATATTCTTTCAGTTTTTGGTGCAAGTGTTTATTTAACCATGTACGCTATCAATATCTGCCCACTGTAGATCCCCCAGAGAAGCTCCAGCAGACCTGTCCAACCTGCCCCCTGCTGCTGCCTGTAGACAGCCGACAGGCCGTGGACGCCGCTCGGCTCACTTTGGCATCCTATAAGAGACAGTCCACACTGGGTGCAGGGCTGGGTGTGAAGAAGATCACCAGAGCTGCAGCCCAGGTACGATTAGATATGTAGCTGTTGGACAAACAAAGCTCAAGGGCTGATTTAATCACACAACAATGTGTTGAATGTTAGATTTATTGGGAAATTACACTTAAGAGGAAGCTCTGGGTGTGTATGAACAGACGGCACAGCTTCTGCCTGCCAGATGAGTGCCGTTACTGCTCCACAATAACCATAATGATAGGCGAATCTGGCATGGTTGCAAAGGATTACTGACAGCACTTTGGACCTTGTTGTCTGGCCAGGCTTTTGTTTGGGGAGCAAATGAGAAATTGAATAGTTTGCTGGGGGATGAATGCTCAGTAGATTGCTCCTCTTTGCATATGATAATTCACCTTGGGTAACATTCCATGCTCTGTAAAACCAAGATGACGGCCATTCCACTACAGAAACCATACCACCACTCTGTGTCTGCTTGTATATTTGTGTTTATTTGTGCAATTTCCCCCATTTCTTACCATATTTTTGTTTTATTTGAGGCTGTGCCAGTGAAAGCCAGCTTTGTGGAGTATACAGTCCAAGAGTGCCCAGAGGGAGTGACAGAGAAAGGCACCTGCCAGCGACTGACAATCGAATCTGACACAGAGGTACTCAACACAGAGCCCAAAGTCAGCGTATTCAAAATGAGACGTGAAAGGGCGATATGTAAGATATGGGCAGAGTTTAAGTTTTGAAACTTTCAGAAAATGAACAAACATTATCAACAGCGACAAGAAAAAGCAGCGTTGACGTTATGTCAAAGTCATCTTTTTATTGTGTTCCAGAGACATCTACTGAAGTTGTCACTCGAAAACCCAATGTCCCAATGTTTCACATTCCCACCCCACATTTAAGCAAAGAGTTTAAGCAAAGAAATGTATGTGAGCAATAATTCTGAATTCAAATTTCCCTCATTTACCTTCCTAAAGGGAGCTTAGTTTTTCTTTCCACTGTCACTTCTGTTTTGGTAGAAATAAATCCTCAATTCACAGAGTAAGTTGTGAAAATACTCCAGCTCTACACGCCGTTTTCCCCTTTCCTCATGCGGAAATCTCTCTCCCCTCTACCGCTGTGTGACTCTCCTTCCGCTGCATGCCACGTCGTCTTGTCCCAGAGTCATAGAGCTTGTTGGAAACCTCACTAATGTATCCCGTCGTCAATCTGACCTCCATCAATCTGGGAAGCTGTCCCGGTGTGGTGTCCAGCTATGCTGCTGGGCCAAGTCGAAGCTAACGGCAGCTAGCAGCCAAGATAGCTATTGCAAAGAGTAATGTGAGCAGCAGTTGTCGTTCATGCTGCCCCCTATAGTTTAACAGGTGGCCATATCTCATTTGTTACACCTTAAAATGCTAAAATAGTGTAATACAGTGCTTAATACTTAGAATGGTTTAAACTAAGGACAAAAAAGGAATGTAATTTAAAAAATGTCAATGCCTCATTTATTTAAAAAAGTTGACTTCTTTTCTGTGATCTCACAGTGTGAAGGAGCAAATTAATGTTCCTCTTAAAAAATGTAAATAAAAATCATTCAGTCAGCATTGTTAGCTATCATTGGAACAGTTCCTGGAAGTGTTACTTGATGACATGACAGATTCGTTTCTAGTGTTAAAGCTGACACCACTAACAGGCTGCAGTAGTTGGTTATTTTTATTAAAGAAGCCTGACAGGTCCTCTAATGAACAAACTATCTCCTCCTCTCCTCTCAGACTGCAGGTTTCTGTGCAGGATCTGTGCTCGGAGAAGTTCACCCTGAAGTTCATGTGGCCTGCGAGATGTTCAAAGTGCAGGTACAGCGATCCATTTTCTATCAGAATCAGAAACTGAGTTGTTTCCAAGTAGGTTTATCCATTCAAAGAACTGCTTTTGAAAATATGTCACTGATCAATACATTCATATCTCTAACAATGTTCTTTGGTGACAAACACGAGAAATAAATGAGATTTGATTGTGCTTCGGTCATAATCCATGAACCATAACTGCAAATTGAAAAAACTGGAAAATGGTGGCAGAAAAATGGTGGCGTGTACACCCCAAAAAAGAACAAAACATCCGACCGCATTCAAATATGGCTGACAGTAAGTGAATAAGGTGCAAAAAACTTCAGCAAAATGTAATATGAGGTGTCAATCCTTTCACTCGACTGCAGTTTGAAATGTAATAACCCACTGCCTGGTCGAGATGTGATGAATGTTTTATGCTCTGTTTTGTTTCAGATTTTACTAAAGCAACCTTTAAAATGCTAATTTAACTTTCTGAATGAACGCCACTGGCCGTATAATTACACTGTCATATCTTGCGCGTTGTGTCTTCAGATGTACGTTCTGCTTGTGTGTGTTTGAACATATGTGTGAGATTTAAAATTGTACGGTTCTGTCCTATAATTATGTTGTCTGCTCACTCCATTTTAGAGCGGTGGTGTGTAATGTAATATTGCATGACTGAGACTCTCTTTGCAGGCAATGAGAGTGAGTTTTGTAAAATATCAGTTTGGTGAGACCCTGTCTGTTCGTCCGCAGAATGTGGACATCCTCAGACCAGTGCAGCCTCAGGGTCACGACCTCCCTCGAGACCCTGTGATCCCGACCTTCCCTCCTATGATCGATGACCCGGTATACGATCCGCAGCCTGTTCCCTTTGATCCCACACTGCCCCCTGTCGTTGAACCAGCGCCAATTGACCCAATGCCCACTCAGCCTCTGCCCTTTGACCCCGCCATTGTGCTTAACCCCTCCAACCCCCTGAGCTCATCTTCCAGTGAGTCCGCTGAAGGTTTAGGGAACCAGCAACGGCCACCTGCTTATCCTTTTGATTCGTCCTCTGAGGAGATTGGAGGTCCCGTTGCACTTCGACCACCCTTCAACTTCCGCTACCAGAGGCCTGATCGCAAGAGACGGCAAGCCTTAATGGAGACCTCACCCTCTCACAACCCCATTTTCCTATCTGATTTCCCCAGTGGGCCATCTCCCTTCCGCTCTTGTCCTGGTCCTTCTCGATACACAACAGTTTAACTGGTGCTGAACATGAGTCCGCTTATTAATGTTTGATTTGTCCAGTGAGGGGGTTGACCGATAAACTGCTCTGCTCCCTGTCACTGGAGGTTTGTAATGATTTGTGTTAATGAAAGAATTGCTTTCTCCTTTCACTGGCTCTGAAATTAGCCCTCTGCTCATAATAATGTTGCTCCCAAAGCAGCCAAAGCTTCAGCTAAATGTATTTGCAAATGGCTTCAAATATTTGATGAATTAGAATAAATCTTTGAATCCACAGTCAACTACCTGAAGAACCAACAAATCTAAACCTGAAAGACTGAATAGGTCAGTTGCCAGTCGATCCCAAGACAACATGTCAGCGACAGTCGTACTGGAATTTCATGATACACTTGCTGTTTGGTTAGATTTAGGCACAGAGTTTAGTTGGTTAAATTCAGGAGAGCTCCATGATTTGGGTAAAAGGAATCATGTTACTTAGGTTACCTCAGTTACAAATGCCTACATTACTAACGCAAGTGCATCTACGTTATGTAAATGACATCGCTTCTCTAACTTTATTAAGTTAGTAAGTTAAAATGGTGGTGCTTTCCATTTGATCTGGGAAGTTTCGAGTTCCCAGTCGAAAAATTTCAACTGGAAAGTCCCTTAAAGTCAGATTTCTGACTCGGAAAGTCAAAGGCATCTCATCAATCTGAGGCAAATGGAAGTCCCCATAACTCACTGTGTACTTAGGCTTTCTCTGGACACAAACAATGGCCTCCTAAGTGAAAGTCCTGTGCCATTACTATGTCAATATGGGTCGTAATAAGATGCTTCACAGTCAACCTATCTGATTGTGTATGAGTGTGCACTTTTTGCAATAAACTTAACTTAGCAGCATTTTTTTCCCTGGTTTGTGACCATTTTGTTATTTATTTTGCGTCACATTTACATTGTCGTTTTTTAAATAATTTTTAAGTAGTTTGAACCACTTTTTCAAAGTAGCTTAAATTAAACTAGATTTCTCCCGAGGGTAGCTTCGCTGTAATTCAGCTTCTTCCGGTGTACCTTGCAGGGTTGTGCTTTCAAAGTAGCTTCCCATCACTGCTGGTTAAAAAAAAATCTGCAACAATTTTAAAGCAATTTTAAAGAACAAGACTGCTAAAAGAAATCTGTAAATTCTGTGAAAGCTTTTATGGAAAGACTAAAAATAAACTGAGTGTTGCAAAGAACCCTTCCTGAGTTTTAGAGACGACAAACATGCTGTGAGATAAGGACAAAATACTGTGAAAGGAAGCAAAAGAACTGTGAGGGAGTGCAAGCATAATTAAGTGGTCAGTGAACATGACCACTTAACAAGACACAGCTTTAAAAAGACATCCAGTGAAGCAGAGGAAAAGTTTTGGTTAGGAGTCTCCACTACGGCCAAATAGCTTTGAGGGCGAAAGACAAGTGCAAACATCTAATGAAGGCTTTAAAAGCATGCAGCAAAGTGGGTCTTTGTTGACACAGAAACTAGAGCTAATTAAAAGAGCAGACAAACACAGAGAGAATCTGCTGAGATTCGATGTGACGCCACCCTGTACACGAATCAAGTGTCACTCAGGCTGATCGTCAGTAAACACAACATCTCCATGTTTTTCAAACCCAGCTACTCACAAACATGCCCTTTATAAAAACCACTCAGCAAACATAAGCAGAGCAATGTGAAAAGTGAAGCAATGACACCCACAGTGGCCCATACATCAGGAAATGAAACGCCGCTAAGATAGAGCACAGCCCACAGGTGAAGATGCTGCAGTGTGTCTTCATTTAAAGGACAGTGGGAACTCCTCTGAGGACAGTAAAGTACATATTTTTGACAGAGAGGACAGGTGGTTTGAAAGATGAGTGGAATAGGGCTAAAATAACCATCCCAAGACAAAGTAGGAGAAGCTGCGACACTGCTGGTGGGACCATGCGCAGTATTCGTAAAGCCCCAGACACTCAGGGTTAACTTGTGAATGCATGTTCTTTCTTTTCCTGTTTTTTTTTTTGTCACAGCTTTCTGCACTTAAAGAAATCCCCTTTGCTACAGGAGAAAAGGTGACCCTCTGATCCTTCCTATCCAGTTGAGCTGAGGGCAAATCATTTTTTGTGCTGATCTATGATCTGATACTGTGATACACTGAGGTAAATCCACTGGCAGGGAGGGCACCGATCAGACTGAACCACAGCAGCCTCACTACATTTAATGATTGTTGTTGTTTACTCCCATGGATAAAGATAAAGCTAGCAGTTTCACTGAACGTATAATTATTATTAAAGAAGTATTTTAGTAATAATGAAGGAATATATTGTGCTGGAAATCTCAATATATTTGGGTCTGACAGTTGTGAGGTGTGAGATCCTCGCTGTTTTTCGTGTCACAGCATTCCTGAACAGATGCGGTTGACCACAAATCAAAAATAGTATTTAGATATAGCCTGGAATTCAACAGATCATTTAGACAGGATGGAGCAAAGGTAAATAGATAAATAATAGGCCAGAGAGAAAGAGGGAGAGAGACTTGTGGAAGCTCCTGCCACGTCCTATTGAAGCCCATTCTTAAAAAGTTAAAGAAAAAAGTAATAATTATTAGATAAAAAACATTTTGAGATAAAATAAAACTTTTATGTGATCATTTATTTTTAAACATGGAATCATGAACTGATCTCATAATTGTGCTTTACCATTGGAATATTAATATTTGTTTAGTCAAGGTAAAATTTTCATCAACATTTTTTCTTTAACTGGCAGAAATCAGCTTTCCATAATATCTTCCTACCTCTGAAGGGCCTTTGAGCTTATTTAGATCATTATCATAAATAAGACTTAATAGCTTAAAAATTGTTATTACAATATGGTTTTTGGTAATGTATTTATAAGCCCCACGCTGGTGTATTATTGTAACGCTTTCATGGGAGGTCAGATCCCTGCTTTTGTAGTTAAGACTATTAGCCAAAAGTTAGAATTTACAGCAGACATAAAGGCTTCTATTTATTTATTAATTGTTTCAACAAAAAACGACAGCTGTCTATGTAAGGAGCTGTTGTTGCAGTTTAGAAATCGGTGTCGAACATAGCCACTTTGTGCGGCAGGGGGCGGGAGAGAGCCTCAAATGTGAATCTCGCGTCAGGGATTCATATTCATTTGCCACATGTTGCTGTACAATTAGAAGTTATGACTAATAGGCCTACATCGATGACACCATGTCATCCTCTCCGCCTCCCAAACGTCACGTTTAAAGCCTGTTTTATACAGACTTGACTGGCCGGTCGTTTGCTCAAATGCAGCGATAGCGACATTTCCGACGACACGTGAAGGCATCAACCGTGGAATCCTAATTGGAGGCAGATTTTCAGCGCGAGGAGTGGCTTCTTCAACTTCTGCTTCCCGAGACAGCCGAGTGACTCGTCCTCCTCCAGATGGAAGAGCAGCTACTTTTATAAACAACTGGGTGAAAATATCAGTTTGAAAGATTTTGACTTGGTGAAAATATATTTTTTTGGAAGCTGAAGCCATGTATGTGGTGTGTTCGCGGACTTGAGTGTAAGGTAGGTGAAATAATTACCTGAAAAGTTTTTGGCGTGTGTCCTGTTGTTGTGCTCCGACTTTAGCTCGTAACTTAGAACCTACCTTTGGTGCTAACGTTAGCTTATTTAGTTGACCGTGGAGCCTTTTAGTTTCTTCTTGATTTTAGATTCGCCTTCACTTTTACAAACTGACACGTCTCGTTATTTAACGATCTGCCACTCAGTCAGACAGACAGCGAACATGTGATGACATGTTCATCCTAATCTGACTCACTGTCAGCTTTCATGTAAGTTAGATTTCCCAAACACATCACCATCATCAACATCATTACGAAGGATGTGTCATCATGAGACGTGACCGAAAATAATAACTGAACTGAGAGATACACTTGCTGCTTCCCTATTTTCCCCTTTCACAAAATCTGTAAATCTTTTAGGAATCGCACATTCTAATTAAATGCGCGTATCAAATCTACCCTCGCTTGTTTTCCCACACACTTGGGTTTGTACGTGCTTTCTTTTTGGTAATGCTCCTTTAACACTTGACTATTTGAGAAAAGGCACTGATTACAGAGCAGCCTGCAGCAGCCCAGCTTTCCATTTAAATGTGCCTGTGACCTCTGTCTCACATGCAGGGTTAGAGTTGAGTCTCTAATGATGGTTTCTCATCTTTCTTCAAAAGAAAAAAAGATGGTTATCACTTCAGGGAGCATCTTTTAATTGGAGAGGGATTTGTTGGGCGTATTCGTATTGAAATAGTTACGGCTTAGGATGCCACATTTGGGTCTTTTATTAGGAGCATATGTGAATGAATAACTTCGTCAGAGCTTTTTTTTTTACGCTCAGTACTTTTTATTTGTAGTTTGTCCGCACACATCATTCTTCTTTGTTCTCTTACCAAAGAGAGTCAAGTAATGTCACTCATACTCCTCAGTGTTGCAGGTGCTGTGTCATGTTCTTTACACCTGGCTCATTAGTGCTGTTCGTACACTTGTTGTCACGGAAAAACACCAAGCGCCCTCCGGGCTTAGAAACTTTGTGACAAGCATACACCCGTAGTGAATGCTTGACACAAAGTTGACCAATTATTGGCCCTGGCTGATTATCAAGGCTGCCATTCAGCAGTTTTCTGATTATTGGTATCAGTAATTTTTCTGTCAGATTGCTGGTACAATAAACTATTTTAAAAATGTGCCACTTGTGGCTCTGACGTTACGTTCTCTCAAACAGCGTTCCAGTAAATGGCAACAAATAATAGCAAGTAAACACTGAATAATCTAAATCTCTAAAGTAACCAGTCACTAATGATATCAAATAAAGTTGTGGTCAGTTTTCAGCCACAGTGATTAGGAATTATCCATATAGGCCCTGAAAAATGCATATCAGTCGACCCCTAGCATACATACACTTACACAACTATTCACACTGGTATTGCTATGTTGATGTAGGGATGTTACTCAGGGTTTGAAATTAAAGTGTCCGCTCATCATCCCCTTAAGCAAGAGGTCTAGCAACAGTTTAAGTAAGCTAATTACATTGACATAGAATTTAGATTTATATACAAGAAGTCAAAAGTGAAACAGCAAGTATTTGGTACTTTCTGTCTTGTTTTGACATGGCCATCCATCTCAGTTCCTGTTGAACAGTGCCATAATTTCAGAGGCAGTGAAGAGAAACTGTGCAAATGTAGCTATACAGTTTACTGTTTGTCATTTTTGCACCACCTTTTGTTATGTGCCACTATGTGCCGCTGCTTTTCCTTTTCTTTACTCTGATAGCTACAACCCAAGCCAAGTTTCAGTCGCCACTGGAAAAACATTATATCGAATATGCAGTCAGGTCAAAAATTGACGCTTTGACAAATCTCGCAAAGAGCTAAAGTGACTTTGAACATGTTGTGATTATTGCCAGACTTTGTGGTCCCCTGCCTCACAAACCGCTTCACCCTTGGGATCGAAGCACACCACACTGTCTAGAGTTTAAAGAGGATGATGCAATAATCAAAGATTCATGCAGTCAGCTGGAGTTCTTTGGGTGAAAACACTTCAGCCAGTGAATGAGGTCATTGGATAATAGACTCATTCAAGCCAGCAGAGAGGCAAACATGTCCAGTTCAACTCAGTGCAGTGGTATGTGCAGACGATATCAAAAACATAAGTGGCAGCAGGCACTTGGTCACCAAAATGGGAGGTGTGGAGAGAAGATAAACTGTTGCCCGGTCTGTTGAATGTCAGACTTCTGTTTGGACACGGCTGGGGGAATTTGGCACAAATATGATGAATCATTCTGCATTGGTTCAAAACACTAGCCTGGTGAGGCCTTTGTGGGTTCCCTTTTCAGTCAGTCTGCATCATATAGCAAGTGAGCATTATCTGCAGGTTGCAGCGTAGCCAAGTGTAGTTGCAAATGAGTCACAGTTTACCCTTATTCAAATGGAAACTTCCAGCAAAATAGCCACATATCATGTGACTATCCCAGCCACTACAAGCTAAGTTTACTGTATATGATATAGTGTGGCCTCAAAATGTTGGCCTAATGCACTTTCCAAATTGCAGAGCATTTGCTGAAATGCTCTGACCTACAAATCTTGCTCTCCAGATGTTAGAAAACGTAGAAACCAATTTTAAGAGAAAATGAATGAATGAATGAATCACATCGCAATCACACGTTCTGTCTAAAATAATCTCCGTATGGTAAATTTTTTACCATATTTATGCATACATATGCCCAAATTCTACTTATTTATTGGCAATGTTGCATATTCCATCTTGAAGAAACATTGCCTGTATTGCCTTCAACAAAGTTGGGATCTGACTACTACAGCCACAGCTAACAATTATTTTCATTACCAATTTGCCTGGTGTTAATCATTTGGGTGCTGAAATGTCAGATATTTGATAAAAATCACTAAAATGCTTGTCTGTAAGATATTGAATTTATAGAGGGTTAGTTTTCATCTGGTAACTTGCCACTGTTACATGGAAAAGTTACAGGCACTTTCAAAAAAACAAAAAGGCAGATGATTGGACGAACCATCTGTAAATCACCACCCAACACAGGCTTCAACTTCAACCAATCGGATCGGGAGTAGGAGAGATCTACCGGTGGAGCACATTGATAAATCAAACTCTTACAAAGGAAGTCGTGAGCAGAGCAAAAACCTTCAGTGGTGTTCTTTGCTCTTCCTTCAATGAAATGTAATATCCAGTCCTAATATAACTGATGCTAATACAGCAGCTATGCTAACCACCTGTGGAGCCACCATTGTTGTTTTCAAAAGAAAAGTTGCTTCTTTCTCTTTCTTTTGTTTGATTTTGATCAATAGTTCAAAATCCTAAAAGTTTAATTTCAACATCATAGTAAATCCAGTGAATATGGACATTTTAAGAAATAAAAACCAGTACATGTAAAGTAAAAAAAACAGAAAAAACTGAAATGATAAAGAAATTATC
Source organism: Diplodus sargus (assembly GCA_903131615.1). Lineage (NCBI taxonomy): Eukaryota > Metazoa > Chordata > Actinopteri > Spariformes > Sparidae > Diplodus > Diplodus sargus. Next base: position 1,245,054 of record CAEMYA010000488.1, read on the forward strand.
AGAATTGTTGCGTATTTTCTGATGATCAACTAATCATCTCAATTGCTCAACTGTAGATCTGACAGCTTGTATAGCTGAAACAAGATGTGGCCGGTATGAGCATGTGTCAGTGTGTGTCAGTTAGTGTTTACTCCTGCCTCCCAGTTCCAGTTTCCAGATAAGAGGTGCGACAGAGATAGTATGACGGACGAACTCTAGGCTTTCCAGGAACCTTCACCACTAGTGCAGATTCCCCTTTAGTAGTCCTCAATTCCCCTTAAGCTCGGGAGTTGACAGGGATCCATCATGTGGTTTATTATGTGGCTGCGTTCACGAAGGATCTTGTTAGGACTCGTAGGCTGACTGTCATGTATGGCAGCATTTCTCTGCACTATGTTCAGGACAGGGAACTTTTACTTCATGTCCGCCAAAGGTAGGCTGTATATTCATTGCCAGATGAACTGTTATGTAGAATCTATACGTTCTGAAATTGAGAATGACTGCAAAATGCTTAGTATCTGAAGAGAGTTTACAGATTTTTGATCTGGTATATTGTGATAAAAGCAGATCGCCTGAATGCTTTGACTTTGATTGTAGATATGCGTCACAATTCTTGATATAGCTTAGAGCTGACAAAATTTGGCAATAAATTGATTAGTCGGCCAACAAGAGAATTAAATGGAATTAGTTTTGTTAATCAGTTAAAAGTTAGAATAACTTATGTAGTTATAGCAACTGAAATGTGTTTGTTCACTGTTTTATTTTTGGACTTGTGAAAGTTTCTTGTGATTTTTATTAATTCTAAAGGAAATTACACACAATCAGTTAAATGTTTAGATATAATTGTATTCATATGTAATTTTAATAGAACCTGCCTGTGCTTGACTATAGAGGTATATTTATAGATGTGTGTGTCCATACAGACAAGTTTTTCTGTGGCTGTAACGTGACACCTTATTGGCTTACTGATGAAAGATGTTGAGAAGACTACAGGAGGTCCTTACTAACAGCAGTGTAAATATTTCATGGCATGACTGAAACAGTTGTGAGAATATGCACCTGATTTCAGGCGATGTCATTTGTAGAGTTATCATGTGTTGCATCACCTTATTGTAATTTTTGGTATAACACACAAGCCTCATCAAGTCGGCGCAGATTTTGCTCTGAATGAATTCCTTTCTGTGGTAAGTATCAAGTAACAGACTGTCAGTTTATTGACACAATCTGATAACCAGATACCTGCTGGTCTAGTCTTAAACAGTACTGGCTTTCTCTTTTTTTTAATGCCACACACCAGCAAAAAGGCCAAGCTGCACAAGAGCAGCAGCACTGAAGGTGTGCCCCAACCCAGTTGCTGCAAGTGAAAAGGCATTTTAGAGATCACTGTTATTTGATTTTTTAGTCTAAAACATTTCCATATGCACCAAGGGTGGGTTGTTCCCAAAAGTCCTGATTAAAAAGTGATTGAGCTGGGTTCTGGTCAACTGAGGTGGGAGCTTTAACGTCACATGGCTTGTCCCAGTCCTTGTGCTCACCCTAATGGGAAGGCAACACATTGTTTCTTCCTCTAGAGGGCACGTTGGGCCAAACATCCTAATTGATTTAGACAAGTGGATTTCTCTGGATCCACTACAGCTGAGTTACTAGAGGCTTGAAGAAGAAGGGGATTGTGATGAGATGGTGTAAATGTATTTCCGGCATCTTTTTTCCCTCAAACATGATTATGTTGTCTCTGTGGGATTTGCCTGAGGAAATCAGTGAGAGTTATGGAAATCTAACAAATAATAACCCATCTAATTAAAATGTATATTATGCAGGTAAATTGTTTTTGAGGAGTCAGTGAAAGAATGCCTACCCATGCAGGCATCCTGCCGCTGAATGATTATTTAATGGAGTGGTGAGCAAATAGCCTTAGGCTTCACTGTAGCCACTTAAAGTGTCTATAATTACCACGGAGGTCTGGCCTAATTGGAAGTGACACACCATCAGGTGGCTTAGAGATGAGGGTTACCAATGGCGAGGTGACAGAGAAATACAACAGTCAGCTATATGTTAACTTAGCATACCACTCTGTCTTCGTTCATTTCTGCTCGGTAACAGCGTGATGTTAATCTGTACTCGCTTAAACAAGACGTCTCCCTCTCTGGCACCTGACCGTTAAGGTCAATTTAAACGCTGAGCGGATTAAGTCCTTTGTTTTGCTGTTACCACAGGTTAGCAGAGCACATAAGGAAGGGCAGCAGATACAAGGGAGCCGATTTTTCTGTATTTTAACGAGACTTGGACACTGTGGCTGTGTGCGTTATGTGTATGCACGTGAACAAAGAGAAGGTAAAAGGTGTTGTGTTTAAAGAGCTGGGTTTGCTCCAGAAAGTGATCAAGAAGCTTGAAATGTCCGTCGTGTCAAACTGTCTTGAGTGCATCAGAATGCGGAGCGGTGACAGGTATGTGAGCTTGTGACTTGTGACAGATTAATTCTTTTGTTAGATGTCAGGATGCTCTTAGTCTGTGGTAATGATTAATTTCTGTCTTTTAGCTCTTAAATCGTACTCCTGGCAGCTTCACAGCACGCCTGGGTATACCATAATAAGAAACCTGTATAAGAAGCAAACACTTAAATACTTTTTAACATTGTAAAGCTAAAAAATAATAGCCTAATAATTCTATACAAACTGCTAAATTTCAGCTCCCGCCTTTTGAAGGTCTGTCTGCTATCCAGCTGACTTTAAATACTTCTGTCCTTGCCACTAAGGTGTTTTTAAGTAGTACTGGCCAATGGAGATGATGAAGCTTCTTAGTTTAAAACTGCATGCTGGCAGTGGCTTGACCTCAACCCGAACCCTAACATTAACCATTAATTTCCCGAAGCATTGGAAGAGTTTGTTGGGGGGTCAGCAGACAGACTGGGAGGAAGTGCTGTCTGTCTGGGAGCCCTGATACTGGATCTCTATGGGCTTATATGGTCATCTTAGAAAGGAGTAATTGTGCAAGCCTTTGAGAGTTACATGCCTAACCACTTCTTATTTTGATGATTGACTTTGGCAGATGACAACCATCAAAATAAGCCTCAAACTTTTTAAGAAAATAATTCATGCTGGTCAATGTAATTTGTTTCATCAGTTCAGCTCTAGAAAACCATGACTGCAATCAAATTGTATCTGAGAAGCCAGATTAGCATATTTATTTTGTGTACGATTAGGAGAAAATCGATTGAACTCAGTCTGCAAACAAAACCTGCTGAGAAGATTGAGAATCAGACAACTAGAATAAAGCGCACTCTGCTTTTGAAAGTTTATTTTTTAGACTTTAAACTGTATCCTACAAATCAGCCAAATGGCTGATGTCCTTATTCATAGTCCTATAGATGGATAACCTCTGCACTCATGCATGACTGGATTTGTTTTACAATCTTATGATGTAATCCAATGGATTCTCTTTTTTTTCACTACTGGCAGTGTGAAGTTGCCAAAAGGGGATGGTCAAACATAGTAGGAAGGGTGTGGAGGTTATAAAATTGTAGTCCTCACCACAGACACATCTGAGTTTACTTTGTGTTCATGGTTAAATGTAAGGCCCACATTTTCATTCCAGGGTAATTTTGGAGTTTTTCGGCTCACGACAGACAGGAAATGCTCCGTCTTATTTTGGATTTATAGCTCTTGTCTCTGGCTTCATGTGGTGTAGACTTTTCTCTGCTAGAGATTTTCTGCTGTATCTGTTGTATGCGAGTGCTACGAGTGTGTGAAAGGATTCCTACATTGAGGCTTGAGAGGAGCTTGTGTATTCAGTCATTCAAGTGCGCTAACAGCCATGTTGACTGCTACAGAAGACAGCCTTGTGCTACACTTGCTGGTACATTAAGTGTTTATGTCTGAATTTGAGCCATAAAATTACTGGGGGTATTTCTTTTTTTTAACTCATTCATCTTCAGATTTTACTGTCCAAGTCTTTGAGTTTTGTAACAGTCCAAAACCCAAAGATATTCCATTTACTTTCATAAATGACGAAAGAAAAGCAAAAAATCCTCACTTGAAGAAGCTGGAAACAGAAAACGATTGTTATTTTTGATTAAAGAAAACCTGAAGTTTACTTGAACACTCATTTTCTTTAGATCCACTAATTGTTGAAGCTCTATTTGCAGTCAGTTATCATATTCAAGCAGTTTTGGTTTAAATATTATCTCGGTGCAGAGTAAGAAATACACCAAGCACTTCCCCTTCCCCCTTCACTTTTTTCATGTCATTGATTTTAATGTTATATTTGAATTTGTGTTCTCACAATGATCCCACTCATTTACAGGATGGAGTCGTCTTGTCTGGACCTTGCTTTGGAAGGTGAGCGTCTTTGTAAGGCTGGTGACTATCGCGCTGGTGTGTCCTTCTTTGAGTCTGCCATCCAGGTTGGAACAGAGGACCTTCAAATCCTTAGCGCCATCTACAGCCAGCTGGGCAATGCCTACTTTCACCTACAGGAGTATAACAAAGCCTTGGAGTACCATCGACATGACCTCACGCTGACCAGGTAAACGGTTTCACAACCATAATATTTATATGTTCCAATAACTATATGGTGGGGATTTTGACCTGGGATCGCGGCAAACAAGTTCTCTGCAGGTCCACTGTGAATACTCTAAGACAAAACAATATATTCTGAACAAATGCTGAAACTTTTTTAATCAGCATACCCCCTCCCGAAGATTAAATTCCTAGACTTGACTCTGCTGTATTGCTGCTTGCGGCTGTAAATTACTTTCTTGCCTCTTGTGTTTTCGTACTAATGCACTTCAGTAATCCACTAATATTCCTGTCTAATTATTTCTTAATGCCTTTTTCTCCTTTGAAATCCCAGAACAATTGGAGATGAGCTTGGCGAGGCAAAAGCCAGTGGCAACCTTGGGAACACATTAAAGCTTTTGGGACGGTATGATGAAGCAGTGGTTTGTTGCCAAAGACATTTGGATATCACTAGAGCCATTTATGATAAGGTGGGTCATATTTCAGTGATATTGTAGAACAAGAGAGTTATTTAGGTATAGCTGAAACGTTCCTTCAGTCTGTTTACGTATTTGAACATGACTTTTTGCTGCTCTCTAATTACAAAGTTCTGTCAATGACTAAATGCCTGTTTGATTAGAACAAACTGGATCTAACCTTGTTTTCAATCATACCACATGACATGCTCTGCAACCACAGAATGGTTTTGGTATGCACGATGTCTGTTGAGCGTCGGCGTATCAACATCCAGAATAGTTTGCCAGCCCGCATGCACACAAGTAGCTCTGGTGTCAGAGTATTTTAAGTGTATAATTACAGCACTGGTCACTCTGGTTTCCGTCTGTGAATATCTGCTATGCGTGCTGTAGGTTGGGCAGGCCCGAGCGCTGTATAATTTCGGGAACGTTTACCACGCCAAGGGCAAGGGCATCTGCTGGACTGGAGCTGACCCAGGAGAGTTTTCAGAGGAGGCCAGGATAGCCCTGAGGAAAGCTGCGGAGTACTATGAGTGAGTTGGTATAACTGTTTACTTTAAATACTCACTGATCTGTTGTTTTGCACTTATTCTGAAAGCCCTAAGGAATGATACAAGTGACTTTATTGATAAATTGCCAGAAACCCAGCAGTAGAGTGACAGGTTTGATCCCACAATAACCTTGTTAGTGTTGGTGTATTTGTTGTAGTTTTTCTGTGCTATCCAACACAGGATTACAAGACATGCATCTATCAGAAGTACAAAATCAAAAGAGCATCAGAAAAAAAAACAACTAATAATATAAGCATTTCTATGTTCTTTTAGATACTGTAATAATTTTTGGAAAAGTTTCAAATAAATTGTACACGGAAAAAACTGCCTCAAGCCTACAGTTTATCTTGATGAAGGGCCCCATTACATCTCCAACGCTGATTGAAGTGTTTCATTTTTTAAACAAGTTGCAGGCATCAAATTCAGAATGAGTGTGTTTTTTCAAAGAATTATATATTTTACCTGTTTTTTACATTAAGTATCCTATCTGTGAAAATCAGTGTACATATAATGAATATCCTGTTTGTATTTATGTTGAAAAAATTAGCTTTCCTTCTTTCAGGCTGACAGACCATCCAGTCTGAGCTGGAAATTTACTTTTTAGATCATTTGTGTACGACATCCTTTGCAGTACCATATTTGCCGTTCATTAATCCACTGCCCTCCCATGAATCAGAGCATCCTTGGACTGTGAACTGCGGTTTAGATGAACTCCTACGTGGTTACGTTGAGGGCACACTCACACTAGGCAATCCGTACTGTGCCCAGGCACGTTAGACCCCAAAAGTCCAGTTTGTTTGACTAGTATGAGCGCTCCGTAGCATAACCAGCAATGTCAGTGCAGGCCAGCGGGGAACTGGGGAGGAGGGACAATCAGGATTGGGCACAGTACGGAGCAACTGGGCCAAGTGTGAGTGCACCCTAAGCCAGATATCAAATGAAACATACTTCTTAACTGGTTGGAAGCTGTAAATGTGTAACAAAATACATTTGTGCTGAGTCTCAAAGAAAAACTGCCTCAACATTTACTTTTTAGCTTTGTTGACAAGTTGAAGAAGTTGTTCTCTCATGTCAGTTCATCCAGCCTGATCCCATTTAGATCACGGATCTATTTTTCAAGGGAGACATGGCCAAGAATGGCAACAACAGAGAGTTACAACTACAATTGTCAGAAAAAAAGCACACTCAGATAATCAGATGAAACATTTGCACAGAGAACAACCTAGACTCAATTGATATCAGTTCAGTGGTACAATATTCTGAAGTTCAGTCTATAGATTGTTCCAAGCAGTAGGTGCCGAAAACTTAAAAGCTTTCTTTCCCAATCCAGTTCAGACTTTGGGAACAACAAATTGCAAAATCTAAACAGACATAGTATAGTATCAGTCACATTCTAACAGGTTGTGGTTCTTTAACCTTAACCACCTACAAATACACTTTCAGTTAAGATTATTTAGTCAAATCAGTTCATAAATGTGTATATAATCATGGCTCTAACATTTTTTGTCACCACTTTTCAAACCAGTCCGAACAGTTTAAACCATTCTGAAGTAAATGTCAGTAATCCAAATCATCAAATGAGGGTTCACTATAATAAAATGATTGTGATGTGTAGTATAAATAAAAGACCATGAAAGTTATTGAGCTACAAATCCGCTCACATTTTATTAAAAACCTTAGTTACGTAGCACACTGGAGCATGGCGTCTCGTTTTCTTCTGTCTGTAAATTTTTATCTTCCACCTCATCGGTTTCAAAACATCTTTAATTAATCAATTGAAAACCACCTGTCTGGCGTGGTCTATTATTGAGAAGGTTATGCAACCTTAAACTTATTCGCACCTTCGACATCCCCCACTCCGACAGACAACCTCTTTCTGTGGCACGTTTTGCGGGTGTGGCTGCAGGTGACAGCAGAAAGCATAAAATCTGAGCTCCTTTTCAGGACTGCATTGTAACTGCCTGACAGCTGCGACAAGTACACAGCTTTCAGATGTCACTGTTGCGGTTCATCTTCGTGCTGTGTTTCCGTGTGTGTTTCCGTGTGTGTGTGTGTGTGTGTGTGTGTGTGACAAATGTATTTTTTATTTCAGGCTTGTTTCCATGTTTTTACGTGTATATAATATTTAGCCCAGGATTGATTCTGTTGTCAGGGATTGCTGGGTGTTGTGGCTTCAAAAATCATTCTGAATAAAATTAAAAAGGCTCTTTTTTGTCTGAAGTAAAGGTGTGTATGTACCATAATATTTGTAAATGTAATTTCTTTTTGTATTTTGTTGTTTTTCAAGGGCAAACCTGTGCATGGTGAAGGAGTTTGGCGATAAGGCAGCCCAGGGTCGTACCTATGGTAACCTTGGCAACACTTACTATCTGCTGGGTGACTTTGAGACTGCAGTAGCTGCACATGAAAAGGTGGGTGGCAAATATGTGGTGACACTCCAAAATATCCCTTCGGTGTCAGTTGCATATCAGCTTTCCAAGTGGCTATCTTCCTTGTGTTTTTAAGGCTCTTAATAGAAGAGTAACTATAGTCGTTACAGGTTTATCCATATAAACTCATATTTTTTGTCTGACTGATCCTGGTTATCCTGACCTTAATGGCAGTAATGTGAACCACAGCGTTTGTTCTGTTTGACAGCGGCTGCTCATCGCCAAAGAGTTTGGGGATAAGTCAGCTGAGAGGAGGGCCCACTGTAACCTCGGCAATGCTCATATATTCCTCCACCAGTTTGAAGTGGCCGCCGGTCATTACAAGTGAGTAAATAAGTGAGGCTTGAGGCCTTTCTCACATTGTGAAGGTCATTGGCAGATGAGTCTGTATGTCATCATCATACTTGAACACAAAACTGACATGCTACTGTTATTTTTCACCTTAGCACAGTTGAAACCTTGATACTTTGTACTGTAAAAATGTAAGTGACAACAGATCGAAGATGTAATTTCACTTATAAAAACACAATCTTACATGAATCAGATATGAAAAATCTGATTAAATGTAAATGAGCATTTGAAAAATGTCCCTAAGTGTGCTCACAACTAAATTCTAGGCTGTCATAAACCAGTTTATTATTTCTAAATCCTAAATTGTGTGATAAGTACTAAGTAAAGTAAAGTATTAATTATACAGTATAAAGTAATGTTCTGACTAAAATACAGTAATTTAAAACAAACACAGCTATGTAGCTGTTCAGGAGCAGCAGCTGTTTAGATTCAGTTTTTAATCCCTTACTTTAGCATTTTCTGGATACAGAAGCCTTTGAAAAACTGCCATCAAAGAAAGAAGAGAGAGCAGATAACTATCCTTCTCCTCCTCCCACCCAAGACATTCTTTGACCGTCTTCTTCCTCCTCTTCTGTTTCACCCTCAGGAGGACTCTGCAGCTGGCCAGGCTGTTGAAGGACAAGGCAGTGGAGGCTCAGGCCTGCTACAGTCTGGGTAACACCTACACACTACTCAAGGACTATGAGAGAGCTATCGATTATCACCTCAAACATCTGGTCATTGCTCAGGACCTCAACGACAGGTAATGGCCAAAAGAAGCTAATTTGTGTCAGCTTTCTGCCAAACTGTCTTTGAAGTATAATGAGTATGTACGGTTTGGAAGTGGGTGGGCCTGAATTAATTACCTGCTAACACCCACGAAGCCACAGCAGAGTGCAGAAACACTAAAGAGCGAACACAGTTTCAAGGAAACAGCATTTGGAGTTTTGCTTGCAGGATTTAATGTCATTAACGTACTTTAATTAACTACAAAATTAACCAGGTAATTAACTGTTTCAGTATTTTTTTTAGGCAAAACAATTAAATACTTGCTGGTTAGCTCTTCTGGGTTTTGGACTGTTTGTTAGACATAATAAGCAATTTGAAGACATCACTTTTGGCATTTTGGAAATTATATACATTTTATAGGCTAAACAATTTCTCGATTTAATCATGAAAACAAAGAGCAGATTAATCGATAATGAAAATACTCGTTAATTGCAGTCCTTTCTATAATACCAGCTATGCGATGCCACCACAATCAATCTAAAATTATTTTTTAGCAAAGATGTGTCAAGTCATTCTTCCAATACATACATTTAGTTAATAAAATCATAGTCCTCCTTTATAGATTACATTTAAAATGACCCCCCTCTTGATCAGCTATAATAAACTGTTCAAAAGGTGTGTCAGGAAACGTGGTGAAGCTGTTTCTTATTTCACTTTACAGAGACAGTCAGTGTATGTAGGCTTCTCTTCTACAAAGCTCTGCTAACAAGGCAATGCTTTAAGTCCTAGCGTGGGAGTCGCTCTCTATTTTTATTGTCTACGAAAAGGACTCAAGATTTCTGGTGGTTTAAAAAATTCAAAGCCATATTGTTATTTAAGTCACATGAAAGTTAAAAAATGGTATGTTATGGGAGGGGCAAAGGATAATTATTTGATTATTGGTTTTTCAAAATGTATACTTACTCATACAAATAATCTTCCCATAAAGACAATCTACGGTGTACTTTCTGTGACATGTGTTCAGACATGAAGTTGATTTAGCACTTTGATTCTGTAAATGTAGAATTGTTTTTGTGAAATGAGGTGAAGCTCGTGTGTTGGTCATGTTTTTGTGATTGTACTGTATGATAGTTGATGAATGCCCTTCCCACTGTTGCACAATCTCATGTGAAGTTGCTCAGCCTGTTTCTGTCTGTGCCTCGCTTGCAGGGTCGGTGAAGGAAGAGCGTACTGGAGTCTAGGAAATGCCCACACCGCCCTGGGGAATCATCAGCAAGCCATGTACTTTGCTGAGAAACATCTGGAAATTGCAAAAGAGGTGACTGTTTATGTTCACCTCCTCCCCTCAGAGCCCAATCAGTATCTGCCATTAGGCCACACCCCCCTCTACTGCTCGCATGGGGAACAACAGGGAATAATAGCTTCTCTGTATGCAGCAGTTTTATGCAGGAATGCGTGAAGGACAGACAAACCACAAAGCATAAAAATAAACTCCACTTAGCAATAGAATGTGTTTTCTTTGTTTTCGAGTCAAATCCTCACATCAAGCTTTGTTACAACTTATTTGGATACTGTTGTTGCAGACGGGAGACAAAAGCGGAGAGGTGACAGCCAGGATGAACCTGTCCGATCTACGGCTGGTCGTGGGCCTGAAGTCCAACTCCAACTTCAACCCCAACTTCTTCCGCAACACTAACACGAACAGCTGCGTTCTTTCAGCAAGCTTCCAGGGTTACCCCAACCTCTCAAGTAAATCTGCACTCCTAAGAAAAGTCTGCTCCTGCTAAACATGCAATTACTCAGATTCACAAGTGTTGACATATTGCCGTCCAAAAAGTGACAGTTTGTTTTCATCATTGATCTTATTGCTTTTAAGCTCGTACTTTGAGATGTAAAATTCTATGCAATGGAAACTCCAGAAAAGGTCACCTTTAGTTATGATGCTTTGTTAAAGCTTATACCCACATAGCATAAAAATTCATTGTTCATTTCGTGCATGTAAAATACTTAAAATACTACATTGGCTTTGCAAATGACTTGTGAGGAAGTAAGTGCATTTGTCATATTTGTAAGTGCTCAGAGAGCCACATAATGTACACAAAAATCTTTATTTGTGGCAAAAACAACTCCATATGAAACCTTACTAATCACTTTTGTCCAGTAGTTGTGAACATGCTGTATGCATGATAAAACATTTGGTCACACTGGTAACATTTTGTATCTTTGTTTCAGAGGCCAAGTCTCCATCCCAGAGAAGCAGTGAAGAAAATCTGGAAATAAGTCGAAGTCCTGATAAAAATCCAACTGAAGATTCATCGCCACATCCGGTATGTTGAAAACACTTACTTTAACACACTAACCCTAACCAACGGGAAGTTCCTCACTCTTATTCTTCAAATGAACTCACAAACATATTCAACTGTCCCACGTTGCATTTGACATAAAAATCAAGCTTGAAATGTAGACAACTGTCCAACTGTATGCACTACTGTAGTTATTTGAAATAATAACTTGACACATGAGATAAGTGATGAAGAAATGATTTGGAAAATTGGATACTCATTCAATGCATGCATATTAGATTATAAGAGCAGTTTTCCTGAATTTGGTGCGTGGCAAATGTCTTAATATTAAATGTATTAAATCAGCCTTGTGTTAGTGGTTCAGAACATGTAGGCCATAGTAAACATAGACCTTCATAGATACATTCCCCCTTTACCCCAAGATACTGTTCACCCAAACTCTACTGTTACCAGGGGTAAAACATCAGGCAGTTAAAATGATCTGCGTGTATCTTGACTGTACAGGACTGGGACGAGGACGTATTTCCTGGGTCTTCGAAAAACAACACAATCAAGGCCTCTACTAAGCTCTTCCTTTTTCACCGACTGAGAAGCAAGAAGCAGAAGAACAACAAATCATCTCTTAAAGCCCAGCCAGAACCCCGCACCGAGGACTCTGCTCCTGAGCCGGACACACCACTGTCTCCTAAGGTATTTCTAAATGCAGTAGATTGTCATGCCCACTCATAAGATCCCTGGAGGTCATGAGGCTCATGAGCAATGATGATTCACCTGAAAGATACATTCGAAGTGAAACATGTATCCCATGACCGAGCTTCACGCCCACACGCAGTATTAGTTTTAATTAGTTTTAATCCTTAAGATTTCAGTCCTGGTTGATTTAGTGACACATGTAGTTACCGTTGGTTACAGCAAAAGCATTTTAGTACGACAGGGCACACTTTTTTCCTGGGGGCAGGAAAACCAACTAGCGTTTTAATACTGTTACTGTTCTAATAAAGAAGTCGGGCAGTAATAGGCCTTTTTCCATCATTCTGTGAGCAACCGTGATCAGATTTTATGCAGCTTACAGGAAATATGAGGCGTGTCAGTGAGTTTAACATTTATGCAAACTTCAATTAAAAATGCGGCTACCAAGCAAGACAACAGCTATTTTTTTTTGCAGATTTTGACAGCGGATCAGTTTGAAATATTGCAAATGGTAATGGAACATGATGGAGCAGCCACAGTGAGCTGCACACTGATGACTGCATTCACTGTGCCCTGTTGTTCAAAGTCTGGGAACAAAAAATAGCTGTTGTCTTGTTTTGTTGCCACATTTTTCATTGAAGTTAGCATAAATGTTAAACTCACTGACACGCCTGGTCTTTCCTTTAAGGACTTCATATTAAAAGTAAAAAAATAATAATAATTCAATTTGAATCAATTGAAAATGCTTTTTAAACACTGTTACATTACAAACTAAACTCTGCCTCCCCTGTGTCCACACCCTCAAATTCAGCTCTATCTTAAATGGACAAACCAATACCTTGACAAACCTTTACAAAGCAAAGTCCAGCCCTTTGAAAGATTGATTTTAGTTGATTTTATCACAAAATTAAATATCCCAAAAGGCTAGTGGCATAGATAAACTGGACTTTCAGCTCACTGGATCTGTTAAATCCAACAAAAATAGGGATATAAAAGTTATTTTTATTATCGATTAATCTGTTCAGTATTCTTTGAATTCATCTATTAGTTCTTTGGTCTATAAAATGTCAGAAATCAGAAATTTCCTACAATATTCATATTCTACAAAATCATTGATAGATAAAACAATGACCTCCACAAGAAGCCCTCTGAAGCAATGTGTGATACTTTGTACCCCGTCTTCTCTGTATTTTGACCGTTTTCATTGAAGGCCTCTTTAGGTGTCTGGATTTCCAATTATCTGAAGCCTTTTTCCAAAGTCATTAAGTATATTGGTTTTGTTTTTTTTAACACTGTAGCCAGGATCACGGGACACTATTGGAGAGGACGGCTTTTTCGACCTCCTCTCTCGTTTCCAGGGCAACAGAATGGACGACCAAAGGTGCTCCCTACTGGATGGCCCGAGCCATCTCCCTCCTCACTCCTCCTCTCCCTCCTCCACCCCACCTGTAGCTGAAAGGAAATGTGAGTCATCCCCTTGTGTTCTCGTCTGTGTTCGCACCATGTGTAATAGTTCTATTTTATCTTATCTCTTAGGGAGAAATACGAGTGGAAACATGGAAGAAAAATTCTACTTCATGGGAGTCACATCGTATTTAGCTACAATGGTGTGAATTCAGCATGTCCACAAATGTGTCCTTTCCAAATGTTGTGTGATTAGCCCTTTGTGTTTGTGTCAAAGAAAGCTGTTTCCACCCAAGGCAGCCATATCTTTTGGTCCAAGGAATTGCTTCTTAAGCTTCATTCAGCCTCTTGTCAGTGCTTTCACATAACAACCCATGAAGCTCAGCGTTTCATACATAGCGGTCAACTTCCATCCCTCAGCCCTGTGTTATTAGTGAAATACCAGAGGAAACGACATAAGGCAACACCCGTTACACATTGGATAATACAGAACTTTTACACTTTGAATGTAACTTAACATTTCATCCTTTAAACTGATACAAATACTGTAGTCTCACTCTACCCTTCCTCCGGGCTCCTCCATTGTTGTGTGACGTAAAACTGCTAACCCATGAAGTCAGGGTAAACTGATGTGACCTGAGTTTACAAGTTGGAATTTTGACTTTTAGTGTTTGTTTTGTTCTGTGTTGTCTGAAATTCAGCATGAGTCCCTGGAGAAATTTCCTATGGTGGGGACGTAGCTTTAAAGGGATACACCACTCAGTATCAAAACACTCAAAACGTGTAGCCTTGAAAGTAAACGGTTTGCAGTTTCAGCCTTCATTTACAGAGCAAAGCAGCTTCTATTGATCTTTTTGCCCGTCCTGAAAACTGGCAACTGTTGAGCTTCTCTGTAATGGTCATGAACCCATTCAGTGTTCATGCATCCTGAAGGATGAAACTACCTTGTTTCACAACCAACTTACAATTCTATGCGGAGTGTTTGATGGCCAAAAGATACATTTTTGATGGATTGTTGCCTTAAACCACATAGAAAAGCTGTACCCTGAGAACATTTCATCCTTGTCAGCCTCTTTTGTGGCTTTTCTTTCCTCTTCCCACCTTCTACAAATTGAGAATGAAAGTGCTGCGTAGAAGAGTAAAAGGCACAACTCACTGTCATCCTCCATTTGTTAGAAATCACCCATAGATAATCACTACGTCTGTTTCTAGCTATTTTGGAGTGCGAAACACCGTTGCAGGATCCTGGTCATTTCCTGGAGCTGCTGGCCAGCTCCCAGGCCCGTCGTCTGGACGACCAACGAGCCAGCTTGAGCCATTTTCCTGGCTTACGTCTCAGCACCTCCAACCCGCCTCGTACACCCACCACCTCCAGCACAGATCAAGTCCACCCAACACGTAATGAAACACTGTCCATTTATCTTATATCCCTCAGAATCTATATTCGGAATACAACTGATGATATTTTCTCCTTCCAGCCCCAGTCTCCAGTACAGAGGCCCGTCACACACCCTCCCTTTACAGTCGTCTCGAGGCAAGTGATGATCAGCCAGAGGGGGATGATGTCTTCTTCGATATGTTGGTGAAGTGCCAGGTGAGGAAAGTAAAATGTGTAAAATGATGTTTTGTTTTCCACAAGGCAGGTTTAGATTCTAATCTGTAATTAGAATAATTTCCCTAATATTTCTCGAGGTATCCTGGAAAGAACGACAAAGTCTGTTATTAACCATGATGAGAAAAACAACATCCCTTAAAAGAGCTGATCCATTAAAAGCCAAAAAAAATCTAAATTCAGTTTTAATTTACGTATACAACTACAATTCTCCATCTGTGTTGAACTGTAGGCTTCTTTGTGGACATATTTTACATTTGTGCATCTTGATATGACCTGCTGGCAACCAACTAAACGAATCTAAATGGTAGACACTTGCAATTATTTGGACAAAACGTGTGTATGTCTGACCTGATTCATCAGTTTTCTTTGTGTGTTTTGATTTAGTTAATACTGGTTGCAAGGTCAATAACAAAAAAACTGAATGCGTCACTGCTATATGATGACAAAGCAGTTGGGCAGCTCCAGATAAGCAACGCAGAGTGTTAATTCAGGCTGAGTAATTCATGACTCGCTGTAGTGTCTCATTGACACATGCTGTGATAATCTCATGAGATCAAGCGGCAAAGTCTACAGAGCCAGGTGCTGCATCTGCTCCTTCGTCCTGCAGAAGCTCAGTGCATGATGGGAAACAATTAGCTTTACCCTGAGCCAAGTGTTAATTTGCTCTGAAGCCTAGTCCTCAAGTACACAGGTATTTTTGTAAGCAGAGTTATAGGAAAAAAAATACCTCTGTCCATATAACACACCTGAAAATGCATATTCCCATGGCCATTCACGTACACTGGGCATGTGTGTGCCTACGTAAACAGGATGCAGATTGTATACTCAGCGTAGTTACAGAAAATACAATGAAAGGGGCAGAGAAGTGTGACGGTTGCTGACACGTTATCCAAGCAAAAAGCAAATATGCAAAATGTAAGACATCTCACAGACCTCTTTTAATAAAAGCTTTCCTTCAACTGGCAGAGACGCACACGTGGCTTCTCGTGCTAAACTATAAACTGCTCTTGCATCAGCATCAGTTAATACAACTGTACCGGCTCTTGTCAATGTTTTTAGGGCTCCCGACTAAACGACCAGAGGTGTGCTGCTCCATCTTCTGCAAAAAAAGGAACAACCGTTCCCGACGAGGATTTCTTCAGTCTCATCCTGCGTTCTCAGGCCAACAGGATGGAGGAGCAGCGAGTTCTGCCGCCTGCTGTCGCACAATCCAAACCAGACTGACCCCATGAGAGATCTTTTTCTCTTATCATCTCAGGATAACAGATGAAGTAACCAAGCTTCCTTTTTCATGAAGTTTTTTTTTTTTTGTAACCCACATTACTCTTGATTCCTGCCTTTCTGGATTGTCTTGACAACGTTCCTGCAAGACTGCCAAGAATACGAGGGACACTACAAGCAATCGAAGTACAGAACTGGTCATTGTGATGGTAGAAATCATTGAAAGGTTAGGTTTTCAAGACCTGCAGACTTTTTTCTAAGATATGTGACGGCATCTCTGGGTAGTCTCTTTTTTTTTTTAGTGGTGCCCTCTGCTGTCTGTTTTAGACCTGGTGTCGTCTGGCTACTCTGGAGGCTTCAAGCCACTCAAACTGTGAGTTGTGGTGGTTTGTGTTCGGACTAAAGTATTCCAAGGATGACAGCCAAACCGAAGGGAAATTCTGCATTATGATGATGGACATAAAAGACATTATATGAACCCAACTCTGAAGCAATTAAGCCAAATTGGAACATTGCACGGCCTGTTCTGCCCACCTGCAATCTTTCAGAGATGTACGTGTTGGTTTGAATTGATCTCAGACCTCTCCAACAATAACTCAGAGAGTCAGCGGACAAACCTCTGGGGAAATAAAGGCCCACATCCACCTTAACTCTTGCACTGGTGACTAGTGGAGTCATAGAATCTGTTTCCTGATATTGCTTTTGAGGACTCAAAGATGGCTGTTGTACACTTTAAGAGGTTGTATAAGTGGAGTTGTTATTGCCATCAACTGATATGGGATTATTTTTTTGTTTTAACAAGATTTTACAGGGAATTAACTAGTGAGAGAAAAGAAAAGAAATGTTATTATAGCTTTTATATTGATACCTTCTCCTGACATTGGAGAAATAAAATCTCTTGAATTTAAATCACGTCTTTATTTCACCTTGACTCATTATCTTCTGTGTAAAACATGAGGTCCTTCCAGGTGACATGCTTTGGAGAACAATAATTTTAAATTTCATGTCAAAACCTTTTTTTTTTTTCTATTGACATAAATATAAATAAGAATATTTACAGTGTTTTCTGTATCAGGGTGTCATAGTGAGTACGGGGCTTAAAGGGACAGTTCACCCCAAAATCACAATATTATCCCCTTACCTGTGGTGCTAATACTCGCCTAGATTGTTTTGGTGTGAATTGCAGAGCTTTGGAGACAACGGCTATAGAACCGTCTGCCTTATCTTAAATATAATGGCACTCTGCTTCAAGCCCCAGAAAAAAATACATTTGAAAAACTAAGCGGCAGTGTTTCTTTTTCAGAAGTCATGACCCGGTTTGTGCTTTTGACAGTGTGGGATGTAAACATTTAATGGTGTCCTCCTCTGCTGAGTAGGCAGATCCATTTGGTGAGTATTGTTTAGTAGAAAGAAAACAGTTCCAACATGAAACCTATCACAATAGATGAATCATCTGGATTACATAGTAAGTAACTGGGTCATGATCTCTGGAAAGAGACGATGCTGTGGAGTTCTTAAAATAGTTTTTTGGAGCTATAAGCAACATAAGAGTGAAATCTTGCCTCATGATATCTGAGAACAGGCAGACATCTCTACAAGAGATATCTCCCAACTCACACAAACACAATCCAGATGGTTGAGAGCACCACATTATTGCTTTGGATTTTTAGCTGAACTATTCCTTTAAGTATCCAAGTTACTCCATTTGAGCCCTTGGTGTCCACTGAGGTTCGGTCCTTTCAGCACTACAAACCTTAAAATCACCTCATCAAACTTAGTCTAACAGTATAAAGTGCACATTAATTGTTGGTTATAGTTCATCAAGTGTAGTCTTCTGGTATTTTCACATCAAACACCTGCTATGCCTCTGAAGTCAGCCTCTCTTGATGCTTCCTGAACCTGAAAGAAAAATGTCTCAGCTTAGATTCTATCAGAGAGGTTATGTCTAGTTACTACATAGAATATTAAGAAGTGCTTTGACACTTGAAGTTTCATTTGAATTAATG
>CAEMYA010000488.1:1268970-1279481 GCA_903131615.1 Diplodus sargus
CTTCTTTTTTTTTTTTTTTAATTCCCGTTCAGTTTGGTCTCATTTGCAAACTTACTTCCTCATTCTCTTCGTTATCATCTGATTTTTCCCAGGAAGTTAGAGTAAAAGTCGATCAAATGAAACACAATGTTAACTTTAACAAAATTATGGATTTCTTTGGGTTTGAACATTATAGGAAACATTGGTGAAAATAGAAGTACATATCTCGAGGAAATCTTTATAGAAGGGCCTAGCAGATTTTAGATAATTTAATATGGAAATGTTACAATTTATATCTTTTAGAGGAAAACTGTTTACTCAATTACATTTACATGACAGCTTTAGTTACTTATTACCTTTTTTTTCACAAAAATAACAAATGACTTTAAAATGTTATGCTGTAAATTAAACCATCCCACATTAGACAAGTACAGCTGAATTGATGGGTTGATTGATGAATTCAGTGATTTACTTGGTTGACAGAAAAGTCATTTTTTGTGCAAAAACCTTTCATGGTTCCAGCTTCTCAATTCTGAAGTTTTTCTGCTTTTCCAATAAATGTTTTCTACTTTTCATCATTTTGAGGTTTGGACTCTATTTCTCACTATTTTCAGTATTTATACAAACAAAGCAATCGATGAATCAATAAGTTATCATCAGACTAATCCATGGTGAAAATAATAAACTGCAATCCAACAGAATATGGTCTCCACCACGACCAACTGCAACAGTAACATACAGGATATGATATGATATCATAGTATCACACTCATTGAGACCATTTTTCTGCTTTGACTACTTTTAAATCTGCACTGAATTACTTTTATTTGTAACACACCATTTGTGGTATTAGTACTTTTGCTTAGGTAAAGGATACTCTGATACTTCCTCCACAACTGTAACCAGAGAGCTGTGTTTAAAGGAGGAAAGCACTACATCTCTACAGCCAAACCCCACATTTATTTGCCAGAGACTAAAGACAACATTTAACTATGTAAATGTGTGCAAACACAACACATTTACTTTTAGACTGCTCCAATATATCTCCTTAAATAGCTCCATTAAATAAACTCAGGGCTGACTCTAGAGTCTCTTATTTTTAACTCCCGTCTGCACTCCGTGAACAGCTGCAGTGTCACAAGACATTATTGTCAATGTTAAGGCAGCAAAGAAGTGTTCAGATGTGACATAATGCTGCTTTTAAAAGACTAAGTCTGATGTGATCCGCTCGTGTTTACTCAGCCTTGAAGACGAGTTAAGTGACGTACAGTTACATTGAAGTCGTAGCAGTCTGGCAGCTCTCGATGTCTCACTGTCTGTAAATTTATGGCCTTCAGGACAAATGTGATTTTGAGTGAAATCATCCTGGAAGACAGAGCATTCAGGTACATCAAGTGATGAGTTACTGCTTTCATTTACAAAAAACAGAGAGGAGAGAGATTTATGCACAAACCTTTTGAAATGGATTTTAAAATCTGACAGTGAGTCCCGCAATGTTGGCTGATACATCGGATATATATCACGGCAGTCTGTTGGAAACAAGCCACAACAGGAAGGAAGAGACCGTGTAAAACATGTCAAATGTTTGCAAAATAAAAACGTTGGTTATTATTCTGTTTCCTAACTCAAACGCAACCATGCAGACATACCAGTGTCCACCTGGGCATCAATTTCAAAGGTCTCACTTCCTGGGAAGATGGTACCGTTCCTGTAAAACTCCTGACACAGTGACAGGGGCGTGTAGAAAGTGCCATTTTTCTCATATGCGTGATTGCCTACTGTTATGTTGTGCAGGTGTCCGTACTGGAAATGAATCATTAAAATCTCAGGTCAAATAGAGTCAGGTTTGTTGTTTAGTGACAGGGACTTTCTGAGAAGAGCAGCAGCAACAGATCTATGCAGTCAGTATAGACAAAAGAAAATGACAGATACAGACGACTTGAACAAAGTCCAATCTCGTGACGAGAAACATCTTATCATGGGAGCTTGTTAAACTTTATTGCAATACAAGCATGACGAGCTATAAAAGACCAACACTAATTTGCAGCAAAACAAAAGTGAAATTGCCTTTCTTTACCTTTTTCAAAAAAAGTTTAGTTTACAAATTTGCAAATCTAATTAGGGCTGCATGTTAAAGTAAACATAAAGCTACAAATATTGCAATAGGATATGATTCACGTATAGCGGGAATGATGATTTTTGCATCACAATCTTCATTTTCACTGAAAGAACTATTAAAATCATGATGATCCTCAAACATAGGCGGTTTTATTTTTCCCACCTTCTGTACTTGTCCTTTTACTGAACCTGTGTTTTGGAGACATTTACAGAAGTATTTGGTAGGCTATTTGAACCCTCCCCCTTTACAGCAATCTTTGGTGTTGTTAAAGTGTTATTCTTTATCCAAACAGGCCAATTTAGAGCAAGTAGCAAGATGCTGGATTAGAGATTTTTCACAATTTGTCAACCTGGAACTTTTTTAAAATTATACTCTGAGTATTCAGCATTCTTAGTTTATGTTGACAGACAAAACATTGTCGCTCCCATTGCACAAAGGTCTCCATTCTCCTGTAGGACTGGACAAAGTACATTACGTCTCAACTCATTTGTAAGACTGATCTATTATTATATACTCATTTATCTATCATTTTATTTTCTTTGTCAGATGTCTATTAACTTTTTCGTTTACTTTTATTAGGGCTGTTATTGAGATTTTAAGTACTCTAAAGAAAAAGTACATTCTTCTTTTCTGTCTATTGGCTGAAACAGCAGTGTGTCTGTGCACATTACTGTATGCAGTGACATGAAAAAGCAATAAACAAAGCTAAACAAATTGATGATGATGTGACTTCCAATGCCGTATGCACTGAACGAACATGTGTTTATACATCTGGACAACAAGGTATATCTCAGCATCTCTACTGTACTCCAGTATTTTATTCTCTATTTTACCGTCATCAAAACATTGCGGCTTCGTGAGATGTGGATATTGCACTTGGCCATTTTGTGATATACTGTATTTTGATTACTTGTGCAGCCCTAAATATAGTCGGAAGATATACTGTGTCACATGATCAACATGAGCAAATTCCAGCAAGTACATCTAGCCTTTCATGGCTGAGGAGGAAATTAAAAGAATAAAAGACAATGACAGCATTCAGTTACCTGTCGAATGATGTAATCGATGTGACCATAAACATCGGCCTGTCTGTAAACAGCGTACGTATCCATGCCTCCATCGACATAACCTTTCAGGAAGAGGTGCTTGAAT
Organism: Diplodus sargus; assembly: GCA_903131615.1. Lineage (NCBI taxonomy): Eukaryota > Metazoa > Chordata > Actinopteri > Spariformes > Sparidae > Diplodus > Diplodus sargus. The sequence goes on from CAEMYA010000488.1 coordinate 1,272,221, forward strand.
GTCATCAGATTTTCCTCCTTAAACGTGACAACCATCTGGTTGCTCAGCCCAAAAGACACTAACTGAGATGAGGGGGGGAAAAGAATATTAGCTACCAGAATGGCTGAACAACACAATAAACACCTGCTGAGGTCACATCTGGGATGACTACCTGGATAGTTATAATGGCAATTTTGATGATCTGCAGGAAGAGTTTCCATGGTTTTCGGCCGCGAGCATAGTACTTCTCACAGGGGTTCATGAAGTAATATTTGATCTTCCTTCTGAGACACTCCACATTGTCCAGATCCTCCATACGTTGGCGGTCGTCTGCCCATGGAGCGGGGCTGATTGTCTCATACACATCATACAAGTCACTGGACTCCTCCATGTCTACAATGCAATAAAAAAACTGGCATTACAACATTACTGAGGTCAATGACGGTAAGAAAAATGCAACGTTATTAAACACTTTATTTCAACTTTTACCCATCTGTACTTGTAAACTTAAAACAATAATGTGTAGCCTTCAGTCGACTTCACAACCAACTGACCAGATGGAAGGCTTTAGGTTATATGAACAGCTGTAAAGTGTAATGAAACAAAATCACTGAGCGGTAAATTATCACTTTTTGAAGCTTACAATGTTTTTATTTTTCAAGATCTTACAGTATTGGACTGGTGTTGCTAAAAGCATCAATCTATCAAGTAGGGCTGTCACAGTATCATATTTTCACTTGACCATCAGCGTGGCCAAACAAAAGTTCGCTATCAGTATTATTGCAACATCTGTAGACATTTGAAAAGAACATGTGACCAATCTAATCCATGTTTAGCTTTGTTTGCTGTTTGTTTTGTTGTTTTTTTTGGCAAATGAACCACCCCAAAAAATACCAGTGTTAGGAGTTGGAGAGACAGTCTGTCACAACTATTAAAAAAAAAGAAAAAAGAAAAAGTGAAGAACTTAAAAATTAGTGAAAATTCAACCAGATGAACTCATCAACAAAAGATGCAGAAGGTCAAACATCTTAACTGTATTATTCAGATAATATTTTCACAAGTGTATCATTAACATGTTATCAATATGTATTTTTTTAAATATCCTGTTATCGTGAATATTGCAACACCCCTAACATGTCTACAATGAATATTTACAATTATGTCAATACTCAATATCTGCCGAATTCACACACCGGTGCCAGCTGTACTTTCTCACTCTCTCTTCTCTCTGACAGCAAGTTGAAACGCAGACATTATTTTTAAAGGCCTGATCTAAATTCTTAAATTGGATATTTACTGTTTTTACTACAGCCTTTCAGCTGTTCTCTGCCATTAGCTGGCACTGAAAATGGTACTGAATATTGATGTTTTTCAAGGTAATAGTTTGAAGTGAAAAATGGGAGCATCATGACAACACTTTATAGGTCTTCAACATCTGCGGTTATGGGCAATCTAATGGGAATCAAATTAGCTCAGAGTGGATATAAACATTTGCGTTACGGCACATCAAAATTAGTACATCTGTTATTTCTTGGTATTTCTAAGCTATTTTCATTACATTTCAACCCATCTTTCTTTTAAAAGGTGGCATGGGCATGTTCACAGTGTCTCCAGTGTAAATGACAACTATGGTTAAACAGAATCTTCTCACTATTATGAAATCCAACACACTTGCGTTGAAAGGGCTGACCTGGAAAAGGTTGAATAAATACCGAAATGAATCAACAAGAATCAACAACCAAAAGATTCACTGCAGGACTGTTGTACTGGCTTACTCCAGACTGTTCAGATGTACCTGAGCTACCTTTAACTAACGTTACTGCCGGGAAATGTTACAGGTTATCCTTCCTCGTCTTATTTCCTTTAAAAAACACACACACACACACACACACACTTTGCACAGGCTCAACATGAAAATCTTATAAGGTGTAGTTCTACTTTCATTGTCTTCACTCCCATAACAAATGGGTGACTCTCCGGCGCCTGTCTGGGGAGGAAGAAGTAGAGTCAGGTGTACCTGAGCTTTGTTGAATAATAGACAGCAGCTCACAGTCAGAAACCTGAGCAGACTCCATTGCGGGGAACTATCAAAAATTAATCATTTGTCGTGTTGAAGTCAACAATATAACCTGTCTATACTGAGAGTGAACAGGAATGACATGATATAACAGTAGCTCGTGGCTGCTTACCAATGTCCCGTACAAGGTTAATCAACGTTTAATTGAATCCACCTGTCGTCTGTGGCACGCGCGTTGTCTCCAGATTTCTTGGTCTAATTAAAATTCGTAACTTCCATCAGTCGCTGTTTTACTGAGGGGACCTCCGCTGAAGTGGCGATTGGACTTCCGTGAGTGTGCGCTGTCTTGTGACCGCACTCCTCAATCTGTCATGTTTCAGGTAACTTCAACGATTATGTGACGACATGTCGCTGCTTGGCTCTGATTGGCTGAGGGATCTGTCAGTTAATGTTTGCTTCTCAACTGTTACCCCTAGCAACCAAACAGTCCCATTGATGAGCCAAGAAGTAGAGTTATGGAGAGGATTTCAAGCTAACTACTGTAGTTTAACCACCGGTAAACTTTATTTATTAATCTATAAACCGCCGTTGTAAATCCCGTGAGAAATGCGGATGCTACACGTTGCGTTATACAGACTTAGTAAATAAACTGTATGCCTTACTTTGTCGTTACGGTTATCCTTGCTAGGAAGCAAGTGTGCTAATTTCTGCGAAGTTAACCTTAGCTAACTTTACTCTCTGAAGCTAACTCTTTGCTGAAGCTTACTGATAGCAAACAAGCTAGCATATTACAAGGTAGTTAGATATATTGTACTGTAATATTTATTAACCATTCTGTTATGATAATGTAACGTTAAATGTCGTTACTACTGTGCTCCATCCATAATGTTAGTCAGTAGTAGACAGGAACTAGCTAGGCTTGCTGCACTTATGTGCAATATATTCCTCTAGTTTACTGAATTTTAGAAGGACATGTTAACTTTCTATACAGTTATAGAATAGAATAGAATAGAATAGAATAGAATAGAATAGGACTACTTTATTGTCGCCATAAACATGTACAATGAAATTGTGAATAGCTTCTGTTTAGTGATTGCAGTTTTCACCACATGATTAATTACTAAATTGATTTACCTAATATTTAATAAATTTGTAAAAAAGAAAAAAAAGAAATAGCTCCATCTTGAACAAATACAACATAAAACTGCTGCTCATACGTTCATTATTGTCATGTTTTACTTGTGATACTTCAGGCAAGGAAGTTTAAAACAAGGTAATTCACTGAGCTTTACAAAAGTCATTTCAGTAGATTAAAGGGGCACCATGTAGTTTTGGAGAAGAAATTCAAACTCAGACTTTCAATAAATATAATGTTAATGAGGTAATGGTACAAACTCCAATTTTTTTCTCCTATTTCGGAATAAACAAGCTGTTCTTAGAGAAAGATAAGGTCCCCAGAGCACTGTTTGAAGCTAGAAAGGTGGCAGGGTCTGCCACATACAAACAAAGTAAAACTGTATGAAATTGTGTTGTCCTTTAAGGTCATTTTGTTTACTCAGTCTAATTCGGGTTTGTTTATTTAGTTTGTTTAGGCAGAAAGAAAATCTTGTAAACAAAACAAGGCAATGTGAAAAAAGACAGATCAATAGAAAAAATGGAAATGCTAAGCTCAAACTGAATAAACTAGAATGAACACATAAATGCCAAAAAGACAGCGATGCTTATACTTAATGTGTCTTCGGCAAATCTATTCCTACCTTCCACAAGATGGCGCCACTTACATTGATAATCATGTGTCAGGCACTCTGGAGAGACACTACTCTGCCACTTTGTACAACACAAATAGAAATGTATTTAAGTATGTAATTTGGTCTTTTGCTCGGAGAAATGTTGCATTGTATTTTTCATGAATTTTTACATAAACTTTCTCCCTCTCAATAGTGACACTACCCTAAGAGCAAGGATGCCACCAAAAAAGCGAAAAAGTGCAAGAAGCAGCGCAGGTAGTGAGGGCAGAGGTAAAGATAAAGGTGAGTGTCTGACACAAAAGTGTTAATATGTGTGTGTGGAGAGACAAAGTAAATAAAATCGGCTGTTACTTCACCTGCACATGTGGAGAAGCCTGGTAATTGTTTTTACTTATTTATGAACCCTTCGTAAACTATGATTACCTAAGAATTTATTCTGAGCTTAGCACGTTCACATTCATGTCAACTTGAAAATATAGCTAAACAAGTGCAGTAAAAGTGATGGTTAATGTGAGTTAGATTTGTCCATACTCGCCATAGATGCAACATTTTAAAGGTTAACAACATGTTTGTATTAATATTTAAGTCCAGAAGTAGTTTTTTATATTAAACCTTAACCTGTTCATCTTTAAATCCAGTAAACTGCAGATATACTCTAATTTTGAATTGGATGTCTGCAACACGTTCCAAAATAGCTGGGACGGGGGCAACAAAAGACTGGGAAACTTGAGGAATGCTTAAAAAATACCTGTTTGGAATATTCCACAGGTGAACCGGTTAATTGAAAACAGGTGAGTGCCATGATTGGGTATAAAAGGAGCATCCCCGAAAGGCTCAGTCGTTCACAAGCAAGGATGGCGCGAGGTTCACCACTTTGTGAACAACTGCATGAGCAAATAGTCTTACAATAGCAAGAAATTGAGGGATTTCATCATGTACAGTCCATAATGTCATCAAAAGATTCAGAGAATCTGGACAAATCTCTGCATGTAAGCGGCAAGGCCAAAAACCAACATTAAATGCCTGTGACCTTTGATCCCTCAGGCGGCACTGCATTAAAACCCGACATCATTCTGTCAAGGATATTACCACATGGGCACAGGAACACTTTGGAAAACCACTGTCAGTTAACACATTTAACCACTGTTTGTTGCTACATCTACAAATACAAGTTAAACTCTACAATGCAAAGCGAAAGCCCTCTATCAACAACATCCAGAAATGTCGCCGGCTTCTCTGGGCCCAAGCTCATCTGAGATGGACTGAAGCAAGTGGAAAAGTGTGCTGTGGTCTGACAAGTCCGCATTTCAAATTGTTTTTGGAAATCATGGACGTCGTGTCCTCCGGGCCAAAGAGGAGAAGGACCATCCACACTGTTATCAGTGCAAAGTTCAAAAGCCAGCGTCTGTGATGGTATGGGGGTGTGTTAGTGCCCATGGCATCATGGATAACTTGCACATCTGTGAAGGCACCATAAATGCTGAAAGGTACATACAGGTTGAGCAACAAATGCTGCCATCCAAGCAATGTCTTTTTCAGAGATGTTCCTGCTTATTTATGCAAAACAATGCAAGCCACATTCTGCATGTGTTACAGCAGCGTGGCTTCGGCTTCGTAGTAAAAGAGTGCGGGTACTAGACTGGCCTGCCTGCAGACCAGACCTGTCTCCCATTGAAAATGTGTGGCGCATTATGAAGTGCAAAATATGACAGCGGAGGCCCCGGACTGTTGAGCAACTGAAGTCGTATATCAAGCAAGAATGGGAAAAATTCCACCTACAACACTTCAACAATTAGTGTCCTCAGTTCCCAAACGCTTATTGAGTGTTGTTAAAAGGAAAGGTGATGTAACACAATGGTAAACATGCCCCTGTCCCAGCTCTTTTGGAACGTGTTGCAGGCATCAAATTCAAAATGAGTGAATATCTGCACAAAAACAATAAAGTTTATCAGCTTGAACATTAGATATCTTGTCTTTGTAGTGTATTCAATTGAATGTAAGTTATTAAGAAATTGCAAATCATTGTATTCTGTTTTTATTTACATTTTACACAACATCTGAAATTCATCGGAATTGGGGTTTGTATCTGAAACTAATAATCAGGCATGTCTTGGAGACAGGACTTGGAGAGACGGTATACACTCTTCTGATGAGATCTTGAGTGTACTGTTGCATAGCCTTTGGACATGCTGTCTAGTCAGCTGTGGTTCCTCATTGTCATGGTCTGGTTTACTGTCAACATACCAACCCTGGGAACATGCTTTTGGTCGAATGCAGGTCACCAACAGTGGATCTTTTTACTTAAAATTAGGTCATTTTCTGTTTCTGAGTTAAAAGTACATTTATTCAGAAATTTCTGCTACTGAATGTTTTTTTTAAGGATATAGATGAAATAAGTGATGGATAATCTTATGAGCTAATAAAAGCCATGTTTTAGGCTTAAATTCCTCACTAGTATCAGAAGAAAAGGAAGCAGACAGCCATAATTACAATGCACTGTGGTATAGTATAAATATCTTGCAGTTTGCAGGCGAAAATGCTTCCTTTGAGTGGATTATGCAAGAGGAAACAAATTAAAAATAACTCTTCAGCATAGCCGACAAATGCAGTTTAATTGCATTCTTTAGGGTTGTGGAACATTGCACATCACACTTTCTTTGTCTCTCAAGCAAATATTTCCCATGGATACAAATGCCATAGTTGACACATAACTCTGTGAAATGAGGGGTGTGAGTTTCCACTACAATGATTTGGCGTGAGGCCTAAGTGGTGTGAGTGGGAAAGGTTGACACACCCAGCTGGGAAGTGGTTACTTAAGCTGTACTTTAGCATTCCTGGCGTCCCCGCAGCAACCTTGTGGAAGACTTTGAAGAGAGAGGCCAAGAGCAGGATGAAAACTGTCATTATGCAGAGCCCTGTTTACTGTAGTGTGCCCTGGTCTTAGCCCGGCCTTAGATATGGAGGAGTCTGCTGGGATTGTTAATTAAGAAAAAAACTTTGTCGTGGTGATGGTGCAGCACTGCGGTTTTATATAGTAACAGTCATTGTAAGATGTCTGTAACTGAGCAGTCTTGAATCCATGCATTATTGATCTGCCTCTCACATGGCAGTATAGGAGAAAATACAGCAGCGTTCCCTCAGCAAGGACATTGCATACAGGCTTTTCACTAGGATTGCATTTCACCCTGTGATATTGTAGGGTGGTCCACCCTGCAGGGAGGGGCAGGTAGAGGATCAGAGGGGTTGTTGTGCGTTTGATCGTAAAAGATGGGGCAAGAATCTGTGTCAGAGTCCGTAGGCAATGGTGACTTTTAAGCCTCTCCATTGTGTGAATATCACTTGACAAGAGAGGTTTAGGCACGTAGCTATTGCATCTACATCTACATTCCTGCCCACCGTGCTCTTTTCAACACTGTCTCATCTATTTCTACAACAATTTCTGCTTCCTGCAGTGCAGTCCTGTCTGTCATGTCTCACTCTTTGATCCCTGTAGTACAGACAGTGTAATTCCTTTTGT
>CAEMYA010000488.1:1279496-1290901 GCA_903131615.1 Diplodus sargus
ATTTTTGTTTTCACAGCTCCATTCTGCCACCACCAGCTGTGAAAAGTTATTTACCTGAATGACACATCAGATATTTGCATATTTCATTTCAGGAAGATGTTTTTTAGATGCACCGATGATGACAGCAATTTGTTTTGTACAGTCTGCAGGAGAGATGGAACACATAGCTCATTAGTTCATTGTCAGCACCTTACAGAATCAGATCTACTGATGTCTCACAGAAACACCTACACTTATGACTTTTGATTGATTCTTAAAGGGTAACCCCACCAATTTCACACATTAAATTGTGTATATAGGACTTGTAGCTCCAGAGAAAGCTGAATAATTTTCTTTTTGTGTGTATCATTTTCACTAAGTGACTTCGCTACATAACACACAGCTTCTCTGGAGCCACAAAAGACTTTGCAATCCTTTTTTTCACATATGCAATAGTGTTCCCCAAGACTTGTTAACACACTTTAATGTATAAATTGGTGGAGTTACCCTTAAAGACTGACATTTTATGGGGCCCTTTACCTGCAGATTATCTGATGTGTATCTGATAAAATGTGTAATTAATATATATGTGTGTGTATATATAAAAAGTGAAAAGTCACCCATTTGTCCAAAAAAATGTTTAGCCCAAACACTAATAAAATCCCAAATACCCATTATTCTTATTGTGTGCTCCAGCTAATTTGAGTCCATAATCTTCTCTGTCTATCATCTTTCTCATCTATATGGATTGTGAACTCTCTCACCAAGGTCATCCTGAAGATATCTTCCCTCTGGTGCTGACATCAACCACCCAGGAGCTCTTCGGCTGTATTGCCGATGAGGACGTCACAAGGGAGAGCCCTTACAAGCTGCTGCAAAAAGACGACATCATACAGGACATTAAGAGAAGAGCCACAGTGTCAGATTTCAGCCCCGCGAAGAAGATTGTGCTGGTGAGGCTGATCCATTGTTGTAGAGATCACTGAGACAATACCCCCAAGACACTGATGATAGACAGACCCCAAGTTTAAGGCTGTGGGAACAGACTGGTAACCAGTTTAACCTCAATTCCCCGTTTGTCTGTGGTCTATATGGTAACTGCTCTTTTATTTATTAATTAATTAATAAATATGGTCCATAGTATACACACACACACACACACACACACACACAGATATATTCTAGGCCATTACATTTCAACAAACACCAACATGAGGAGCTGCTGATTTTGTGAATACCCACTCAAAGGCAAAATATAGCAATTCATGTCATCGGCTCAAAATGTTTATATTTTGTCATATTGCAATATATATTGCAGGGAAAAAATTGCAATGTCAGAATCGTGCAGAGCTAACATTTAGACATGCACACAATGATAGATTTATCCACACATACAATAAACCTACATACATCGCACCTTCACCACTCTTACTTTATGCATTAGTGCCCCTTCTACCACAACACATTAGTCTAATGAGACTAATGAGAGTCCCCCCAGGGTCCCATACCCACCAGGCTGTTTTACATCCTAAGTAATGTCAGCTTTCTCATTAGGGAAACAGCCAAGGTCTGGGTGTGTGACTGCGCTTGATCTTCCTCTTTGTTTCTAAATTCAACAATTTAAGTCTATATGTCTGAAATCCCTGCTTCACTCTGGTGTCCACTGTCTCATCCAAATTACAACTGTACAGAGTTTCCTTATGGTTGCCAGAATCAATTCAAATACATCATGTTCATTATTTCCAAAGAGATTTTGTCTGAATGTTATACATTCCAAATTCCTTTGTCTGACAGGCCTACCCAGAGGATGAGATCCTGCTGGTGTACGACAGGGATTTCACCTACAATCGGGCTTTCTACCTGGTTCTGACACCAGAAGCTAAGGACAGGATCCTCAATGTAAGCAGACACTACTTTCTTTGATGGTAACATGGTTTACTTTCTTTGAAATTGCTTTTGTTGTTCCTAGTAGCCTTGTCCAGCGAGTGGTTTGATAGAATGTTGCAGTAGGCTTTTGCATTGATTGGTCTAAATATGTTGATAAAAAATGTTCTGAATTAAAAAGGGTAAATGCTTTTGTCATTTAGCCTAAACCTATTAGCAACAGTGTAGGGCCTCAGTTCTGTGGGGCAGAAATGTTTTCTATAAATTATGTTCTTTTTATTAGGAAGGTATATACTTTATTTACAGTATCACTAATCACTTACAGTAATTGCTGGTATCAGAGGTCATACTGAATATTTACAAGGCTCATTGCTCTGCCAACTGGCCTGTTTTCAATGTCCTAATAAAATATGATACATTTTCAAACTATTTCAGTATCTTGCTCTAGATGAAACATTTAATGCCTGTGACTGTGGGAAGATTTCAGCTTTGACTGTCAACAAAAATGTACTAAATGATATTTCACTTTAGTGTGTTCTCTGATCTATATTCTTGTATCACTCTCTCTGTGTTCTGCAGCCCCCGGAGCCTGAGACACCAGAAGTCTTTGAGAATGAAGTCACTGAAACCCCACGACCAAAGCACTGGATATCTCTTGGCAGCGAGCAGGAAATAGAAGAAGAATCTGTAAAAGAGACCATAAAAAAGGTACTGCAGTAAATAAAAACACATTAAATACATATGACATGTATTTTAAATCTGATTATTTGAATTCTCTGTTGTGTCTTCTTTTTGTCATCAGCTGAGTTACAAGTTCTCCAGAGTGCGAAGGAAGTTTGGGGCACCGGTCTGTTTTTCGGACCGCAACGTTGCAGATGCTAGGGATGGCTTCCTAGAGTGTGTTTCCTATCAAGACAGCAGATTCAGCATCAAGCAGATGCAGAGGGACTGCGGGGTGCAGGCTGTTCCCAGACTGCAGAGCAGCAGTGCTCAGACACAATGGTATGCCAGCAAATCAGAACACATAAAATGAATTTGTTCTGCAGGGGGAAAGCACTTTAAGGTTTTGCCAATGCTTGCCAGTCTGGTGAAATACTCTGACCTGTTAATGTATAAAGAAAAGAATATTTAAACACCAAATTCAAATGTAATCTATTTGCGAGACTAGAATTTTCCTGTAATCCATGACTTTATGCCTTATAGTTGTGGTGTGACCAATGCAGATTATATTGCTCTACATTATCGACACATTCATTTTCTCTCTTTGTTTGTTTTAATAGTAAAATCATCCACAAACATGTGCTGTATAATTATTTTCTGCCCACTGTTCAGGAAGTTTAAGAGGAATATCTTTACCCAGTACGTGCCAAGGGAGTTAAGCGACGAAGAAAGAGAGAACATCCTCCAGTCTGAGAGTCTGAAGAATTTTTGCAACTCAGTGACCCCCAGGTAAAATGATATATGCCAGTAATTCATGGTACGTTCTGTCTGCTTCCTAAGGGAGTATATATTGTATTGGATGACTGATAGTCAACCCAAGCTCATACATTATTGTTTCAGCCTCACGGTACCCAAACCCATGCATTATTACCACTGTTTAAGCAACCTTCACCTTTCACTATATTTTGTGTTTTAATTGTTGCTTTCACAGCCCAGATTTTGGGTTTTAAACAAAGTTTTCAATTGTACTTGAGGGTTGTCACGATACTAAAATGTTCAACTCGATACCGATACTCAGGAAAATATTCGATACTCGATACCATTTTCGATACCACAAGGATTAAAAAAAGACTCCAAAATTTAAAAGAAATAATAACCTCCGTTACAACATGTAACAATTAACAGAACCACACGTTAAATATTTATAATAAAAAACAGTTGTGCAAAAAGAAAATGCAACTATGATACAAGTTTCAGGTCTGAGGTAGTGCAAAAAATAATCGGTATCGATACTTTTGAAAATGAGTATCGTATTCGATACAACATTTTAGTATCGATACTTTTTTGAGTTTCAATACTTTTGACAACCCTAGTACTTTGTAATAATACACTATGTTACACCTGCAACGGAAAAATGACGATGGAGGAAAATGAAAAATGATGCACACTATGAGAGAAGTTCTGCTACTAGAAGTTTTACCAAAAAAGTGTTATTTTCTACAGGGTTTTGTACGCCCTTCAGCAGGAAGAGATCATGAATGTGTTCACTGATGACTGGAAAGCTCTGGGCACAGGTGCTGAAGACAGTGATTGGCCTGGGAAGGTTTCCCAAGATTTAATGCTTTTTCAGGCCTTCACGGACCCCAAGTACACTAAGGACAGGAAAATCAGCAGCATTCACTGGCATCCTACCATCAACGGTAAAGTGCAAAATCACCCTCAGGGAAGAGAATTGTCCAACAGAATCCAGAAGACTTTGAAGTTGTCATCCATATCCATATTATATTGTCAGTTTTTAGGAAAATAAAATAATGCATTATTTGGATAAGATTGCTTTAGTTAGTGTAAAGTGTATGTTTTCTTTGTTTTTTCTTGTTTTGTTTGGGTTTTTTGTATGTCAATTGATTGTTTAGTGTAATTCCCGAGTGATCAAATGGTGCTGCCAGCCAAGTCTCATCAAAAAAACTGAAATATCGATACATATCATTTTTGAATATTTTAATTTAATTTCTGTTGCAATAATAATTTGTTACGATATGGATAAACAGGTACCAGCTGTTTTTTTTTGCACACATGTAATGCTATAGTGCCCACATTTGCCAGACTACGGTAAAATGACTTACAGTATGTTGTTCCTCACACACAGTACACAAGCCTTTTTATATTTAACTTTTAATGAAAATTATAAATGTTATGCCCTCAATAATATGTAAAACTTTTCTCCATGGTATTGAAAATGGTATCCATGTTTTTCATGGTTATGTATCCATATTACAAATTACACTACTGACCCAGACGAGGCAACCAACATAAGGAGTCAGTATTACATGCCATGGGAGATTACGGAAGCCCTAAGGGGCAAATGAAGACATTTTCTTCTGGTGATCCAAGCCTGATCAAAATTGTTTGGTTTTTTTCTGCTGACTTAATGACTTAGTGGGGAAAAAAGTTTCACCAAGACAATCTTCTTAAATTTGTTAATTCTCATTTTCAGAGAGAAGATGGAAACAGAGTGATATTTTTTTTCCAGGACAATTTTTCTATGTGTGAAACCAGGTTGAAAAAAAAAAAAATTATAATGTTGACCTGTAATTGTTTTACACTCAGGTTCACAAACTGAAAATGATTCCCCTGAAAAAAACAAACAAAAAAAACTTTTTTTCCACCAGTTCTGAGGTAATAAACACAGACATGGAAAACAGTTTTACCAGAAATAAAAATGTCGTCAGCTGCCACTCAGGGCTTCTGGAAAGATGCTATCAGTAAATGTCAATCTTACAGGCACTGACAAGTATCAGATTTGCAAATCTGTATCTAATGTAAAAGCACTGTAGTTCTTTACTACTCCTTCATACTATTGACCAGAATTTATCACTCATAGAAACATGTGATCAGTGCAAATATACTGTATGTCTTTTAAAGAAGAGATCAGAGCTGAGTCTGCAATTTCTCAATCTAATTGACATATATTTTCCTGCTGTTGTGTAGTTGACACATTGTATCGTTTTTTTTATGTGTTAGGTGTGATAGCTGTGGCTTTCACAGGAAAAAAGGGGGAGCCATTGATCGATTCCACAACAGCTGTCACCAGATCGTCTCTCATTCTCTTCTATAGCTTCTCTGACCCCTCTAATCCTCAGGTATGGGAGGTATATCAGAAGGAACTTCTGAGTCAATGTGGAAAGTGTACAAGTTGTTTGAATGCGATTGGTAATACTGTATGTCTCTCTTTTATTGTTGTTTTACAAGCAAATTCATTTCTATATCACCTCCTATCTGTTTGAGACACACTTTGATAAGCAGCTTTGTGTTGTCATTCAACACCATTATTTGCTTTAGCAAAATTTGAGAGGCTCTATTGATTTGACCCAGACACTGAATCAATAAAACTGAGCTACTAAATCACTCACATAGTAATATGAGTTCTGGATGACGTACACCTTCACTGGTGCATGTGTCATGCTTTGGTTTCACTGTCGGCAGGAGCAAAGAGGCACTCAGAAACATTATATAAAGGATTTAGTGTGGGGAGTGAAGTGTTATAGTCGGGCCTTGCTGCTAATTTTAAACTCAAGCAGATTTGAAGACCTATTTGAAGACTGACTTCTCTGTACTGTAAACCCATCCTATCCCTCCTGGGTCTTTTTTCCCCTTATGTCTGATGAAATAGAGTTGGATTGAAAGCGAAACTTTTTATGGAGAGCCCAGAATGAATGAATACTCATGATATCAAGCGCCCAATACATGGAAATGTGTACTTTGAAATGTAAAATTTCTGCCCTCTGTATGTGGGTTTTCTGTGTTGTTTGCAGTTGCTGCTGGAGTGCCCAGTTGACATTTCTGCCTTTGAGTTCTGCCCCTCTGATCCAAATATTATTGTTGGCGGCTGCGTGAAGGGCCAGGTACTGACTCTGGCTCTCTGCTTTGTTATATCTCTGGCCTTTTCTGCATCATAGCAGATTTTGTAACTTGGCTCTTTCACAACAAGAAAAAGCTGCTAGAGATGAATATGATTCTTAAATAGACCTTCAGTCATATCCTCTTAGGTTCCTGTGTATTGTTTCTGTTCCCATTCTGTTTTTAAAAGATCATATGTATTCATATTTGATCTCCAGTAACAGCTTTTGTGTGTGTTCCTGTTGTCTCAGGTTGTGTTGTGGGACATTTCTGCTCACGTCACTCACTTACAGGGAGCACAGCCTAGTGCTACAAAGGTTCCTGTCAACACTGACACATTCGTAAGTACCCATATCCCGTGTCTAATGTGCACAATGTTGATACAATAATACATGGTGTTCTGTATCTGTGTTGGTGTGCTACACGTGGTGCCAGTTACCGTAATTCTTTTGACATCTTGATGATGTCAGCTCGGTTTATTTAGTTTATCAAAAGCATGCAGGGTGTTTGCTGTAAAAGACGGTCTGTTGACTCCAGTGGTGCTGTATGACAGAGTGAGATGATGATATGTTGACTCCCAAGTTCTTTCCTCATCCTCACCCTTTCATTAGATGGGAATGCTGTGGGCTAATGGTCCTTTTCAAGCGAGCCACAGCTGTCAAAACTAGTTCCACAAACGTACTTAAGCCAGGAGTAAACCTGAAAGCAAGTTCATATCATTACATGACCCCAATGCTAAACGTAAGCAGCCTGAACTCAGTCATACCGAAGTAATGTAACTGAATAAAAAACTCTTGACTGAAGACTCAAACTTCAAACTATCTGAAAGTATACTTATATTTTTAATGCATATCTGCTCTGTGTATTAGTATATTGCACTGTAGAATAATAACAAAAAGGTTGGGGGAGAGAGAGGTGATGCTGCATGACCAAAAACAGGACTCAGGTTTCATCCCACAACATTGCAAGTACACTAAGTCCACCGTGACCTGTTGAGACATCCAGACTCCAAATATTAAACCTGTTCTGTTCCTTAAAGCTTGACCTCCACTGACATCTTCCACTTGGCTGCTGTATTTAAATAGACACATATGCCCCATCATCCAGCCCTCATTTGCTTTGTGTGTTTTTATTACCGCTACAGAACAGCTGTCTCCATCCCTGTCCTCTCTACTTCCTTTTCCTTTTTTTGCTTTCCCCTCTCCTACCCCCCATACATCCCTCTATTCTATCTGGCCTTGTTTGCTTTTCATTCTCCAGAGTCAACAGCATAAGCTCACACACTCCCACAGCTGTTACACCCAAACCTTCCATCCATCTTCCTCCATAGTTTGTCCCCATAGAAGATAACACACGAGCAAATCAGATCACTGCCCTCCCTTGTGTTTGCAGTGTAAACACTGGCATTTGTATCTGCTAAAAGTCTTTATTTTCATGTTGAGGGCTGTGAAAGCTGCTCTACACCAGCACCTGTTGCTAACTTATCCGATAAAGAAAGAATTAACATCCTCCTGTATCGATTTATGTTCGGTTCACACCGTTTAAATCCATCTGCAGGTGCACAATCAGACTCCCAGGGTGCAGCAGTATGATTGGATGTTTAAAACTAATCTAACTTGAACAAAAAAGTGGAGATCAAATGTATTTGATGTGCAAATAAAGTTTTGAGTTTGGAAGATGAAGAGCTATTATTATACCTTGTTGCAATAGGTGTGCCTTATCCATATTGCTTTTAACATCAGCGTGCTATATACAGTATATACATTTTTATACAAGAGGATATGGTGATACTAAAAAAAACAAAATCCATTGTTGTACATTCTGTTTCTGGATTTAAAGGCACAGTCTTTTATTCTGAAACATTTTAATTATGCAAAATAAATAATAATGTCACAACAAAACAAGTTATAATCCCACTTTACTCCCCCAAAATATCAAAGGTTCATGTATTAGTTATTTTAGGGTTGTAGAATGAAGTCCCTTAAAGCTACATAATAAAAAAAAAAACATGTTATAAAGTGCAGTGCGGAGAATGAATTGAGGAGTCTTAGCCCGAGGAAAGAATCTGTAGTCTGGTGTTAAAGCAACAGATACATCTGTATTTGTTGCAAGACAGCAGCAGGGTGAACAGACTGAGGCTGGGCTGGGTGTTGTCTTTGGTTTTATCTCACTTCACGGATCTCACTGATGCTCTGTAGATGAGAACCAATGATCAGTTACCCTATTGTCATCTATCATTCATTTCAATGCAATATTTAGAAGCCTTTTATAACAGACATTTGTTAAAAAAAAATTTAAAAAAAAAAAAAAAGAAGAAGGATGTCCAAGTATTTAAAAAGAACTCAACCATTTTACATTCAAATTTGTATGTTAGATAGTGATCTCAAATATCAGTTTGTGCATACCTTCATCTCTAGGTGATGTATTATGGCTTAGCAATGTGGCCTTAAAATGATACTTGGATATTTTTAGACTATATTGCAATACATGATGTATATCTTAATATTTTGAAATCTCCTCAAAAGCATACTGTATAAATGCTAGGACTGAGCAGCAGAGTCTATATGTAATACTTGTTGCTAGAAGCAAGATATCCACCAGAAGGCAGCTCAGAGTAAATAGTTACTGGCAACAACATACTGAACATGGCAGTGGTGGAGGAGGCTGTGATAATGTACCTGTTAAGAAAGAGGAAAACCCAGAGGCAGCGTTGTCGACCCTGGTGGTCTGTGAGGCCAACAGATACATCTTAACCTGGAGACGTAGAATGCTTTTTACCTTACCAGTGACAGAAAATAATAACAAACCCCATTTCCAATACTTCCAAATGTCTGCCATAGTTCAAAGTTCTTTGTCGAGTGCCATGATCTTGTATTTGAACTGTTGGCAGTCCCCACTAATTATATGGACAAAGTGAATGTAGCGTACAGAGGGAGGGCTCTGTCTGTATCTGTATACGTATCAAACTTTCGGTCTTTAAAACCAGAATACAACAACACTTTGATAGAACTTTGATATAAGGACTGGGCAAACCGGGAAGCAAAACCTTGAGGTTCAGCATCAAACTCAATGACAAAAATCAGGTCAAGCCTACCCACAATTTTACCCCCTTATCCTGCATATGGATATATGTCCTCATACGAAGGTCTTTAAAAATGTGTGCTGCAATATATACACTACATTTGAATATCCAGCTGGGCCATTTTAGGACAGATGTTCACCACTGTGTGAAGTCTTTGTATTTAGATTGAATTGTCAGACCTCACTATACTTTCTGTCTCTGACGTCCCACCAGGGCATCGTTGACCACAAAGAGACTAAGACTCCTGTCGTGCAACACTGTGCGATGTCTTCCTCAGAGGGCTGCCACAAAGGACCAGTTACTGATGTCCAGTGGCTGCCACCAACATTTGAGGTAAACAGGGGATGGGAAGGGGCGACAACTGCAAATCTGACATGAAATATGCAGAACACTGAGCACTGTGGACAGATACTCCTTGACATTTTTCCTCAGGGGTGCATTTGATAGGTGCTGCAACATTTCACATGGTTAACCAGTTTTTCATATGGCCTATCTTGATTATTAAAAGGTGTATTGTGTGACCACACAGCAGTGCTTTTCCGATCTCAGCTTTCTTTTAGCATATCTAATCTAAACACATGGTTTCCAAAAAAGTGATTATACAACGTTAAACACAATGGGGTCAGTTCTCTAATGATTTCTATATCTAGTTTTGGATTATTGACAGAGTTTTTATCTGACTGAGGTTAAAAGCTGCTTGAATGTAAACAAGACCAACAGGAGATAAAGGCCGTAATGGGCACAGAGCAGTCAGAGCAGAGAAAACACCATGAGGGTCAGAATGTAACATTGAGGATTTAATGAAAGGTATTAAAAGATTCAAAAAGAAGTTACAGGAGTATGACACTGTTGCACCCAACTGCAGAACAACTCCACAGCACCACGGCCATAAAAGACTGCATATTTATCACAGCCTCAAGATGTTTTTTTGTACTTTCAGACTTTATGCTGTTTGCTGTTGTCCAGCTTCTGTCTGGTAATCGTAGCCCAGCATTAAAGAAAGTCTTCTGTGCAGTACACATAAAAATGTAATGACCTGAAGGGAAATGTGCTGCAGTGACACGACAGTGTTCTGGTCTGTGACCCAGCACAAATAATAATAACTGTGAAAGCAAATGCTAGCAGCCATAATAATATTCATATATCAACAACAAACTTTCTTCTCCTGAAGATTAATTCATTCTTACAGTCTGAATGCAATGAATAAATTATGATTCTGGTTCATCATAAGTGCCAGTCTCTTGTGTCTGTAAAGCCAGCTGTAATAAATCGTGACACTCGCTGGCACTCATCTGGATAAGTAAAATAAGGCAATCATCAAAGTGCCCCTGGAGGTACATTAAGCTCCCATATATCTTCAGGAGCCCTCTTCCCTAGCATCAGCTCTTTAAGATACTGAAGCCTTACAGACATTTGGGACTGTCTCTCTCTCTCTCTGATTAGGTGACCAGGACAGGATTACCAGTGGAGAACAAGAATAAAATGTCTGTTCAAGTTGTCACATGCTCCCTTGACTGGTAGGTCTTACAGAGAACATTTTAATGACCCCAGCAGACTGTGTATCAGTCAGTATTCATGTTTTGAATATGAACCAAACAATTAAAGTTAATCTTAACTTTGAGGTTGATGTTTGTTTTTCAATCCACTGTTTTTATTTGTTTCCCTCTCCCTCTAAAGCACTCTAATGTTCTGGGATGTACGAGTGCAAAAACTGTTGAACCCTTCACTGTCAGGCAGGAAACAGAAGATGGATCCCAAAACCCAGCCGACACCCAACAGTGTCCCTGACACTTTCAAACACCTGGACCGGACATGGAAACCTCTGCTCAGGGTACAACAGGGCTCAAGGATGCAATGGAGAACTTGTGATCTGTGTCGAACCATCATTCTTTTGGCAAAAAAT
>CAEMYA010000488.1:1290906-1314735 GCA_903131615.1 Diplodus sargus
TGTTTCTGTTTTTTAGCGTGCTGTTGCTTTAGCAGCCTGTGAATCTGTTTTACATAATATTGATAATAGTCTGTCAGTTCTTCAAATGTCTAAAGTTTTCTTCTTCTCTGCCACGTGTCAGGTTTCCCTGCCAAAGATCGATACCAGTGGAGAATACCTTCCTTTGAAGTTCAGCCTGGAGCACTACATCTGTAATGATACTAATACAGGTAAAACCACAAGTGAGGGATTTTACCCTTCAGGCTGCCTCAGTTTATTTCATTTATTTATTTAGCTGTCTCTTCCTTTTCCTACAATCTGTCACACAAATGGTTATTACTTGATTGCAATGATTTGTACAATACTGTTGTCTGATTTTAGCAACTCATGAATGTAGGTCATAGCTCACTGTTGTGCTTACACAATCAGTTTTAGAAAGCAACAGATAACAGACAGAAAGCGACGGCTGTTTGGTCAGTTTCACACACAACAACCTGGATAAGGACTGTGAGAAAGCAAAAAATACAGTTTGCAAAAAAAAAGGCAAAACATTACACATAGAATTTCGTCTGGTTTTGTGGGCTGTGCATGAATGATCATCGTTTTCTTTTTGCTCTTGAAAACAAGTGAGAGAAACGGTAAACTTAAAGGTAAACAATTATATCTAAATCTTTGTGTGAAAAAGAGGATAGGGGAGCAAATAATGAACAGTGCACCTGTCTTGGTTCTGATAGTTCTGAGATGTGTGTGCAGTCTGTTTTTGTGGAGATCTTGGATTCTTTAATTCTGCTTTGGATGGCTGAGCACAGTGATCAGTGGGGGCAGGGTTCACTCAGGTAGTCTCATTCTCTGTCTGTCTCCCTCCTCTCTCCTCTGGTTTCATAGCACTTTATTAAGTGAAACTTCCAAAACAAGGCCCTCATAGTTGCAGAGCATTAGCCCTGCTGACTGTCAGCTCTTTGCAATATGCTGCTCAGGCTCCTCGAGGGCCACAAGATGATCGTGTGTGTCCTGGCTGGTCAAGAAGAACCCTGTCTTTGTCTGGCTGAAGGTCTGCCTCCATAAACACAGTTTTGGTGGCAAGCGGTTATAGAATTAATATGTTCACTAACTGAGGCAATAAATCCAATTTTCAGCAGCCCTCAGGCAGTCTGTTATTAAGCCTTTAATGAATCCTATCGTTATTAATATTTTAGTGCTACTTAAGATGTTTGACTGATATTGATTGAGTCTGTGCTGTCCGTCTCTGAGCTCTGTAGTCAGCACTATGTGCTGTGCCTTTTGCCATTTCTGATGCTGGACTCAATTACAGTAGTAGTCACTGTAAAAAGCTGAAGCAGTAGGACATGTTTTCCACACCAAAGCTGCGTTTCCACCACAGGAACTTTCCATTTTTGGGGTGCCTTTCCACCGCAGGAACCAAGGTCTCAATTAAGGTCCAGGGACAATATTTTCCCCAAAAAAAGTCCCTGTTTGGAGGTAGTGCTTTACAAAAGTACAGGGGTTTGCAGTGATGCACATTTCTGATTGGTTGTATGCTTGCAGCATTTTCATTTCAACCACATTTTTTTAAAATCTGGTGCTGCAAACTGGTTTGTTTTTTTGTTCATTGTACTTTGACACATTAATATGGAGTGAAAGAAGAGAGCATACAGCAGATTGTTATTATTATGAATGTGCTGCATCATTATTGTTGTACAGTCGTTTGAAAGCAGCTGTTTGCCTCTTTTCATGTGTTTCACTTATGTACCTAATCTTTATGTGTCTTTTGACTACAGTGGAAACACAAACAACACAGGCTGAAGGAACCTTTTAGCTCCTTGAAAAAGTAGTCCTTGGGTACTTTGGGTGGACACAAAACTTGTGTTTTTTCGGGCAACCCCTCGTGGGGATTAAACAACAGTTGAGCAGCAGAGCAGTGTAGTAAAAGTGAAACAATGTCGACATCTGTAGCTGTGCTGTATCGTCTGTCTGATATCTTAACACACATCTTAACTGGGGGAAAGTGGATTTAGAAAATGTGTGATTGAGTAATCGGATCTGACCTTCAAGAGCTAATCTGGCAGAGTGAGGCTGAGACTTGATTGGGAGCAGCTTGCTGATAAGGGGGTGTGAACGGATAGTCCTGCAGTGTCCCTAACAGACAGTCAGGCTTTTGTGATGGAAAAGGCCTTCTCCATCACAGCCAGTCCTGCCTATCTCAGCCGTCCCACCCTTCTCGCTTACTGCCCCCCCACCACCACAATCCTCACTCCCACCTCCACCTGCTCTCTTTCCCACTCCCCTCGTATCCCCTCTTACAACCCATTCACCTCAGTTGTACCCCTCCCCACATCCCTCCCTTTTGTCCTTCTGTTGTCTTGTTCATGGTCAGATTACAGGGCCGGCAGCGCCAGTGCACTTATTTTCGTACTTTTAATCAGCAGTCCATGTTTGTGATCGTTCTTCCCTTAAAGTTATGTTTTACTTTGGTTTAAACCCAGAATGAGCCCACTAACTAAGTGCCTAGTGATTGTGTGTGTGAATGATGTATTTGTATGTATCTTTTGTCCCTGTTGAGGATCTCGCTACCACTCCTGACTGACTTAAAAAAGGCCAATGATTGTTAAAAAGTTTAACTCTTATCTTCTGCCCCACTCTTTACTCCCTGGTTGTTTTCCCTGACAGATGAAGCTGATGAAAATGAAAATGACTTGGAGGTCATCCCCGACTACAGCCAGTTAAGAATGTATTCAGCTAAAACACTCAGGACTCTGGAGGATGTCAATACTAAGCTCTATATTGGAACAATGGTACATATCCCTACCAGTAAAATCAACATCAAGTAGAGTTTAACTACAGTGCAACTGCTGAATATGATGATCTTTTGAGAGTTTTCTTCTTACCATTATTAATAAAATAACAAGGACGAAGTCTCATCTTAAACTATTGGATATACCCACAAAAATCTGTTTTCAATCTGTCTATCATTCAGAATTGGGACTTCATTAACAAAATCTTGAGCAGGTTTATTCCATGATGATCCATAATGTGTATATTTTTACTTCAAGAACGGAGAGATAGTTTACACTGACTGGAAACTGGAGAAGGATGACTTTGGACGGCTGCTCAGTGAGTATTCTGGCTGGTTGGTTAAAGCTAGCTGAAAGGAACATAAACCCTTTTTCAAGTATTTTCAAACCTGACCTGTCCTGTTGATAGCCTCAGCTGGCAGCAGCGACATGCTTGCATTGACTGTCATGTAATTCTTTCGGTCAACTCCGATTACCAAAGTTACGTCCACACTAGTTTTTGTTTTTTGCAATTCACAGGCCTGTCTTGTTATTACAAGTGTCTGACAACAGTACAGAACTAATTATTTCACATAAACCTTTTTGTTAAATAATAAGATCCTTTTTGTAACCAGAACATATGTCTGGTTAGAGTAAAAGTCTCCCTCAAATGATAAAATGAGTGGTTACAATTCTTGACTCATCTAGATTGTCAAAAATCTGTTAAATATTCAGTCATGACTTCTCAGAATAAAATCTTGCTGGCAGTTCTTCTAAGTAAACTCCAATCTCCTCTCTCCAACTCTGACTAATATTGCCATCATCGTATTCCTGTAACAACTTACATCTTGCAAGATATTAGAACAAGACTTTTCCTTTGACCAAACCGGTGTTTTTTTTAAAGAAAACAGATCTTACGAAGAAGAATTAGAATAACTACTTTGACTGGTTAGCAATTTTAATGGATGTAACTTTGACAGTTTGAGTTACCCCTAAGGATTACATTGCAGCCACTGCTGCTCGACTGATTCCAAAGCTTTTGGGAAGTACTCTTCAAAATTGGTAAGTGATATTGTGTTATATTCATGCACGTGCAGATGTGCATGAATAAGCAGTAAAATTCGAATGAAATGTGTCGCATTGGGGAGCAAAAACAAGTGAAACAATCAAATATCCCTAACTGATTTTGGGTAGTGTAGATATGAGGCCCAGGTTCTTTAATGTAGCAATTTGATGTCTTTTACAACCACCAGTCACTGTAAGGCAGCACTTTGGTGGCCATACTGAATGAAATCACTGTTATAAATGAGTTGATACTTCTACAAAGACCCACAGGATTAACTGTTCCTGGTTTTTCATTTGCCTGTTATAGATTTGCTTGTTTCTGTTTTGCAGTCAAATATAACAGTGTTCATTCTCTTCCTGTCTCTCCTCTCTCACAGGTGCCAAGCCTCTCCACTGCTTCAGTATCCACCCGAGGTTGGTGAATTCAGTACAGCGTTCGCCCTTCTTCAAAGACATCATTTTGACAACAGGAGGCTGTAACTTCGCCATCTGGAAGGAGGGAGTCATGGTAACAACACCCCCTCGCCTCAACTACAGCAACAGAAAACATTGCAGCCCATTAAAATCAAACCAGACTGAATTAGTATAAAATGACAGAAATGACAGTTATTTATCCTAACCCAGGGGTTCTCAAAGTGCGGTCCGTGGGCCAATGGTGGCCCTCATAGACATGTTGTTTGGCATTATATTTGAATCATCTGTAGTCCATTACAATACCTTTTCTTTCAATAGCCAACACTGCAGTGACTTGCAGAAAGCTTCTGGTTGCATAAGAAGTTACTGATTTCGACAATTTAATGTGCAAGAGATGGAAAAGTCAGCGGGGAAAGAACTCTGTATGGTTGAGAAGAAAAGGAGGTCACAGGACAACAGGGTGGCAGCTAAAGTGGTCTGCCTTATCTGCAAACAGATGAATTCAGTGCTTAAGGAATTTAATGTTAGACACCAGGGATTTTCCTGCGCGGCACAAACCATATGCTGGTTCCTTAAATTGGCACATGATAGACAACATGAGACCCAATTTATTGCATTTCCACTGACTCTAATTTGACTTCTTGTAAACTATGACATCCAGGATGGCCCCATGCTCATGTCATCAAGGTCTGAGCAGGATTACACTGCGGCCTGTTGGTCCCTGTCCCGGCCAGCTGTTTTCTTCATTGGGAAAAATGATGGCAGCATTGAGGTGTGGAACCTGCTGGAAAAGACGTCTGAACCCACGCAGGTCCAAGAACACGTCACCAATTCCATGATTACCTGCATCAAAGTCTGCAGCGCCTCCTGTGAGTTCAACAGTAATGTGCTTAACTTAGTGACATAGATACAGGTTAGATACAGGTCTTGAGTACGCTGCTATCAACACACAAGCTATATCAATCCAACTATATACTGCAGCTTTTGAACAGGTAAGTGCTATTGAAAGTGCTATACAGATGACTGACACAATTAAATTTACATTACAAATGAAAACAGTAAAACGTTTTGAGACTGAGCACATGAGAAACAAGAATTATGAAAAATGTATTAAAAAAATAGGGAGTAGAATTGTTTAAAACATGACTACAATAAAATAAATAATCAAATAAATGACCTTAAACATTTCACTGTAATCTCTTGCTAATAGAAAAAATAGGATGTGTCTCTTTTTTATCAAACTCACTTACTGGATTTTCTTTTTAACATACAGCTAAGCAGCATTTGTTGGCTGTGAGTGACGACCAAGGACAGATCCGTGTATTAGAAATCCCAAAGACACTCTACATTCCTGCCAAGAGTGAGGTAAGACGGGCAAAACACCTCCAGTGCACTCACTTATAAGAAGGTCACGAGATTTCTGTTTACTTATTAATTTGCAAAAAAGAAATCATGATGTACAAATAGAGGCACTGCAGCATGTAAACGCTTGTTAAACGTCTTTTTGCTGCTTTAAAAATTTGAGTTATTGTGTCACTATTCATGAGTTTATGCATTGCCTGCCTTACAACACACAACATATGTTACAACTCCTGACCTTCTCTTTTGCCTGTTTGCAGAGTTTGAGTGTGAAGAAATACTTTGAGCTGGAGGAAGACAATATGAAGGTTGTTTTGAAGGAGGAAGAACTGTGTGAAAAACAGAAGAAGGAACCGGAGGGACTGAAGAAGAAGACGGTGAGCTGTCGAGAATGACCGTAGAAAGAGCGATTAATATATAACAGGACAAGTACCTCAAATCTGTACTCGAGTACAGCAGTAAATGTACTTAGTTACATTCCTCCACTCTTGTATGGTTGTTTGTTAGGACCTTAATGATGATTGCCCTTGCAACTATCAGTTCACTATTGAAGTGGCCTTGAATGAGACTTTGTGTCCTCAGCTTCACTCAAACCTCGGTGGTGTTAGCGAACAGTCCTCTGGACATACAGGGAGGCCAACAGATAAAAGTGTGCGCACCAGCTCAAATATGAGACTGGAAAAGCTGCAGAAGCCCATCTCTCTTTCTCTTTTTTCAGTCTCTCTTATTCTCTTTCCCTCTCTCTCCCCTCATATTTAATTCATTCAGATCATTATTTGATCCACACCAGGGACGGTGGTGTTATTGATAACCAAAGCCTGGCAGTCTGTCGGCTGTAGAAGCTAAATCTTTTAGTGTCTTTTAAATGTTTAAATCTTAGACCGGATGGCTGAACATAAATGAGGCTTTGTTTTATTGCAGTAGTCTACCCTTTGTGTATTAACGTTTTGAATATTCTCTTTATCATTATCATTCATTCATCATTACCTCGCTCTTACAGTCAGCCATAAATATATCTCATGCACTGGGAAGTTTACTTCCTGCCTCGGCCGTCACCCAACAAGGACAGTGGATCTCAGGAATTTAATGCAAACAACACTACACGATTACTGTTCTTCTGTGCTGTCAGTGTGAAAGGGTGTGTAAATGAGTGTGTCACTGGGCATGTGTGGGATCGTCTGTGTTTGTCTCATCTGCTCTCTGTTCGCATGACATTAAAAGTGATGACAGAAAATCATCATTTAACAAACGACCCTTTATGAAAACCTCTCCCTTCTGGCGAAATGAAATGATAGAACAACATTTTGTAATGATAAATAATATTGTTATTAATAATAATAATAATAATAATAATAATAATAATATGATGTTTACATTTTATACCTCAGCAAATTCGCAACTTCAGAAACAGAAGTTGCCAAGCCAAGCATATCCAGAGGGCACAAACGTGTTCTGCAAAACTGAAAGATTTATAAAGGAGTCTCAAATATTTTAGGACTGCTGGAGGACGTAGTGTTGATTGAAATTAGAGTTTATTATTTGTGTTTGTGATGAAAAATCGGGGTACTTATGCAAAACAATTGAGCTCAAAGATTGGTTTATGTTTCATGTTACCTCGATGTGATCTTTCGGCTTTTAATGGGAACATTTCAGACTTTCGGTAGAGACGAGTTTTAAAGTGCCGTGTCACTGGTTTGTTTGTGACTAATCTTTTTCTGGTTTCTCTCTTCAGGAGCCTGACAAGCCAACAGTCAAGTCCCTGGATTTGAGCAGAGAGGTGTGCATGACGGAATACGGTGATTTCCCATCGATGAATGAAAACAACCTCAAGAACATCGGCCTGTGGGTCGCTACGGCCGACACACCAGATACCTGATCTTACACACACATAAATGGTATTTAATGTAAAACATAAAACAGGTTTTGATTTTATAGATTTTTTAAATAAATCTGGTACTCTCAGTGTTTATATTTATTGAAATATAATCTACATAAATAAATACCTCGATGTCAAGACAAGACATAACACAGAAAACATTTTGGCTGTCAACATTCAGACCGTTTGTGGGGGCGGGGCTTCAGGGTCACCCATCTATGATCTTGTTACTGGGTGATGCCATCCATTAGCACCCTCCTCTCCATCGCTCTCCAGGGAAGCAGTCTGGAATAGCTCAAGGACCTGACCTTGGCTGGAAGTCATTTTATGGCTCTCTGTTGTTATCAAAAGCTTCACTAATATATTAATCAATTTCGTATGGCTCATATTGTATATTGTTGCTTAAGAACTGTTTTGTGTAGACGGAATTGAAAAGTCACAGACCACAGAAATAACTGTTAGTCTCCAATCATAACTGAGAAATGGTAAAATAATGTAAACTGCATGTGACTTGACCAATGTAGCAGTTCAAACAGCAGCAATCTGAACAGGTGACAGTCAGTCAATTAAGGCCCTACTGCATTTTAGTAAGGTGAACCTAAGATTATATGAATAACTTTCTGTAAAACGCTTAAGCTGCTCTAATCATTATTCTAATATAAACAAGTGACTGTGAGTCACAGAATTATCGTCCAACTCTGGTTCCTTTAGCTCTGTTAGCATCTTTCAGTCAATTTCCTGTGACCTGTACTTTTATTGTTTTGGTTCAGTGTAGGGTTATCATCATATCAGACTTTCACTACACGGTTATCGTGGCCCAAAGAATGTACGATAACGATATCATCGCAACTCTTATCTTATCATATTTCAGTTTGTTTTTTGAGTCACTAGCATCACCTGCTAATTGCCATAAAGTGCTGGCTAGCTGCTGTCCAATCACTTGTGAAACTCCGCTGTTTTGACATTGCAGAGGACTGTATCTGAATGAGTGGCCTTGGAACTTAAGCAACAGGAACAAAGGACTGGAGGAGAACTGTTTGAGCTGACAAGGAGCTCTGCAGCTAAAAAACGTTTGGTTTCCTCATTCATTTTCCCTTTTGCCACAAGTGAAAGTTTCACTTCTGCACCTTGTTCTCGACTTTTAGGAGAAAGGCTGTTTTCCTCGCAGTGAGCACCTCTCAGGCTCTCTGGACTCCATTAGTTTCGCTCCTTCATGGGGATAGAATAAGGAGGCCTCAGAGCGCCGGGTCCACCTCAGGTCAAGAGCAGCCCAGCAAACCTATAGTCACAACTGACAGCCGGTATCCTGCCAGAAAAGAGGCCGCAGGGACAGAGGGAGGGGGGGGTCGCTGCATAATATAGGGGCAGCTGTCTATTGCCAGGTTTTCACACTGTGTCTAAGATTCCTTAAAAGGGAAGAGAGACGATTGGGAGAGCAGATGAACGGCAATACAAATGTTTTGAATGTTGGGTGAGAGGGGGAAGAGAAAGAAGAGGTTGAGCCGATTCCCATCGGCAGAAGCGAGCTCGACGTCACTGCGGCCATGACTCATTCACGTGGACGGTCCTGTCACGGGGGCCGGGGGGGGGTGAAGAATGGGCTGATGTGAGGGTGCACAGAGGCAGGCGTCCATATGGCCCCTGAGGCACCATCAAGGTCCGGGTGACAAAAGGGGCCTCTGCTCACCAGTCGTCCCCTCCTCAAACCTCTCTAGGAATCTGTTGTGCAGTCCCTCTCTCCTCCGCGGAGCCTCTCACTTTCTCCCGGGCCTGCTAAGGAATGTGCCTTCTGCAAACTAACACACACACGCACACACACACACACACACACACACACGGGGAGTGTCTTCACCCTCTGTGGTTAGTTATTATTGTAATGGATGATGCAAAGAATGTTGTGCAATTGAGAATGCTCGCATGCAACGTAAACACAACACACAAATGTGAAATGTGGAGACGCTTGCAGGCTCGGCTCGGCTGCTCAGCACTCTTCACTGTGTTGGACAATGCGAGCAGCACAGCCATAAACCCAGTGACCCCCCCCCCCCCTATGGTGTCAGATTTTGCTCAGTTGATTTCTTCATCAAAGTCCCAGAGATTTCCCCGACATTAAAAGAAGTCTTTCACTGAGGGGGGGTGTCTGCCCGCGGTCCACGTTTTATCACCTATTTTCGCGAAAAAAACTTTTCAAGCCAAATCCTGGGAAACAATGCGAGGCAGGTGCTGAGCAAGGAGGGGCTGTAAATCTGGCCTGGCGAATTAAGCCATTCCCTTGGCATTGTTCTGGCTGGCCTCTTAGCTGCTCCTGCTGGGGAGGGCGTTGGGCGGGATGAGGTGGAGCGAGGCTCTGCTGCCTAAATCTCCCAACATGTTGGCGCCCTGCACATTTCACACATGGTCATCCCAAGGCTGCAGACAGAGAGGTGCAAGTCACACAAACATGCCGGAGAAGAAACTCGCTGCACAACAAACGCAGGAACATTAAAAGTGGGAGATTAAAAGCACTGTAGAAAATAGAAAACTGCAGTTTGTCTGAAAACGTTATTTGACCCCAAAGCAGCTGCTGAGTTGCCAAAATGATCGGCAGTTCAGTCGTCAGGCGTTTCATCACTGTAAACCGCGAAGCTTTCTCCCTTTAAAACGTCTGAGAGGCTGGTGGTAGGTTTCATTAGCTGACCCTTGACCTCATAGGAGATCAGGTGACCAGGGCACTGCTCTGGAATGTTCCCCCATGACTCTTTTTCCTTTTCTAATTTCAAAGCTCTTAAATGTTTGGATTATTGTCATTTTTGCAGTCAAAATTAGAAAAGAGGCCGAGTTCATAGAGTGGTGTTGTGTGTAGTCCCTAAAAACCAAGAAAACATCAGCTTCCCTCGTCTCAAAGTCTACAAGTTTTTTCTACTGGTTTTCCGTTAGATGCCTGAAATAAGGTCTGTGGTTACTACAGGCTGAAGATATTTACATGTCCAATTCTATGACATAGAATACATCATTAAGTGTCCCACAACTGAATTATTATAAAGCGCTTATGTGTATTAAAAAGTATTTTTTTGAAATGTGAAAGTCACAGATCACAGTTCATATATGCAAATTCATCCAGAGAGGGATGCACCAGATTTCATGGCAATCCATTCAGTAATTTTCGAGACAGAGTGGCCAAGGTCTACTTACTAGCTTTATGCTAAGAGCTTCTAAGATGGTAGTTCACAGTGTTCATCAGCAGGTTTGCTTTCTGAGCCGCTCCATCCACTGATGGAAACCATAAGCTGCGGTTCAAACCCCAGGAAAAAGGCTTGGGCTAATTTGCAAAACGGTGCTGTTTGTGTTTTCCCAAGGGATTGTCGCTTCTACTTTTGCCACCTTATGATGATGAATGAGATGTGCAGTTCAGGAAAAAGCAAATGCTCCCGAGGTCGAAAAAGATCTGTCCAGCTGAGCTTCAGTTGCTTCTGTTTAGATTTGTTTGGCCGTGAGGGCTTTTATACCATTCTGTTCAATGTCCCCTGTTATTCCAAAATACAATCCTTGTTTACATATTCTTTTGTCAAGTACTTCTTAGGGGCTTTCACAAAAATAGGCTACGCTGGTATTATTCTAAGCACTGTCAGGCGCTCGCTCATCACAGCGTGGTCGACTGGTGCTCTATCGGCAGATCTACATCAAAAGATGGTACTTCAGTGAGGAAACGCTCACAGTATTTCTACCGAAGGAATTCAGGTTCAAGTGCTATAATTTCAGCCCATCAGCAGCCATGTCTGGGGGATGATTCACATTAAACATCGAGATTTTTTATTTATTTTTTTTTTCATTCACCATCTTGGCATAAACCCAGACCAGGAAGCAGTCTCCTCAGAGCGGGATCTGTCATCTGAACTATCAGTCTATCAAAGCAAACATATGGAAAACCCTTCAGGCTTCTCTTATGACCATGGAAACTCCGAACTGTATTGACAACAACAGACAGTGAATGAAAGATAGTGGAAACCAAGAGTTTGTTCTATAGAAAAGGTCACACATAAAATCATTGTATGCATTGCTTTTGCATATTTTTTAATGATTTGTAGCCAGTACACCAATGTTTTGATTGGTTTGAGATTCTGCATTCAAGTAACTGCAAACCAAGCTAGCCACCTTATTGACTATTATCTGTCTGAGGCTAACGTGCTAATACAGTAACTGCTAGTCAACTGTTGGGCTAACACCTGTGTTTACTCTTAACTTTTACACTTAGACTTATAAAGCCTGCTGTCTTCTGGTCCTGCTTCTCATCTTGCGACAATAATGGGAAATACACTTTTGGTTTCAGGCTTAGGGTTTGATGAGAAGATCCATACCATTGACATAGCTGTTGTTTGAAACTGAAGCTACTGCCACCAGCCAGTTAGCCTATGGTGCATTCATGGGGTGTCAGTGTCAGTAGCCAAAATGTGTACCTGTGGGAGAAGTACGCATTAATGCCGCCTCAAGTTGGAACTCGAAATCTCTTGTATGTTGGCATACAACGCATCCACAGAAACATGTCGGACGAGAGTCGGCCTGAATCTGTGGTGGACTCGGGATATTTTAGGGGCAGGGGAGAAAAAGTGGCCTAAAAGTTTGGTTGCTGGTTAGAACGTTTTTACCAATTCACGCATTGGCTATCAATTATTTTGCATAATTGCATATTTTGCATCATTTTTGATCTGCCAATGGGTTGCAAGTGTTAGCTCTCGTCTTTTCCCTCTTTCTAGTCTTTGTGCATTGCTATGCTAACCAGAAGCTACATGTTGCTTCATATTTATCCTACAAGCATGAGTGGAATCGATCTTCTCATCTCAGGGCCCACTCACACTGATCCGTACTGTCCCCAGGCACGTATGACCCCCAAAGTCCAGTTTGTTTGACCCAAACGACACAAAATAAGCCACAAAAGTCAGTACAGTCATGTTCTCGGTGTTATTCTCCATTGTGTCTCATGATGAAGTAGGTAACCGTGTTCAGGCCCAGTTGTGGGGGACTGGGGAGGAGGGCTAGTCGTGCTTCCGTACGGTACAGAGTAACTGGGCCAAGTGTGAATGCACCCTAGCTATCAGGAAAAAAAGCAAATAAGTGCGTTTCCCAAAATAAGGAACTATTCCTTTAAGAAAAGAGACTATCATAGCTGGGAATCAGTATCATGGAGGCTTCTGAAGCAGCAGGTGAACTAGTTTTATACTGCTGACAGCTGGGGAGTGCTCTGCTGACAGGAGGCGGGCGATAGCATCCACTAAAATACCGACTGTGTCACTCCACTTCCTCTGCGAAGAACAAAGTTATCACCGCGCCTCATATCAGCGCGATGTTACAGGCTGGTTGGAGGATCAATCGCTACAAAAGGTGCGCCACCTGCAAGTTTATCAAACCGCGGAGGCCCAAATCTTCTCATTGAGGCCGACCACAGCTGCTGTCAGGGCCTCCTTTCAGTCTCACCTTTCACATTTTTGTCTCCTATCAAGCGGAGCAAACCCTCGCCCTCATCCTGTCCTCACGCTGAAAGGAGATTGCTCTCGTCTGGAGGAGTGGGAGGGGGGAGATGTGATGAGCAGCTTACCTCTGGGAGGGATTAGCCTTATTAAAATGAAATAGTCTAGTCCTGAGTGACAGAGCAATGGAGGCGGAGGAGGGACGAGGCGGGGAGGACAGAGGAGAGGGGCCTACGTTGTGTGAGGCCCGGCCCCTGAGGATCTGAAGCGCCGCTCCTCTGTGTTCTCCGTCCCTCCATTCTTTCACTTTCACCTCTCGCTCTCTCCTCGTCTTCTCTTCCCCCACCACCACCACCACCACCTCACCCCCCCTTACCTCTGGTCAGCTCTCTCATCATCGCCGCGGTCCAGAACAGGCAGATCT
This sequence comes from Diplodus sargus, assembly GCA_903131615.1. Classification (NCBI taxonomy): domain Eukaryota; kingdom Metazoa; phylum Chordata; class Actinopteri; order Spariformes; family Sparidae; genus Diplodus; species Diplodus sargus. Next base: position 1,304,236 of record CAEMYA010000488.1, read on the forward strand.
GTCAGCGGCGCGTCAAGAGCCCTGCCCCGAGGCCCTCAGATGGGCTGCCAAGTACAGGGGCCGGATCGTAAAGGGAACAAAAGACCCCCAAAAAACACATCAGAAAGGCTGGGACCTGGGTAAAATGTGTTTAATAGACGTCCTATTGAAGGGCACTGCATGTATGGAATGTGTGCCCAGGGTCACCGCGCAGAGGTTCCCAGCAATTACCCAGGCTTAGCTCGCCATGTTTATAAGGAGTAAATGGTAGTATGTGCCTGAGCCCCTGTGAACACGTCCAGTGAAAGACGTACGAAAGGACGGAACATGCCGAATATGACTTTGTGATTTGTACCTAATGACATGTACGCTATAGTAATCCTTGTCATGAGCATGAAGCCATGTTTGGATCAGAAGACCAGAGTGTGTTTGTCACGTGTTGAGTCCAGTTGAGTACACAGATTACATTTCTTCCTCCGGGGACAACAAAGAAAGCATTAAAGCCTCTGCAAACTAGGCTTCTCTGCAACATTAAAGACTCATGACTAACTACATGAAGTTAAAGTTGGTTTAAACAAGAACATCTCTGCTTATTATTTATTGAGTTGAACTGTCAGAAGCTGAGCTAATTTGCCTCGTCAGGCCCGTGTGGGGGTTTGCTTTCATTCAAGTTGATTGACAGCGGATAGCCAACATAAGCAAACAACCTTCCGACCGTCGTCAAATATTGATTTAAACATCAAGCCCTGAGAAATATGTGACGTCAGCCTTTTCCGACTGACTCGGCCCCGCGAGAAGAGCACCAAACAAAGTGGAGAGCGGAGACGAAATAAGCGGAGCTGCTCTACATTTGGTAGGAAAAGTGTCAGATTGGAATGTTTTGAGCACCTTTAAAGCAAAATGTTCTTGGCATCTGGGTCAACATAGCCGCTCAGTGTTGAGAACATTGTCGCACTGACACCTGCAGTTATGGGAGAGGAGAGTTGATCAGTTCAGTGAGCTGGTAATGTACCGGAGCAGCTCTACGGTGTTTAAGTCATTGGTTTTGATGAGCGTTCATCGTGGTTGTGTAGTGCTCAGTCTTGTATTTCATTATTTTTATGACAAACTTTCTCAAGTCATAAAATTATCTTTTAAATTGACAAACATCAAGTTCAAGCCGCGATACACGCAGGATCAAAACGTTACTGGCCTCTCTCCATTCTCAGTTTTTCCGAAATAAGATCCCATGATGTAAACCAGAAGAGGCGTGACTTCAGAGCCACCACTCGGCTGCAGTAAGACCAGCAAAATACATATTTTCTGGTGCCCATGAATCAGCAGCTGAGATAAAAACACACAGCTACGCCTTTTTTTCATCACCTTTGAAACGGTCACTAATTTTTTTTTCTGATTTGTAATCACTAGATTTTAATTTGTTTTCAAGACATGAGGCAAACTGATGACTTCAAACCTATAGCTGAAGTTTGTTTAGTTTACAGCACACAAGTCGGCCTCGCTGTGCAGCTCCATGCGTCAGGGCAGTTAAAGGAGGTTTGAAAATGTTATTGTATTGTACCTATTAGTCATGTTGTGGGCAGAAATATTAGTCACAAATGTCCCTTTTTGAAAGACATAAGCCAGGAAGCTGAGGTATCCCAGTAGTCCACTGTTGTCATCAGCACAACGTACAGACCTTCTCACTCCAAGGACTTAAATGGGCTACCAAACAAAACTAAGTGCCAATCAGGAGTGTCGTGGCAACTGATAATCAGTCGCTTGTCTAGTGCGGATGAGAATTGATCAAAATATTTGACACAACACTTCTTTTCTAGTCTTTAAGTTCTTTACAGATTTGCGAGCCAGGGTCATACATCAGCAGCACATAGACAGAGACTGAAGAGAGGCTTATATCAATACCTCAAGTCAAAACTCCTTACTGACTTCCTTCATGATTATTTCCGCAGCACATTATGCCATTACACAATACATGAACACATCCCCTCATACTCCGCAACCACGCAGCTATCACAAGACGGAACTCGTGTTGGAGGCCCACAATAATAAAGCTGTTGTATCTACATTGTGAAGGTTCGTATGTTAGAACAACATATCGGAATAATAAGGGACATTTGAGAGGGCAGGTGGAGGTGTTCACCTTGCTCACCTTGGCTGCACACACCTGATACGACGTCCTGTTCAACGTGTTTACCGTGGAGCCGATTGAGCAAACTTCTCCACGTCCCTCACTGAAAATGCACGACATAAAACTAACAGGCTTTTTTATTTTTCTGCCCGCGTTTACTCGGGATGTGAATTTTACAGCAGACTTCATGCGGCTTCACCCGACAGCTTGACTTTAATGTCACGCGGACGATTTTAAATGTCCGCCGTGACGTCTCGTAACTCTGCGTTCGCCGTCACAGTTAAAACGACGCTCGGATGGATGAAAGAGCGAAAAACAAAGGCTGTGTGTTTGCGATACCGACTCAAAGGTCAGCAGAGAGATTAAGGGAACGGAGGAGAGGAGACGACGGGGAGAAAAGGTCTGGTTTCACATGCAGGTGGCTGTCAAGGATGTTTACCTAAAGGGACCCATATCTCTTCTCTCTCCCAAATTAGAAATGAACAAAAGTTTAGTTCAGTTCACTCGGGCAGACGGCCCGATATCAAGTGGCGACCCTGACAATCCAAACAGGCTCCGTGTTATTATGTCTACCTCCGTCTTCATATGGGATTTCACTCTTGCTTTTATTGGGGCTGAGAGGGCCGCTTTGCAAGTCAAACGCGGACAGAGTGCTTTTTAAAAAACGGCCACTTGGAACGATTACAGTCGGCACCTGAGTCCGAAAACAGAACCTGTTCTCCAGATGTTTGAAGACAGAATTTGAAACGTCGAGATCGGTTTACACGTCGAGGGATCGAGAATAACCGGAGACTGCGACTGAAAAAGAACTGCGTCTAAACATTTTTACGGCGTCAGAGAAATATTTGGCTCCATCGCCACAAAATAACTCTTTTCTGACCGTTTGTGAGAGTTTTAGCGCAGGCAGACGTTCTTTCCTTGACCTCAGCGGGGGTATGAAACATGGCCGCCTGGCTGCAGACAGGTATGTGTACATTCTGTACCCTGGAGCTCTGTCATACCTGTTCACGGCGGCCTTAAAACGTGATACGAACCCACAGCAGTGACATCAAACACGGCACCAAACCATTTAGTGCTGAAAGGCCCGCGGCTGCTCCGACTTCTCATGCTAACTGCCAGAGATGTGTATCACCTCAGCTGGAGCCGCTTGGGCACTCATTTTTTCCTGGTCCTGATTTCAGATTGGGAAAAAAAATGACTTAACTGTTTCAGCAAACTGCTCTGTGGGACACACACTCTTCCACATGTCACGAGTTCTGCTCGCGTGTTGTTGTATTTTTCGGGGAGCCACAGTGAAAAACGAAGCCTGGACCCTGGACGGCTAAATGCAGCTGCGTCCTGGGAATGTCCCTGAAGCTGAAAGTTGTTCTGGGAGATTCCCACAAGCCGACAAGGGCAATTCCCTGATTTATTTTATCTGCTTTCTCTCCGAAGCTGTGTCACCACGCTCCCACAGCAACGAACCTGCAAAAGAAACACAGGAGTCCAGTTTGTTTGGAGTGTTGTGATGACTGGGCCGCACGCAGCAGATTTCATGTTTTCATACGTTTCTGTGAATGAATTCCAGGATTGTTCACGTGCGTGGGAGTGAAGGGGTGTGAACTGTGCGCTAAAGCTGTGTGTAAACCCACATATTTTGGTATTTTAGGCACAGAAATGTTTTTTTTTAATGTTTAGACAGCTGCACAATCATATCTGTGAAATCCTGTTTTAGTGTTAGTGAAGCTATACAAGTTTTAAAAACAAAAACAAAAACAATTGTACAAAAGTAAACATGCTTTAAAAAAAAAAAACATTTAAGAGTGATATTTCATCTAAAACCATGATTTTGTAATAATAACGTAGTAAAAATAAGTGTCTCTGAGGTGAAAGCTTAATTATACCTTTGTCAGATTACATGAATCCAGGAGCCGACACATTTCTATGTCTCGCAAAAAAAAAAAGACACAGTCCACATGTGAATGTAAAATAATATACTTTATTATGACCGTACATTTCTCAGGATCAATACAAAGCACTTTTCTGTTTTGTTTAGTGATGCTTTCCATGTGACATTTTCTCTCCAGAGGACAAAGAGGCCAAGACAGGAAGATTAACCACGTTAGATGTAAGGATGAAAAAGTGATTTGCTGCTATAATCTGCCACAGAGAGGTAAGAAGGTGAGAGGATGCTAGAACAGACCGGAATGCCTGAAGAGGACCCAATGTGTAGAAGCAGCCACAGCTGGGGAAATTCTTTGTTTTATCGTGATTTACATATTTTCTCACAAAGAAACATCTCAGTCAAATTGGATCTTTGAAGAGTTTGCTGGCAGGAATTCACATTAGCATCGGAATAAATTTAAATTCTAAAATATGTTCTACATGAGATCAAGCTACATGTTTGTTTCTATAGTGTAAATGAGGCCCTGGTTCTCCTTGTGTTGGCCGGGCAGACACGGTGGTGTCCATCTTACAAGTTAACTCCTTTTTCAAGCCAACTCCGACTCATTCTTTAAAAAACGTGTTAAATTCTGCCACTGAGTTTCACCTGTCAGTTCATCTTCCAGAATAAAACACTTGAGTAAAGATTCTGGAAACACGCTCTTTTGGTAAGACTGAAAACGTCCTCTTCAATTGTCATGTTAAAATGTTTCAATCTGAGCTGGAGGTTGATGAGTGAATATCCTGTATATTCACAGCAAAGAAGTACAATTTGCGAGATACGGCACAGCGGCGAGTCCCCGTCCGCCTTTTGAGTCCTCTGGAGAAAAAAAACAAAAACCTTGACCAATGCGGCCATCTTTCTATCGAAGGAACAGGGTGACGAACAAACGAGCATACATTGCAAAATAAGTCTTTTTTTTTACACATAAATATCAGATACAAAGGCGGATGATTTATGTCAGTAAAGCTTTTGACCATGCAACGTTCAGTACCTTGAAAATAAAAAACACCAAAAAACACAGCTTAGTCCACCAGAGACACAAAACAATGTCAAATATATACACAATACAATAAAAATAACAATATGACTTTTTTTCTGCAAGAGCACGATTTTATCATATATTTTACAGCTAAAGTTGTACCATTAGTCCAGCACATTAAGATGTGTACAGGTAGCTTGAGGGAGGGAGGGAGGCGGGGAAGCGAACTATTGCTACAAGTCAACACTACACGAGGTCATCAGAAGTATTTAAATACGCCATTGAAATAGAAGCTGTAAAAATAATATACTCCGAATACATTTATATAATTATATACATATACATATAGGTTAAATACTGATCATTCTGAATCCCTGGATTGCTGAAAACGTCCTTTGTCGATTTAGGCAGCTAGCTAAGTCGTACTAACTGAGGCCCTCCGCTAACATCTTCTGCTGCTGCGCTGAACATTGTGCTTCACATTTGGGCTGTTTCACGGTTTTTGCCAAAAAAAAAAAAAGCTATGACAAGCAGAAAGGTGACTGGTCGGTGGTTTTTAAAAAGTACTCGTTCGACATCTTGAGGAAATTCTCTTTAATTAGCTTTTTTGCCGAGAGGTAGATGAGGAGATGGACACCACTCTCACGTTAGCTTATCTCTAGCGTGATGACCTTGTACAACCAAACGGATGAAACAAATCAGAGTGAATCAGAAGTTGCTAAGCTAACTATCCATAACAAAATTATGCGCGCCTGTATCAATACGACCAACTAAATGATCTGTACCTGTATTCTTATTCGAAATGGGTTGGAACAGGAAGTGGGTGTGGCTCCCATCGGAGGTGGGTGTGGCTAACCGGAAGCTGTTCATTTAAGCCGAAAATAGATATCAGAAGACGCTAAGCTAACTATCTTCTAGCTAGGGATGAGCAAATAGACGGTCATCCATATCTGTATCAATTCAACCAACCAAATGATCTGTATTACTGTCCATGCTCGAAATGGTCGTAGTGAGCGTTTGCTGACATCGGCAGTGGGTGTGGCTAACCGGACGTCCATTTAAATGCGACATTTGTATGTGTCATACCAGAAGCTGTTGTGTTTAGGATTTATTCCAAAGCTATTTACAGAACATGCTCAGAATCAAGCTTCAGATCAGTGATTTGGATCATTTGGTCAAAGAGAACTATTTACAGAAGTTTTTTTATGAACTTATAATAATAATAATAAACTTCAGTCAGTTAGCCTACCCAACGAATACGGATACGGAAGCATTTTATTCGGATGATCCTTGCATGCGTAGAAGTAAATGATCTGTGACGTGTACTCCACTTTCAGCCAAATAATCTCTCAAACCTACGTCTAACTCTGGCTTACTATTCAGCACACAGACATGAGACTGGTTGTAATATTCTTACCTCCTGTAACTCTCAGCAGCAAAGTGAATAAGTGAACTTCTCAAAATGTTCGATAATTCTGAAGCCACATGAAACACAGTTTCTGTTTTTGAGTTGCCTTTTTCAGATAATATAAATCAGCTTTCTCTCGAGTTTTATCATCCTTATCTTATATTTAATTCTAATAGGTGTGCAGTATCGAACAATACTGAAGGAAAATACATTTCAAGCCATATTTTTTTTCATATTTAACCCAGAAGAGGAGGACTCAGTGGCGGCTCTTCCTCCCTCAATTCAGTCCGGTCAATATTTTACTGCATGAAATATAATGACAATCTACTAAACTACTGCCTGCCTCATAAGTGCATTATTGTTGTACAACATTTAGTGTTTCATACCTCAATAGAAAAGCTCTCTGCTGCCTTAAAAAGGAAATCCACTCTCAAACAGAATGTGCACGTTCCTCCTATGATCTCGGTTTAAATGCTTGAAAATAGACACACACACAAAAAAAGAGTCAGGAACAATGTTTCCCATTCAGCTTTAGAGACTCATGTTCCAGCCAATAACAGAGGGCTCCATTTAAATATTGGAACACAGTTCTTCCACTGCCAAAAGTGATAGATGGCTGGCCTTGACTGCAAAACCAAAACATTGGATTTGTTTCCTTTGTAGATTTTTGATTAATTTAATTACGTAATTCTATATTTTTGTTGGAAACCAATTTGTATTGAAAGGCCTTGTGCATCCCAGATTTTTTTCTACCACCGCAAAGATGTGGAAGAGTCAAATGCTGCTTAAGAAGACTGCCAAGAATTTCTTTTTTAAAAGTACTTTGGGGGAACTCTGGAAGCCCTGGGTTGCTTTGGGGGGTTTTAAAAACTGAATAAATATCATCTATCAGCAACTTTGCATCTACAAACGTTGGATCAGTATCACTGATTAAAAGCTTGCATGAGGTTATGCTCTAAGTTGCAAGCGCTGTATCAAGATCATACGAGGGGAGACATTTTATTTCAGGGTGGATTTTCCTCTTGACGTACCACCTTCACACAATTAAGGCACCTTTTAAACCCCTGAGGGGTCAATGGGTTCTTCTAATAAGAAGAGAAGCAACAATAACAACATGGAACACAGAACCGAAACTGAAACAAACTGACAACAGCAACATAAAGTAAGACAGTCGACAAAATAAAAGGAAAACAAACACATTACGGAATGTCTATGGGTAAGGTACAAATGCCAGAAGTGCCCCGTTACATCTCTTCTCATCTCGTCGTTGCGGTTCGTGCAGCAGCACCACGACGCGCTGTCACGTCAACGTCACAGGATCACAGGATGGAAACGCTGTGGCTGTATCCTGAAGCATCTTAATCGGTGAAGAGGGCCTTCCCCGAACCTCATCAAGCTCTATGAGTGTGTGAGCGGATGGGTGTGTGTGTGTGTGTGTGTGTGTGTGTGCGGGAGTCAGTATCCGACGTTGAGCTTGTTCTTGTTGAGCTCTCTCTCCAGGTTTCCTATCAGAGTGTCGATGCTCTCCTGCAGGTCTCTCAGGTTGACCCTGTTGCTCAGCACGGGGCTGATGTCCTGGATCTTCATGTACGCCTGGTAGGAGTGCTCTTTGGGCAGACGAGGGGGAAGGATGTGGTCGCACACCCTCTCCTCCTCTTCCTCATCCTCATCCTCCTCTTCCTCCTCCTCCTCCTCCTCCTCCTTGTCCTCTAACGGCTGCCCATTGCCAGAGCCATCGCTCTCTACTTGTCTCTCCTCCTCCTCTTCCTCCTTTTCCTCCTCCCTCGCCACCTCCTCTCTCTGGGGTTGCTCCAGCTCGGCAGGTTCAGACGCAGGGATCTCCGCCTTCCGCCCTTCGTCTTCCTCCGCGTCCTCGGGCTTCTCCTTCCCCGCCTCAGCTGCCTCTGTGTCCTCGGAGGGCACGTCATCATAGTCCGCCTCCTCTTTGCTGGGAGGGAGCAGGATGTCGCAGGGGAAGTAGCTCTCGCCGCAGCCGCTCCAGTCGCCGGCGTAGCGGTTGCTGGGGCTGTCCAGGCGTCCCGGTCTGGGCCGCAGAACTCCCGCCATTTCCGCGTCGGTGAGGTTCAGGACCTGGGGTCGCTCTTTTCTCCGCCGTATTGGAGGAGCTGATAGCAGGTCAGATGAGGTCGGAGCAAAAGAGGCGGCAGTGGGCTGAGAGGAGGACTGGCCGTGTGGGTCCACCACTGGAGGAGAAAGCAGCAAAGGGAGACAACAGATGGGGAGAGTTAGTCCGATGTGCACAGGTTATTTGAAGAGTCTAACGGTTCGACATTTTGGAAAATATGTTTATTTTCTTTCTTGCTAACAATATACGTACAGCACATTAAACATGCTCAGCTGAGCTTAGCAGAGAGACTAGTAAAAGGGGGGAAAGAGCTGGAGTGAATGTTTTACAGCGGCCTCCAGTCAAAAACGTGTTTTTCTTCTTGTTCCTACAGTCGAATGCTTGAGCTCCTGCAGGTAGAATGATGTGTGTGCAGACTTTGACACAAAAAGGCTTTTTTTACAGGCGGGCCAGTATTCAGCAGACAGAAGTGTGGTTTATTTCTAACTGAAACAAATTTGTATATACATGTATTCAGGAATTTTGAATCAGGGAGAAATAGGTGCCATTTAAAGGATTTCCATGTGGGAATTATAATTTTTCCTACCTGCAGAACCTTGTCAGACACATATTAGAGCTAAAAACATGTGTGGAGGGGATCTTTATTTTTGAGAGAAAGAATATTTCCCAAAATGACAAAATGTTTCGGTTACATGTTAGTTCACCTTAAATACAAAGACGTTTTTTTTTCCTATATGTCCCAAGTGGTATCTAGCCATGCAGATATTTGTAATTATTTATTTTATTATTTATCTTTGTGCCCAAGCTGTTATAAATCAATCTCTAGATTTTTGCCACCACCCCAGTTTTTAGAGGTAATGTGTCGTTTTGATGATAAAATACACATTTAGCCCAAATGACTGAGTCTAGTTATCAATCTTATAATATGAGATTGAGCCAAAAACAGAATTGTGTAGGATCAGATAATTGATATTTCTGTCAGTAGGTCAGACATAATGCTGTTAATTACTATTTGCTTTTTATTTATTAATCGTGGTACTTTAAGAATCCTATAAATACCAGAAATCTCAAAATATCGGCACAAAAACTGAAAACATCTGCAGATCCAGGTACCACCAGGAGTAACATTACTTTGTGTAGTTTGTGTGAACTGACCCTTTATCCCCCTTTTTTGTAACCTTGTGGGTCAAAGTGACATTTTAAAAACATGCCTTGAAAAAAACAACCCCTGCAAAAAAGACGACATGTGTGTCCGAATGAAACTCTCTCAGGGCAACTAAAATACGTAGATAAGTGAACAATAAGTTAATCAAACTGTGGGAGCCTGATAAATAATTCAAAGGAATCCAAACATGAACATGCCATGCTGTGCTCAAAGTCAGACACACACATGCTGAAGTCACACCACCACACTCTGTGACTCTGATGCCATCCTTCTGCACTATTTGTTATCATCTGTTGACTAAACCACACTTAAAAATTAACTAGACTGAAACCTTGTTTGGGCAAGAATCATCAGACTGTGCCACCAAAAAACAGGAACAGTGAGCACTCCACCACAACCAGCACAGTCCGGTTACCTGTCTGTCTTTATCTGTGTGTACCTACACTTGTTGACACCTCTAGCTCTTGCTTACTGGATCAGAAAGGAACAAAAAAAAAAAAAAAAAAAGTTAAAAGGTTTGAGGCTGCAGGTCACGCACAGTACAGGAGGAAATCAACACTCAGCATTACTTGTTTCTGAAGGCTTCAAATGTTCTCCCTCCATGCCTTAAACCAAAAATAACGATGAATTATGAACCTCCATTTCATTCTCGAGGAGTGGCAGTTGCAGATGTAGTGTTTATGCGCGTCGGCTGCACGCCTCGCAACTCTCCTCGAGGCGAGAGACTCGCGCAATTATCACCTTAAAACAAACAGAAATTATCCTCCTTTAAGAGGCAACGTGTCATTTAATCTCAGACATGATTCACGGGAGTTATTAGCCGTCAGCAGA
>CAEMYA010000488.1:1314795-1333561 GCA_903131615.1 Diplodus sargus
TCAGATATGTTGAAAACTTGGGAGCAAAAAATAAACATATGAAGTGATCGTGAATCATATCGCAAACAGACCATGTTCCTCTGACGTCACTCTCGGGGTGGGGAGCTAGAATGCTGGTATAATGTTGCCCTGCTCCGTTCCAGGTTCAAAGTCATATAAACGTAGTGAAACTGAAACACTGTCATCATTTCATTGATCAGCAACTCAAAATACAATGGAAAGTGAAAGTCCAGAGGTAGCTGGGCCATATGTCATTTAAAGCTACACGATTCGATTACCCATTAGCTAATGTTAGCATACCGCTGATTACATCCTGAGCGTTTCACTTCCGGGCTTGAATAAATGTGAACAAGTTGTGTGTTGTTATTTTAAAGGTGCTCTACGTAAGAGCTGAGCACCTTGAATCCAGCCTACCAACAACTAGGGGCAGCATATAACCAGAGTAACTGCTAACTGCTGCTAACTGCATTCCGTTTATACATCCATGTTAGCTTACTGTTTGCTTGTTAGTTCAGATAGCCGTGCTGGTGTTTACACTGCCAGCTATGGACCGCTGGGAGAAAGAGGTTTTCAGGTCTGGGGATGGTTAGCATGCTAATTTCAGTAGATATTTCTTCAACGCAACAGATACATGGATGTCTTTTAACTATAATGACATAACTATTTGTTTCTTTCTATTCTGTTTTATTTTTGAGTGTTTTCAACTAATAAATCTTGATCCTTTAAGCCTTTCCTATCTTATCGTGTAGCATATCAAGTAGTGTTGTTAGCTAGGAAGGGGTTGAATGCTAATGTTAGCAGTTGTCTAACTGAAGCTAATGGAGGCAGTGAAATGATAATGAAAGGGAAAAGGTAATATTAACTCTTAAAAAAAAAAATCAAGGTTATCATATATGTTGTTTTACCTGGAAATAAGTCCAGAGTTTCACTTTCCATCATGTTTTCAGTTGCTCATCAGTCGGAAAAGTTGCAAAAAAAATTGCAGTACGTGCAAAAATAATCCCAATATGTCTTTTTTTTTAATTCCATTTTGTGCAGCCCTTCAGTTACCACATTATTCACACTGGACGCCTCCTCTGCCTCTTCAAAACACATTGTGCCCATGCTCTCTCACACTCCCTGTCACTAGTGTCGGTGGATGCCTGGAGTCTTTGCACTTGCCTGGAGACATGCACACTTAAGGGCGGCCTGCGTTAACAATGCCTGGGAGGTACGTGCGTGAGAGGTGTGAAGAGGCGTCTGAAAATATCCCGTAATAGCTGTGAAATGTTAGGGTGAAGCTTCGGGGGCTGAGGGCTAAGGTTAAGCCTGGAATGTCTTTAATTACAGTCCGGGCGTCCTCTGTGCTGTGGGGATGCGGGCAGAATGGAGATGCCACTGAGGGTGTAAACAAAGGCTTTGAGCCTGGACTGACAGGTATGTCAGGGTTATTAAAGGTCATTATAGGCACTAGGTGGGTGACATCAGCCAGACACAGGAGAGCAGATTAAAACGATTTTCTTCAGACTACTTGACCCCGTCGCCCTCTGTCATTGTCTGCATGTAAGCTCTTATCCCCTTGAATATCTTTGCACTTTTTGTTGTTTATCTTTTGAAATTCCACTTGGACTTCACCCAGGCTACCCGCAATTATGGGATTCACATGCGCTGACTTATTCTGTTGCTACACTCAGTTTCCCTCTCCGCGCGTCTCCTCCTGTAGTGGATGCAAAGGAGGGCGGAGGGTGCTCGACGTCAGCGGTCTGCACGGAATCGCTTCAATGTGGGAGTCTGAGGGTGCAGTTAAACTTTAGAGGTCAGACCAGACACAGAGTCAGGGCTTCTTCAGACGTCCATCAGCAGATCGGGTTAAAGCTGCAGCTTACAGGGAAGAAGCTCCGAGGATGTGCCAGTCCAGTGTGATTTTAGGAATGTTAGGATTTTTTTTGAAAACAACGTGCCTGGAGGCAAACTGACAGAATTAGACGAACGTCAGAGAAAATCACTGCACTCTGAAACACTACTTTCTTACGATTAAGACCCAGTGCAAGAGCTTTGTTTTTGAGTGGCCGTGACTATTTTAAATTGAACTATGGATTTTCATACAAGCTCATAGCCTTAAAGGGACTGCTCAACCCAAAATGTTTTTGTTTTTTTTAATCTTTCTAGACTGTTTTGAAGATATCAAAGATGTCTGTGTTCTCTCCAGTATAAAGGAGACACATGGCTTGTAGTGCTCAAAGAGAAACGAAAAAAGCATTTGAAAAGCTAAACAGCTATGTCTCTTTCCAGAAATCACAACACGGTTCCTGGAGGTAATCCACAGACCTTGCTGTGAGCAGTTATGTCAGAGTTTTTTTCTTTCAGTATCACAGTGCAGAAGGATGCAGCATCTATTCAGGGCTAGGGCTGCATCCAAATAACTGGACTGTGAGGGCTTCCCAAACACTCAATACAGTGAACAAGGGCCCTGAAACTGACTTGACAGAGTGATTTAATTACCCCAGATTCATTGGTACAAAGTGAAGCAAAGGTTATGAATGTTTAAAACGATAATTAATTTACTTTTCTTATTCGGCCACGCTGACTAAGCTATCCAATATTACAGCTCATCTGAGGAGGGGGCCTTTATTTAACCCATGAATGGCTCCATGCTTTCTTCTGCATGGTGATGCAGCTGGTGTAGTCTGAGTTTGATTTCTGGAAAGACACATTGCTATTGACTTCTTTTAAAATATATTTTTTTGTTTGCTTTGAGCAACAAAAGCTGAGTGCAATCTAATGTTATTATATTCAAGAGAAGGAGGACCTCTTTATGGGTGATACCTCCAAAACTCAGCAACTCACAACAAAACATCGAAGCAGCACAAAGATGTCCCTTTAATGTTAATGTACAGATGCCAATGACCCGCAGATGAAAATGCTTTTTTTTCAGCTGAGGTTTGAAAAGGCAAACTGCCAACTACTACAGCAGTAATAAGGTTATGTAGCAGTCATACAGTCTTTGTAATGTTTTGTGCTTATTTTTCTACAGCGTCTGAGACTAACTGCACTCCAGCAGCAACTGAGCGGCTCACACACTGATCAGAGATGAGGTGAACATAAAAAATGAAAAAAAAATTAAACACCTCAGGTTGAAAAATATCCAAGTAGTGGCTGTGACTAATACAAAATTTCCCCCCCGCCTGCAGCTCTTCCTCATCACGCTCCCTCCTTAATGATCTCCGAGTCCCTTCATATCTCACACCGAGCAGACAGCTGCAGCTGCAGAGAACAGCTGTGCAGACAGACAGATGACCTGCTCGGAGAGAAGCTGGTGCTGGGTGTCTGTCTGGTTTCTGTCCTTGGCTGGCGATATATCTAAAGACGGCGGGCCACGCCTCAGAGGTTTGGTTTACATTGGGGCTTACTGGCTTGGCTGTGATTGGCTCAGTCTGCCATGATGAAGCACTCTGTGGAGAGTTTCATCTCGGCAGCCAACAGATGGTGGCCAATGGCTATCAGAGCTGTAGTTATGCCAGCGGTGGGTAACCTCAAGGATCAAAGCAGCGCAGCCCTTTAACAGCCCTTTGTGGAGCAGCACCGCAGAGCTGGCATGGATTTATACCGTGAAGTAGGCAGAGCTAGAAGCTCCGATACACAAACTTACTTCACGTGTTTCAAACCAAAATACCTGCAAATCTTTATCTAAACGTGACGCTTATTCACTTATTTAAAGAACGAGCCCTCACCTGGCCAGAGCTGGAGCAGGTAGTGCAGGACTTCGATGTGTTTTTTGAAGTGCAGCGCGCTGGCCAGCTCCTCGGAGTCGATGAAGACTCGGTTGGTGTGGCAGGACGCCTCCTGGCGCTGGCTGAGCAGCACCGGGCCGAAACACACCGCCAGGTTCTGACACGTCATCTTGTTCACTTCCTGGTAGGACGCTACCAACTTTAGGTGGTCGAGAAGCCTCCGCAGTGTCACCTGTTGCACACACACACACACACACACACACACACACAAACAAATGAGACATGTTATTATTATGATTAGTAGTTGTAGTAGTACCGCTGGCAGCAGCTGTTTCATCAGGCTGTTTCCAGCAGTGAAGTGTATATTTCTAGTATACTGGGCTGTTCTGAATGCTGCTTTCATCTACCATGAGTGTCAGCTGCCTCTCATGATTAGCATGGTTGTAGCCAAGAGGGTTATTTTAAGGAAATGGAGATCCTCACTGACTCCTTGCTGTAGTCAATGATATGATTTGTTTTTGCATATTAGAAGCTTAGATATTTTATTAAAAGAGCAATAATTCTCAGTGAATTACTAATGACGAGAAATGTTACTTTGAGCAAAGCAGTATTATAGTTAATGCTACAATGAGATGCATTGCTGCAGATGTTTTTTTTATAATGTCCACCAGTTGTGATAATAATATGAGCAGTGATATCATGCTGGATTCTACCGAGCCCACAGAAGGTCATTGTCTGAAAGTGATTTGTGTTGCAGGGTTCCAGAATTGTTATGAAGCTGAGGGTTGTAATTTGCCAGGGTTGTAATGGGGGAGCACAGTTTTATGTTTCGTGTTGCAGCAGTGTTGAGCATTTAGTGTTACTGATTGTAGGTAGTAAGTCTCATGTATCAGTGACAGCTTATTGTGTACCTAGGGTCACAATATCAAGTTTGAACAGATTCATGATAACAATATTTTTACCACATCTACAGAAATTAAAAAAAAAAAAAAATGCTACCAATCAAATCAATCTTTGTTTGCTGTGTGTTTTGTCTATTTTTTTTGGCAAATACGACCCTCAAAATACGACTGTAGGGAGGTGGAGAGAGTCTGTAACCATAACTTTAACAAAAGTGTTATGTGTGATATACAAAATAAACAAAAAAAATCATAATAGTATCTCCTATAAAAATTCAATTGCAATCAAACTTTTTGTCATCTGTCCTAAAGGAGTGAAATGTTGCAGAGAAAGTGAGACCGCTCCAGGCTGGTGCACTGAATGCCACCACTAACATCACCTGGTGCACAAGCAGACGTAACAGAAGTGTGACCTGTAGTATTAGAACCGTCATTATCTGCGCCACGATTATCCCTTTCACCACCAGCTCAGCGACAATACTCTGGCACAGTGATGTCTGTGAGATGGCAGCAGGAGATGTTCGTCTTCCTCACCCTCTCCACCTCCGGAAGGTTGTCCAGCAGGCTGACGGTGTGCTCGGTGTCGGCCTGGTCGTTCTCGCAGCCCGACGCTCCTATCCGCAGAGGCCTCGTGGCCATGGACTCCAACACTGCTTCATACAGCTGCTTGGTGATCAGCGGGTAGGGCAGCTCTCGCAGGTAGTCCTTCAGTACTCCTGAAAGAGAAGAATATACAGAGAGCGAGATCAACAGCTGCAGGAGGACAGTGAGTGGATGTTGAATTTGTCTGTTGTTAAGGAGCTCTTTGCAGCATCACTGAGGCTCAGGTTGTTTTCCCACACTTGAACTGATAAATACTTATTCTCCTCCCACACAACCTGACAAATCACCGACAATATATCTCTATGCAGAGGTGCCATTCAGATATAATAAGCTTTTGTTCTCCCTCTCTTTTAAGCGGCTGAAGTTGGCGAACGCTCTTGGCTGCAAATTGAGGTCCCATTGTTTCCGCGGCTGATCCCGTGGCGTCTGTGGAGATGCCTGATTGGAGTCGGGCGTGACTCGGCAGCCAGAAGTGTCGGGGGGCCCGGTGTCTGCGACGGCCCGTTCACACCTGTGACTTCAGCCTCCCGCGGTTCAGACAAAAGCTACGGGGAAAACATGAAACCCACGCTGTCTGTCTCCACTAAGCCCCTGAAATATCGCCGGCATGTCTTTTCATCAAAGGCGAAGGGGCGGGAAAAAAAAAGAAGGGGAAAATTCGGGAATAAGAAAGGCTGCTGGCAGGGTGACAGCTCTTTGTGGTGAGTGTCTGCTCTCTGTTCCCTCTGCGTGACGCTGGATCAGTTTTCAGAGACAGCTGGGGGGAGTGTCATCAGTAATATTGTTGACGCTCCAAACTAAAACACACCGAGCGTTAACAAGGAGGAAAAGGAATACATTTTATATGACTTGGAGGATAAGTTCACCCAGGCGTGAGCATTCAGTCATTATCTACTACGCTCATGCTGACGAAGCGGGAGTCGTTTCGCAGTCCGCAAAACATTTCTGGAGCGTTTGCGGCATTCTTCTTTCACAACAGCGTGAAAGAACAACAACAACAACAACAACATCGTCATCATAAAATGGCTCCATCCAGCTCGTTCAGCGTAATCTCTCTGGAAGCCCTAAGATCCCAAATTGATTTGAGAAGATGTTATTTACACCCTTTTTTAAGCCAGAGCCTTTGACTGGAGCTGCTAAGCTGTAACTGCTGCACCTCGACTTCTTGGCTGATTTGCTCTTTTTAAAACAAGTCCCCGTCTACTTTAGTTGTTTAGGACAATGCTGCATCACTGTTTTGTAGACTTCACTTGACCTTCCATTTTAGGTGAATTTGTCCTTTAAGCGTGACTGCCACTATAATGATTAAGATCATCTAGTCTAATGCAAAGGACACTTGACCGATTTAGCGCTGCACACTGGACTGGACTCGTGATGGACAGATAAAAGAAAATGAAAAGAGCTGATGATGCAAAATCACTGATCAAGAGTTCAGGTGTGTTACGCTAGCGGGCGAATGCATCCTCAAGCAGAGATGCGGAGCAGGGTGAAGGGGGGCTCTATACGATGTTCTCCCTCACATATGCCGTTCAAGGTTTAACTCACTTATGGCGCCGATATGCATTTAGTTTGGTGACGTGGCTCTGCTCATGTTATACTGCGGAACAAATCTGAACAAGCTTGCCGCAGACTGCTCACATTTAACCGGACGTGCTGCTGAACATTCAAGATTCACGTTACATATCTGACAGCAGGCAGCAGTAGAGGCAGCGATGCAGAGCTCCGTGTCGATGTATGAGGACTGAATCACAGCCAAATGCTTCTGTATATGTAGCGGACATGTGCGTGAAGCGGTTTTGTTCCGCAACGCTGCTGCTGCTGCATATTTTACAAAGCGAATGAAAGCCCACCTGCCAACAGTCCAATTACGTTGCTTCAAGGCGGCTTTGTTGAGGAAAAAGTCATACCGCTACGGCTGCAGGTGTTTTGGTCACTTATCTTATCAGCTGCACTTCAGGCCAGAATAAGCGATTTCCTGCCCTGGCTGCTGGAGCTGTTGGCAGCTTTGGACCATGGCGAGTTTATTTTCCACCAAGATACCGGTGATCACTGTTTCACACAGCGAGGGCTTGTGCCTACATGTTTACAACGTACCGCCTTCGCTCTGTTGTTTTGTGTACTTGACACCATCGGTGTGCTGCGACTCTGCAGACGATACGCTTCATCTCTCGTTTTGTGCGCAGCATTTGCATTTCTCAGTGGGGGATTAAGCTCTTCTCCTGTCTGATCGTATTTTTCATGCATTTGTTTTTTGGCACAAACACGGCGATGTATTCATGCTGCTGATTTAAGCAGTGGTGAAATATGAATATGCGGGTTCTATCAGCTGAAGGCTGTAGGCTGTCTTATTGTTTTTCTCGTTGGCTTTTCTTGTTCGGCTCTCATCATCTCTGGTGGAGGGTGAGATTATTCATCGGCTCGAGGGAGATGCAAACGTGACACACTCACTCGCGCCTTTTGTTATCGGTAATGTTGGCTGCGTGGCAAACATGATTAACATTTTCTTCATACTCTCTGAAATTACCTAAGCGCTGGAGAGATATTCCGCTCAGCAGGAGTTTGTTTACGCTCACTTTATTTCAAATTACGCCTGACAGCTAAGTTTGTTTCTTAAGAATTACAGAGCTCATTGTTGGACGAGCTTACACCAATATGCTAGAAATGTTGTGGATAAAAACCTTTCTTTAATTCTAACATATGTAGGGTAATATGTGTGTTTAGAGTGTGCCTTCTCTTTGCACCACTAACCCAAACCCTGTTTGCAGAAAAACCCAAAGTAGTGACACAATCCCCTGAGCCTTTGTAACTGACTCTGATTAGGATGCCGTAAATAGGAGCTCCGACTTTATCACTTGTGAATCTCTGGATTATCCCCTATAGACCCGAGGTGTTTTTCTTGCCTTCTATTTACAGCAAACTACAATAAGATTTGCCGCAAATCCACTGACATCCCTTCAGGCCCAGTGCGGAGAACAGAGGGCACAATTTAACACGCTCACTTTTTAATCCCAGTAAGTCCCAGCTCTGCCCTTTAAGGGAGCCCGAGGCTTAAAGCTTTTCAGTCTGTTTCTGTCTGGCAATGTGGGTCCATCGCTCATTAATCTCTGGAGAATAAAGTGGACCGCCGAGTGTTCCATCATGAACCTTAAATGCAGGTGTTTTCAGGCGATGGTACCTAGCTTTCAGCTACATGAGAGTAAGAGCTTTTCAATATGGGATAAAGGAGAGAAAGAAGGATCTAAATTCAGTTCAGTGTTACACTGCAAAGTCTCAGGTTATCATTAGGTTCAGTATCTGCACCGAGGAATGATCTACTGTAAACTTTAAGTGTTGCATTCACTGACAGACCCGTCCACATAATACAACAGGTAAATATCTATGAAATTCTATGGATTGCCGTCACTGTTTTTCTTTTCAGGTGTCAAAGGGTATTAAGCACTACTTATTTTCCCTTTCTATCCATGTCTGTTTCTACAGAACTGAATTTTCAGTCACTTCAGTCACAGTTCATCTGGAGTCTTGACTCTTAATGAAAACTTCTCCACAACTACTGGATGGATTGATGACCTTGGTAGAGATAATCGCGATTTCTAAAAGACAAATCCTGATAGCTCCGGTGATCCCTGGACTTTTCATCAGCGCCATGCGGCCGGTTGCAACATGAGGACGTCAGCCAAGGATTTGCTGGCCATTCCACAATCTAGGCTGAGGACCAGAGGTGACCGGGCCTACAGGAGATTACACTAGTGTGTGCACCCTAACCTCTTTCAAATCTCTCTTTAAAACACATGTTCAAGAGTGTGTTTTTACCAGGTTTGAATTCCCCCTTTATCTCTTGATTTACTTCTTAAAACCTATTAAGTCTTAACTAACTAATAATACTGAACAAATATTTCATTTGAAATGTGTCAATCTTTTTATATTGTTCTATTTGACTTTTTTAATGCTTTCTCAAAGGAGGGAAGTAATGAAGTACAAATACTTTGTCACTGTAGTCGAGTAGATTTATCAGTACATATCACACACTGCAGACGCAGCAAGGCGGAAACAAACAGAGGGAGACTTTTCTTATGTTTGTTGCTGTGTTCGTCCTACTGATTCTACCTTTAAGTCTTTGAATTATGAATATGACGTGAGGTCCACTTAGCTTTACACAGATATGTCCTGTAGAAAAGTCCTTTGGAGGGAAACTTTTTTCTTTATACCTCGAGTACATTTCAGAGCCTTTAATACTTTTACTTGAGTAAAAAAGTTCTGTCAGTACTTACCCAAGTCTTTTTCACACAAGTGTCTGTACTTCTTGAGTAAAGAATGTGTATATTTTTGCAACCTCTGCTTATTAAATACCCTTTCAACTGTTTTTAAATAGTTTTTGTCTGCATTATATTTTGTTTTGAAAAATGCCATTTTGCCAGTTTTGCTAATCTGCTAATAAACTAATGACTAAATACCTTCAAAGTTATTTATACCCCCAACAACCACATCTGTATTTTGTTAATAAATGAAGCTGGTGAACATAATAATTAAACCTTCTGCACATCGACATGCTAGCATTGAAAAGCATTGAGCTGAAAGTCATTTCATGGTATTTTCTTTTTAAATGTTCTATTTTCACATGTACAGTATGTGTTTCACGCATTCATTACATCACGAGCTCAGACTCTAAATGTCCTGATATGTGGGATTTGACTTGGTGATTATTCTACACAGTGAATCTGTCCCTGCTTGAAAAAAGATGAAGAATAAATAAAGTACTGTTTGTGGCAGCCGCCACCTGAACAGGAGAAAATAGCAACTTTGTTATCTCGCTTTAGAAAGCCCCTCCGCGACTCTGTGCACTCCTCGAGATTCGACATGTCCACACACACTCACACACACACACATAGATACTGAGAGAGACAGAGATTGTGCATTCCTGAGGCAGTCCGTGGTGGCTCTGAAGAAAAACAACTCGTTCCGAAACAGGCGCGCAGGCGTAATGTCAGCCCTCCATCTCAGGTGGACGAGCACGACGACAGCTCCGAGTCAGCAGGGTCGCTCTTTTAACACGGCTTCAGGCGAACATGCACTTAGAACATCATAAAACGTCTGTGCCATCAAACACGTCCCCCTGCTCCCCCTGAGCCGGCGTGGCTGATCTGTGGCGGCATGTTTGCATTTTGTTTTTTTCAGCTCTGATTCACATTCTTCGGTAATCATTTATCTTCGTGAAATCTGGTATGAGCACACGATACAGTCACTCTGCGCAACGCTCCTCGAGACGCGCTGATTTCCAAAACAGATAAAGAGAGAAACGCTTTGTGAACATCCTCCCGCTTCCTGGTGTCAGTCTTGGCTGAGACCTCACTGATAATAATAATCTGCTGGTTTCATCGCAGGGAAACGACTGCCTGGAAACATAAAATGAGCCATGTGTTTTTATCTTCGTCTTGGAAAAAGCCTTGCTTTTGTTGTCCAGAGTCTGCAAATAAAAAGCAGAGAGGTAACATTGGCTCTTTTTTTTCCCCCTCAAGATGGAAACTCTAGCACGGTGGACTCTCTGACCTTGCCTGTGCTGTGAGGCAGATCATCACACAGCAGCAGCAGCAGGACTCTTTCACACTGGCACCGCTTCATGCGACAAATCATCCTCTTTTTTTTTTTTGCCTCAAATGCAAACATGACTACTTAACACACAAGTCTGGGCTCCGTCTGTTTCAGTCATTTTAAAAAAAATACACCGCTCCTTCACACCGTGCGTACGTGCGTGTGCACATGCGCTTGTGTTTGTCTGAAGTGAGGAGAATACAGCCATTCGGGTAAATCATTAGCCCGCTATGAGTCAGTGCTCGTGTTTACCTTTGTGTCTTAGCCCTTGTTGGTGCCTGATCCACACACATAAACACACACGTGCTCAGTGAAATGTGAACACACGCACACACACACACACACACACAAGGTCATGGGCTCAGGGGTGAACAGGTGTGCCTCCCCTGCAGGTGCTTCACTTTCTTTCACAGCCAAGCTGAACGCAAGCGCGCCGAGTGTCTGTTCTCTCACATTTAAACTGTCAGGGTTTGGCTTCCCACCAGCAGAGATACCAGCTACACATACTGCACATTCATCTCCGCCCACATGTATGGCTGGTTAAGGCCGAGGAGCAGAATGAGTCCTGTCTTTTCCAGCGTTGTAAAAAAGAACCCAAAAGTCATGCTTGGGTAAAAACAAAGATATGTTTCAATTTTACTTGTAACTGGTAAAAGTTAAAGTCACCCGATCAGAATAATTCTTCAGTAACAGTCGACATGACAACCACAGCGAACCACGTAACAGATCCGCTAGAATTGATCTTGTTTGCAGTTTACACAGGTCTCGTTTCATTCACGGTGATGGTGTGTTTCAGTAAGTCCTCTGTCGCTATCAATTTGGGAACAAGTCAGACAGAGAAGAAGGACATCGGTGAATGTGACGATGCGTGACATAAATATAACATGTTTGCCTGAGTCGTGTACAGAGATTTTCATCAGCGATGGTGTTTGGTTAACAATAAAGACAAGAACTCCCATGATACTTATATCTTTTGTTTTGTTTTGATTCAGAGAGATATAGCAGCAGAGAGTACAAGTAAGACTAAAGTATATCATATTTACTTGTACGTATTTACTGCATGCTATAAAGACACTGATTATTAGCCTTATCTGAGAGATTATTGGATCAAATGTTCATCCTTATTCTGATGATCTAAATCAGTGTATTTTAATCCAGTTTCACATAAAAAACAGTAATCTGTAATATGCAATCTGCAAATAACTACTAACTTATGTGGAGTACAACATTTGCCTCAAAAATAAAGTGGAGTGGAAGTATACACAAACATGAAATCAAGTAAAGTGCCTCACAAATACTTAAGTACAGTACTTGAGTAGATAAACGTAGTTACATTCCATCACTGTTGCGATCAATAGCGGCTCAAAGATGAAGAAAAACAAACCCCCGAAATCTCCAAACATTCTGTTAAAGCCACGGATAATTGCAGCTTAAAGCATTCTGATGCAAATGTTTCTTTTTTCGAATCAATTCAGACGTTCAGTGTTTCAAATGTGCCACCAAACACTACAAGGCACACAATGCACTGGGGCACGGCTCTACCTTTGACCTGTTGTTCAAACAAAGCGGAAGGTCACTCCTCTTGTCAGCGCTGCAGTCAACGCCTCGCCCGGAGAACAAATGGGGGTTTGTTCTCCGTCTGGCCCCCACCCTGCTGTCCTGCACGCCCCCACAGCACTAGGGGGGGCCAGAGGAGATGTGTGTGTCGCTGCCTTGTCCCGGTGGCGCGGTAAAGCTTCACGCTGTGGTTTCTTCAGCTTCAAAACAACCCCCCCCCCTTCCAAACGAGCAAACCTCCGTGCCTAACTGTGGAAACAGTGGTGCCCTCGTGCGACATTGGTCAGAAATAGTTCCGCAACTTGGTTCCTGACTTGCAGTTTAAGGAATATTCTGACACCCACACAGGCCTGCAGCTCTTTGTAAAGTGGTTGCCTGCCTCCCCGGGCCGGCCCAGGGTTCAGCTAATCCCCCATGCGTGAGCCAAATACCATCTGTGTTTGTTCGGCAACAAAGGGGGCACTTGTTAATGACTTTCCATGTCTTCACTGGAGTACTGCGGAGGGTGGGGTGGGGTGGTGGGGGGTGGCGGGGGCAAAGTAGGGAAGTAGGCTATGGAAAAGACGAGTCAGGCAAGTCAAATTAAAGACCGCAAACTAGGATCAATAACTGCGCCGAGCTCTCCGTCGGCAGGGCCCGGGACACACTGGTTTCATTTTGTGAGGACAGATATCTCCACCAGTTTCCCATCACTGGATCACTTTGGAAGCTTTGTTTTCACGCTGAAGCCACAACAGGTCGAGCTGAGGGCTTAATCATTACACAGCCTGTCCTATAAAACCAAACTTTTTCTCAGGGATCCGTTGTGCATTTTATCATTTGATCCGCTCAGAATCATCTGGAAGTGAGGTGTGATTTGAAGGTTAGAAAGGTTGTAAACATGCTGAGGTTATACCGCTCATGCTGAGGGACACTTGACTCTAATGTGGCTGAAGGCACTGCCCAAAGCTGCCAACAGCCCTGTAAGACTTTACTGCCTCCATAACCACATCAGTCTACTGACTGAAACACAATCGGACATTATGAGTTCGTTTTTATCTCTTAAAACTATATGGAAACATAAAGTGCTACTGAGAAACACCATTACACTGTTAAATCTGAGGAATCCAGGAAACAGATTACCTCAGAAATACCATTAAAGTAGAGTATAAAATTAAAGTTGTCCAAGTATTGACGACTTAAAGTTATTTGTCTACTTGGTTATTTTGAGTTATAATATGATATATTCTTTAGGTAAAGTCAATTTGTCAGATTTTACAGTGTGGTTCTTTCTGATACTGATTCAAAACTGAAGTATTCGAAAATAACATGAAACACTTGAAATACTTCTTTAAAGGTATAGTGTGTAGGATTAAGGGACATCAGCTGCCTGTTTGCAGATCGTAAAACCTGAAAACCCCTCGTTTCACTGAAAACACGACTGGCCCTCTCTGGCGCCAGTGTCTGGTTCGGCCATTCCGAGCTACTGTAGAAACATGGCCGTGCAACCAGGTGGATTTCATCAAAGAGGACCTGCTGTCTCTGAAGATACAAAGCGTTCATTCTAAGCTGAATGATAACAAAAGTTCTTGGTTTCAGGGAGTTATACGCTAATAAAAGCAAACGGTAATCCCCCTTCATCCTCACCCCGGACCTTCAGTGATGTGTTAAAAAAAGAGGATCAATACCACTCTCATGTCTGTGCAGTAAATAAAAAATGACTAGCATCCGAGTTAGCTTATCCTATCTTAGCATAAAGACAAGATGAAACAGCAGGATTGGCCTTGTCAAAATGTTACAAAATCCACCAGCCACCACCTCTAAAGCGCATTAAGTAGCACATTAAATGTCCGTTTAATCTGTCTAAAACCAGAGTTTAAAGATGACTAATTTTTACGAGCTGCATGTGAAGGACTTCAATAAAGACTAAGACCGAGTGTCTGAAAGTTTCAAAAACCTCCAGGTGTCGGTTATTTGGCACGGAAAGTGTGAACTGAAGTAGCTGAGAATTAGAAACAGCATTAAATCAAACTGACGCTGGTGAGTTGCTAGGTTATTACCACTGGTTGATGGAGTCTATGATTCCTTAAGATCCACCTCCACATCACCCTCTGACCTCCTTACATCACATCTGTGACAACCTTCTCAAGTGCCAGACACGTTCACAGGAAGTTTGACAAGCAGACGAACTACAGATCAGAGAGACTGACGACCTGCTGAAGTTTCCCGGCATGTCGCTCATGTTGACACAGTTCTGGCTCTTTTGCCCGAATTGTGACGTGAAATAAAGGACTGTGATTTGAAACAAAGGAGGGCACCACACGGAGCATGTTTTGCAAGCTTTGGATTGAACTCTGATCCCCGGATAATCCCTTTCACTACCTCCTCTTTTAAATTAGCCGTGTGACACGCCAGCCCTCTTAGCTCATCCGTTTGCTGTTCGCTTATTAGCCTCTAGGCTGACACCGCACTGCCGGGACTCCAGTTTAATCCAGTAATCAGCCTTTACATATTAAAGAAGTAGACGGTATAACATGAGGGGACGTTTTACTGCAATTGCAATTTGAATTTGAAGGTGTTTCTTGAAACACGAGGAGACTGAACTCAAAGAAAAAGTGAAATAAGGTCAATCAGCTGGCAGATTTTTACCAAATGTTGAGTGTTTTAAGGCTAAACCCATGATTATATCACATATGGACATTTTTGCAGCACACACCGTAAACCCCTCATCTGCCTCCCTTCCCCCTCTCTCTGCCCTCTTCCACTCACTCAGGCCCATCTGCAACAGCAACTCGCTTGGTGGAGCAAATTTAGGCAGCGAGCAAAAACCAACAATCCACGCTGGTGCTGGCCCTTTTTTTCTAACCCGTTCAACTGTTAACTGTGTTCTTTGCCCTGCCATGCAAATGCATGTGGATCAAAGCAGGCATGATAGGACGACGCCTATACGGGGCCTCTTCCCAAAACCAACAGCAGCTCCTACAATGCCCAGGGGTTTCCATGGTCTTCCTCTTTTTGTGGGAGAAACAAAAAATCATGACCAGGTCATTTTCTACAACAACTGCGCCTCCCCCGTCATCTGTCGCACTGCTGGAGTCATTACTCAATCCAGTGACACGGCTGGTTTTGTAAGCTGAAGGCTCTGCGAGGTGTTCTGCAACTCGTCGTTTGCATTTTTAATTTCGCAGTGCCAGAGCGGAAAGAGGCTGCAACTTAAAGGAGTCTCAGTGGCATTTCACTCACTGGACATTTCTGGACGTTTCCCTCAACAACTGTGGGACGATAAAACATCATCCAGACTCAGACGGAATTCTTCACGTTTGGAAAAAGAAAGTCCTCCGACTTGACTAAAGTGTGGCGTAGAAGGGACAGCGCAGAGCAAGTCTCAACCACCAACCTGAAGGAGAAAGAATGACCTGAATGTACAGCATGGCCTGATTTGCGTGTGTGTGTGTGTGTGTGGGCCCTTCCCTCAGGCACCGGCCTTTACTGTTAGTTGACTGCAGGAATGCTTCAGCTACAAACAGCAGACTCATGTGCTGACCTATCTGCAGCGGACACACCAGTTCAGACACGTTCACTGGGGCAACGACTGGATCCATACCAGACTCCATTTGAGTAACATCCTGTTTGTTTTATTATTAATGTACACGTGCTACAAAGCCCTGTTCTTAATATAGTAACTTTCCCGTTCTGTCACACATGACAGTAAATAAAGAGTCATCGTGTTTTGGACTGTTGGTTTGACAAAAGAAGCTGCCTGAAGAAGACACTTGCACTCTGGGAAATGGTGGCGTGTGTGTGTCGGTGACCCTGTGTGCTTCATTTGCCATCTTAAGTTCTCCGTTACGGGCGATCAGTTTACCTGTGATGACGTTAACGTCAGGATAGGTGTTTTCACACAGCTCCACGGCGTAGCTGTCCCTCTCAAACGCCTCTCGTAGCTCCTTCTTCACGGCTGCAGATCCACACAGACGATAGAGACCCACCACCTGGAGACACACAAGTGGGTCAAGTAAACAAAGCATTTGACAGCGAGGCCGACGTTTTTACAACCCTATCGATCACGTTCTACGTCTGCGCTCAAACATTGTGCTGGACAGAAGCCAAATCTACTTTCGCAGAAAACTCACATGTCTGTTTTATCTCTGAAGCTCACTTTAACAACTGAACACCGAATTACAATTTGATTTAATTGAATTCTACTATGATTTTCATACTTTCATTTGAAGCTTTTCAAACACAAATTCCAGGTCACAGTTTTTCTCAAAGGAAGCCTTCAAATTCCAATGAATGGACTGACTGATTGAAGTTAATATTGACTCATTTTACTAAACATACCTTATACTCTACTTTATATCTACTTAACCATGTTTCTTTGTTTCTTAATTCTGCTGCTTTTGTTTTGATCCTCTAAGTTTTCCGTTGGGCTTTTCCCATCCAAAACGAGGGTTTAAGGATAGCTGTAAAATCTGTGCAACGTAAGACTCCATGTTGTACAGATTTCACAGCGCTGACACATATCCCGGCCAGACAAATAAAACACATCTTAACTGACAACCAGCTGCCTTTTCTCAGCAGAAGATCGACTCAGCTTGTTCGCTTTAAACATTTAAAGTCAGACTATATAACTCGCACTGAACAAAAGTGATAAAAACTCTGAAATATTTCTCTGACATGCTAAAAATGCATTTTGATATGCAATTAGCCAACATTAGCCAAAATAAGCTAACGCGGCCAGATACAGGATGTTGATATTAATGAGTGCTATAAGCAGTGCTAACAGAAGTGCTGGTGGACTCTGTGGAGGTGCAGTGGTGGCCATCACCAACCCTGTTGCCCTCATCTTGAAAAAAAAAACAAACAGAAGGGCCCTCTTGAACGACCCGACAGTGTGGTAAAGTTCCCTCTATGGAGCCCTTCCAGAGGACAAACTCGGTGTCCTCTCTTCACTATAAATACTGTATATCCTGACTTTCTGTGTGTCCCACCACATGCAGCTGGTGCCCTTTATATTTTTTTGCTCCAGCCCGTTAAACCTCCCGAGTCCATCACTGAACAGTAGAGTTGTGCACAGATATTTCGAGGGGCTGTTGCTCTAACCTGAAAAAATAAACCAAACCCAAGCCCTACTGAGCTAAGATTGGTTCATGTGTTCTCATATTTTTTTTAAAGGCAGCGCAACAGGATTGTTTGAGAGCTATGTAGAGAGCTACACTCACAGGGTATCCCATTGGTTATACCTTTGGTTGTTAATCATTTCAACAACTTCAAAAGACTCACCAGGAGCCCTCACACAACGGCAACAATACCACATTATTCAGCATTTGGTCAGGTGTTCTTAGAAAACGGGAGCAAAAGGTGATTCCAAAGGCGATCCAGGCACACCAAGAGAACGAAAATATCAAGAAATAAGAAAGGAAATATGAAAATGCTTAAAAGGCAGTGCCAGTGAAAACACAAGGATTGAAACATGTTGGCTTTTTAAATAATTGCCCTTTTAATGATTTAGCCACCACAATAAGGGCTTCTTAATATTTCCTTCCTCCTTTCATGTCTTGACACTGGATTGCCTTTGGAGTCAATTATTTAGTTCTTTTTTTTCCCTCCTCCAGAGAGGCAGCTCAGCCAAAGAGGGAAAAAAATGGACTGTTACTCGGGAAACTTCAGACTGATCTCAGGCATGTCCTCGAGTCAAAAGAGTCATCAAATTAGGAAACTAATTCAGCGGTGTCAGCTTCACAGCAATGTTTATCTGAAGTCTAAAGTCAAGTGAGGCTGTAGCAGTGAAAGTCTTGAGTAACAGTGCATTTCATTACTTATGAATTTAAGTTTTAAGATTCACTGTTTTCTTCTTTTAAAAGTTGTCCATCTGACTTTGAGCACCGTCGTGCAGGTGGCATCATGTTCTATACATCTGTTAGCATCGTCTCTCGGCTTATTTCAAGTGAACAAGAGGAGATGAGCCCCGCGTTTCCCCAAACTGCCCTCAGAGGTGTGATAAAAACGTCACGTCCTTATGACCGAACGGATACACACTGAGCTCTTCCAAAAACACAGCTGACAGCTCCGCATTAAAAATGGAGGCTCTGCGCGATAAACCTTTAATGTTTCTTTACCTAAGCCTCCGGTGTGTGACCTGAAGGAACTCTTTACAATTTCCTCCAGACGTTGACATCTGATAGTTGGAACTTGGCACCACTGGTCTCCTTGTTATGTCGGGATTAGGCCCGGCTACAGACATACCATAATTTCTCCTACATGTGTCTGTCTGGTATGTGGCATAGCAGACCAACTGGTGTGGTTGCCCCGGTAACGTGTTAAGTCAGTGGGCTGTGAATGGCGGGTCCGGTCCGGTTCCACACAAACACAAACACACACATTTGTACACACACACACATACACACACACACACACACACACACACACACA